>PKML01064956.1:114173-146678 GCA_002933935.1 Eutrema yunnanense | reverse complement strand
AATAAGGAAGAACAAATAAAGATAAAGAAGATGCATTAATTATAAAGATAGAGGTGAAGAATCCTTCTCATAGAGTGGCATTTGTATGAAGAACAAGGGAAATCCCTCTCGAAATCATAAAAGAGTTTGGGGATAAACCCCACTCTAGGGAAAAGAAAGCTTACCCTTAAAATTAGGGTTTTTGAGTATATAAATAAAACTGGGCGAACCGGGTCGACCCGGGACAAACCGGGTACCGACCCGGTTTAATTGGGTAAAATTTGGTTTTGGTATCGATCGATACCCTCGGTATCGATCGATACCTTTGGTGTTGAGCCTGTTCTTCAGGGGATACCGAGGACACACCTCGGTATTACTGCTCCGTGTTAAGGGGCCAATTCCCCCGGGACCAATACCGACCTGTGGTGTCGAGCAGTGGCATCGATGTCTGGCATATGGAGCTTGGGTATCGATCGATACCGAGGGGTATCGATCGATACTGGGTGTTTGGATACCGAGGACACACCTCGGTATCTTTGCTCCGTGCTAAGGCCTTGTTTCCCCGGGTTCTCCCTGTGCTGGTATCGAGCTGTAACACCGAGCAAAGGCGTCGGTGTAATCCCCTGAAGCTTGGGTATCGATCGATACCTAGGGGTATCGATCGATACTGGGTGTTTGGCCTGCTTCTCGATAAACACCTAAAAACACTCCAAATGCATGCAATAACTTACTAGGACCTAACGCAAATGTCCTAAACTCTAAATGAGACCTAAATGCAAGATAAAACCATGATTATGCATGTGAATGATCTTAAACCTATATGAAATGCGTGCTAAAACAATGCAATATATGAGTATATCACACAGTTTGCTGGGATTTCGTGCTTAAGCTCATAGTTATTTCCTCCTCTTTTCAGAACGTGGGTAAAAACAATGTATCTCTTCCACGCGATTTTCAGTGTTGATAAATGGAGAATTGGCTGAATTTTTTGAAGGAAAGAAAGGCTTGAGGCAGAGTGATCCCCTATCACCTTACCTTTCCATTATGGTCATGGAAGCTCTGTCTAGATTGCTTGAAGCAGCTGCGAGAAATTCTAAGTTTGAACTTTATCCTCGCTGTGAAAATCCACTCCTTACTCATCTGTTTTTTGCGGATGATCTCTTACTCTTCTCAAATGGGTCTCGTGATTCCATCAAGGGTTTGCTTGAGGTGCTGGCCGATTTTAGATCGCTTTCACGCTTGGATATTAATGCTGAAAAATCTGAAATTTTCTTCTCAGGCTACTCGGCTTCAGAAGTCAATGCTTTGACAGGTTTTTCTACAATTAAACAAGGAAACTTCCCCACCATGTAATCTTGGACTGCCTCTATCATCTAATAAGAAGCTTAATTTTTCAGCGCTCCAGCTTTTCTTGGAAAGAATCACCAGCAAAATTCACTCATGTACTGCAAAGTTTCTTTCATTCGCTGGAAAAATCAAGCTCATCTCCGGTAGTGTATGGAATGGTTAATTTTTGAAGTCAAGTCTTTGTTCTCCCTAAGAAATTCTACAAAAGAGTTGATTCACTTTGCTCTGCTTTTCTGTGGAGGAACAAATCTTCTCCTTCTTCGGGTGCAAGAGTAGCTTGGGTGGACGTTTGCAAGCCAAAGCTCGAAAGTGACCTCGGTATCAAGACTTTGAGGAAGTTTTTCACCTAAAACTAATATGGAATCTCTTAGTTAGATCAGGTTCCCTTTGAGTTGCTTGGATCAATGCTAATATTTTTGGAAGGAAGAGTTTCTGGTTATCTCCGGAATGTGATCAGTTCTCGTGGAGTATTAGAAGTCTCCTTCGTTTGAAACTGACTCTCCTCATATTTCTTAAATGTGAAGTTAATGATGGAACTTCGTCCTTTTTCTGGTTCGATAATTGGACTGAATTTGTTCCCCTTATTGTTTATCTTGGCTAATCAAGACCTTCTCAACTCCAGCTACAAAACGAGGCTAAGGTTTGCGAATCTGTGAGAAATGGTAACTGGAATATGCGTGCAGCGAGATCAGATAATGCAGAGAGCCTTCTGATTGCTCTGGCTTCAAGAGTTGTTCCTGACCTGTCCGCCGGCAGCGACTGCTATCTCTAGAGATCAGCCTCTGGTGCTTTCTCTAGCTCTTTCTCATCTAAAGGTACTTGGAACCAGTTCTGAGAGATGTCACCATCTCTTTAATGGACCAGATTTATTTGGTTCAAAGAGGTTGTTCCGAGATTCTCTTTCAACTTTTGGCTTGTGTTTCTCAGAAGACTTCCCACTCAAGACAAACTTCATCGTTGTGGAATGATTGTACCTCTTGCTTGTGTTATATGCTGGAATGGTGAAGACTCTCATGACCACTTATTTTTCCAATGTCCATTTAGCTGCCCCATTTGGATAGACTTAGCATCGAGACTACGGCCTAACCCGCCGGTTGATCTCCTAGCTATTACCTCATGGATCTCTCTTATCTCTCGGCAACCAGGATCTTCTTCCCAAACTGTTGCAAAGCTCCTTCTACAGGTTATGGCTCACTCAATTTAGCGTGAGAGGAATGCAAGAATTTTCAAAATGGTTTCCTCTACTCCTCTCTCTATCAAAGCTCGCATCGACCGCACCATGCGGGATCGACTTCTCTCATTTCCGTCAAGGGATGCCTCCCCTTCTTTTCTTAAATTATATTTTGGTTGTTTTTCGCATCCGTTGTAATTGGTAACTTTCGTTCCGATGTATCTTTCCCTCGAGAGCTAATGGGTTAGTTATATTAGAAGCCTAGTATGTATTTTTTTTTCATTTTTAGGCAATAAAATTTAAAATTAAAAAAAAAAATATATATATATATATATATAAATATATAGTTTATATATATTGTAAAAAAAAATTGTGTAATTGTTTTTTTTTTGAAAATAAAATAAGCAAAACAAAATATGTGGGATGTTGAAAAGAATAATAATTAAAAATATTTTATTTTTGAGAAGAATAACTATTAAAATAAATAAAGTGTATGTAAAGTTCAAAAATGTATATTTTGTAAATCAAACTCAAATAAGTGTTTTGAGTGTAAATCACCCTATATTAAATGATGATAGGTATGTTTTGCCACTATCTTCACATTGGCGAGAATAGTGTGTGGACCTTTCCTCGTTTACGTTAGTCTATCAGCCGATAATCCCATCTTCATCAAGGTATCTCTTTCTTTCCCAACTACCAATATATATTATCTTATATTTTTGTCAACAATATATATTAATATTTTATATATGACCTCTTTTGTTTTGGTCTTACATATTTTTATTTCATCAATTTCTCCATTATTTTAATTAACTTGTGAATCTTTTCGAGCACAACTATATTGGTCTCCACAACAGAGCTTTTATCAAGAATAATATATATATATATTAATCTCTTAGCGTGTCACAATTTCTTTTTTTTTTTTGTCAACAACCTTGATATCTAGCCCTATTCGGTGATATGTTAATGATAAGTTTTTTAATTTTGTTACAGGCAATGGGATCAGGATTACAACTCGTGAGCATATTTTGGTTCTATAAAATTTTCGGGATGATGAGATATAAACTTTTTAAGAAGCCAAAGTCAAACAAAAGGTCTACTTAGTTAGAGATGTTTAAAATATCATTGACACACTTTAAAAATAAGAATAAATAATGTATAATTGTATATGATATATTCACACTTTGTTTTTTGTTTATTATAAAAGCCAGATGTTTTCCTTGAGTTTTGCAAAGGCATACATAAATAATTAAAAAGTATAAGAGTACAATATTGTTCATGTGACATCCAAAAAATAATTTTTTTTATCAAATGGAAATCCTGATTTTTTTTTAATTTCTATCAAATTCAATGATGTTTCGATAGATATAAAATATTCGACAAAACTATAATTATTCAAAAAGTAAAAAATCATATTGAAGATAAGAATACCATATAAATAGATTTTACTTGCTGTACGATAGTTTTAGGGTTTTTAAGTTCAGATTTCGTCATCAGCTATATATTTAAGATAAGCCAAATGATTAGAAGGAATGTCTTGTTAGCCTTTGCTCCTAAGAAAGTTTGAAGCTGGTCGAGAAGAAGATTATAGGACCTTGATGACTGGACAAAAGATTTAGTCGGAAGGTTATATCATTTTTTTTCTATTACTTGATCATATCTATTCCTAAGTATCTGAGATTATAAAACTAGAGAGGGAAAATGGGACATTAGCCTGAGCCTCTGACCTGGTTGGAGGCAATGTCCAAGCGCCATTGGTCCAAAGTTCTGCAAGAGTTAAAGATTGAGGGATTCCCATTTATAAGGATCTTTCTTTACATTGCCAAACAGAAATCAATGTAATTCAATCAATGATTACCATTCATAGTTCATTACTATCATGCCATTAAACTAGATTCTCAAACAGTCAATCAATCAATTCACCAAATGAAGTCAGATGAGATGAGAACAAACAAACTGAGATGATAAAATCATGTTCGTTCAAAATTCCTATTAAAAACCTTATCCAATCAAACACACATGGTTATAATAAAATCGTGTAATTTCAAAGCATAAAACGAATCCAATGACAGAAAACAATGCAGATTTGATGACCGAAAAATCTGTGCAAATTCAAACATAATAATTTTCATTTTTTAAAACGTTTTCTGTCAATCACCAACTTTCTAATATGCCTTATTTCACATTAACACAACATATGGTTAAAACGTCTATCTCTAACCATTAAAAAAACAATCATAATTTCACAATCATCATCTAGGTCTTTAACATAATAGTTTTAAACAAAACAATAAAATTATTGCATTTCTTAAGTCTATCAAAATAGCGAATTAAGATGATAAATTTTGATTCAAAATTGCTTGAACAAATACAAAGTCCAACTAAACCAAGGATTATCTACTCCAATTCAAACCGATGATCTTCTAAACTAACCAATTTAGCATGATAATATTGACCGAATTGATTGAATCAAACAAAAAGATTCGGTTTGATAGAATTAACCGAACGAAACCATAAAACAATAAAGCAATAAAATTATGGGAGAATTGGGAATTTAGAGCAAAAAATGGGAACTATTGTCCCCTTACTATTTATTGAATGATTATTGTCCCCTTAGTATTTATATTAAGGGTAATCCAATTTTACCCCTTAAAATAATAATAATCAATATTTTTAAAAAAGGATTCGAAAAAGGAAAAAAAGTTTTTAAAAAGAGGAAAAAAAAAAAATTACACGACAAAAGAAATATTTTTTGAATATTGTTTTAGGAAAAAACGTTTTCAAAACGATTTAAAAAAGGAAAAAAAATATTTTTTGAAGATTTTCAGTTGTTCCTAGATTTTCTCTCAGATTTTATTAAACGCTTGGTAGAATACATTCAGTAGAATCAAGACAAAATAGTAGAACTTATATTTTACAACAAAGTAGAATATAGAGAAAATGGTAGAAACTTCTATTCTACAAAAAGTAGAATATAGAGAACATGATAGAATGCGAATTCTATAATTAGTAGAATACATACAACATTGTAGATAACGGATTCTATAGGGATAGTAGAATGATATACAAATAGTAGTAGAATGATATACAAATAGTAGAATACCTATTCTATATTTGGTAGATTTTAGAGCAAATAATAGAAATCAAATTCTAAAATTAGTAGAACATCTTTATTAAATATTTTTTAAAAAATTTGTTTTTCCTATGATAAATTACACAATATATATTACTTACTTGATATGAATTTTCTGAATTTCTAAAGTAAGTATAAATATTTATTTTGAATTTTTTTATATTTAATAACTGATATTTTAGTCTACAAGTGGCATATCTCAAATAAGTATTAAGGGGACAATAGTTCCCATTTTTTTGCTCTAAATTCCCAATTATCCCTAAAATTAACAGTGTGTGTGTGAAATCAAATTAAGAAAAATTCATCTTGTTATAGATCGACAATCATGAATCGATAAAGCATAAAGTATGTATCATATTTTATATTATACTAGATAAGTACTCGCATATATGCGGATTTTAAATTTAATATTTTATAACCCGTGAAAAAAAAACGATAAAATGAAAAACAAAATTAGATCACTCGTGAAAATATCTTATACATAAATTTAGAGAGAAAGTTTACGATGAAATAAATATATACCTTGAATTAAAAATTTAGTGAAAATATGCAGTAAATAGCCTTGGATACGATTATTGGATTTTTATTTTTTGGTGTGTAATTGATATACTACCAAATTGTGGTTTATATAGAAATGAGAAATTAGAATTCTTTTTCTTTTATGATTAATTTACTTAATCTAAATGGAAAAACTAAGAAATGTTATTTCCTTTCTATATTAATTTTGCCTTTTAGGATAAATTTTAATTTTTAACTTTTTAATTTTATGTTTAGTAACTTTATCTTTTAAGAATATGGATAAGAATTTTTTAAGTTTTTTTTATTAATCGATTTTAAAATTTTCCAACTTTAACTTGACACATGTCGCGATCAGATGAATTAGCAACTTTGAAACATTCAGTTTTATATAATAACAAATTTACTAATTCTAAACTGAAATATGTTTTTTTTCTTTTTTAAATTTGGTCGTGGTTGTAGATTATAAACTTTTAAGTTTTTTTTGTGAATTTCATTTATTATTAGTTTTCCTTACTTATTCTTGTATTAATAATTTTCTTTTTTAGTTTAGAGTATATTTATAATTTTCTTTTTTAAGTTTGATCGTGGTTGTAGATTATAATCTTATAAGTTTTCTTTTGTCACATTCCTTTATTATAAGTTTTCCTTACTTATTCTTGTTTTTTTTAAGATTGCTTTTTTTAGTTTAGCTTTTTTTAATATTTACTTTAATTCATTTTTAATTTTTTAATTAATTTGACACATGTAAAGATCTAAATTAACCGTGAAAAATGTCACGATCTTGTGACTGAGAATGATCTTTATTTATAATTTTCATTTTTTTAAGTTTGATCGTGGTTATAGATTATAATCTTTTAAGTTTCTTTTGTCACTTTCCTTTATTATAAGGTTTTCTTAATTATTCTTGTTTTCTCTATTTTAAAGATTTCCTTTTTTTAGTTTAATATTTTTAATATTTACTTTAATTCATTTTTACTGTTTTAATTAAATTGACATATGTCAATATCTAAATTAACCGTGACAAATGTCACGATCTCGTGACTGTAAATTATCTTACGTGTCACGCTAACGTTGAGAAATCCAGTTTTATATGACTGAGAATGATTATTATTTATAATTTTCTTTTTTAAAAACATTTTAAAATTTGGTCGTGGTTGTAGATTATAATATTTTAAGTTTATTTTTGTCACTTTCCTTTATTATAAGTTTTCCTTACTTATTTTTGTTTTTTCTTTTCTTAAGATTCCCTTTTTTAGTTTAACTTTTTTTAATATTTACTTTAATTATTTTTTACTTTTTAAATTAAATTGACACATGTCAAGATCTAAATTAATTGTGACAAATGTCACGATCTCGTGATTGATAATTATCCTACTATACGTGTCACGTTCACGTTGAGAGATCCAACTTTATATAATAAGATTTGTATTGTATAGTTGATTACCTCGTTGTCATGGAGGTTGGAGGGATCGGAAGACGGATTACCTCGTATTTATGTTTTCCATCTCAATCGGATACGTCATAGGAAATCGGAGAAATGGACGGTGTCAAAGAACAAAGACAACGTCGATAAGGAATTTGTTCAAGTGGCCAGAGTCGAAGATGTTGTCTGTCGTTATCGATTTGCTAAGTGGCTAGGGTTTTAGAGTAGCCGTGTTGGGTTGGACACGTTTTCTCTCTCTCTTCCTTGAGAGAACACTAGGTCTAGCCGCGCTAGGTTCTCGTTTCGACCTCTCCGATTTGCCTCTCCGGCGTCCGGCGCTCCTCGCCGGAGCCGTGAGAGGGCTTGTCCCGTGTTTCCTTTTTGCCCTGGTTCTTCTCTCCTCGGTTTTGGCGTTGTTTCAGCAGTAGGTTTTGGTGGCGGGTCGGTGCTTTCCGATGAAGAGGTGGTGTCTCGGCGGTGGATAAAGGCGGTGGCTCTTTGCTGACCCAGATCTGGTGAGGACAAGGTCGGGGTGGCTTCCTCAAGAGTCGGTTTGCTGGATTTCTCTCGGCGTTTCCCCCGTTTGGCGGTTTTTCTGACATGTTGGCGTTGTGGTTTGCGGTTGCTAGTTGGTTTGGTGGTGAGAAGCGGCAGGAGATGGTTTTAGGGTGCTTGAACTGCCGATGACTTTCGAGTAAGCTTGCCGCTTAGAGGAGGGTGGTGGGTCGTGAAAGAGGTCTCGGCGGCGGCTGACAACGGCAACAGGAGGATCTTCTTGGGTTTTCTCGGATCGGTTCCCTCTTCTCATCAACTCTTGTTTCAATCCTCCTTCGGTGTGGTTACCAGCTGCTTCACTTTGCGAGGACCCCGGAGGCGTGGTGATCTTTCCCCGACTTTGGTTCTTCTCCTCCGACATTTATGGTTTCCTTCTAGGTGGTGGAGGTTTTCTCGGTGGGCACTGGCTTCGGCGTTACTGGGAGTTCGTCTTCTCCTCCACAGTTGCAGTGGCGGCGGCCTCCTAGGCTGCAGCATTAGGCGGTTATGGTTTCTGCCTCCCGGTCTAGCCGGATTTTGTAGCTTTTCTCTACTCTGTTCATTATCTAAATCGGGCCCAATAGGGGTTTTCGGTTGGACCTTTTTTAATGTGTTTTCTTTTAAGTTTGGTTTTCTTTGTTTCCTTATATCTTTTAAAACATTATATTACTTCAAGAAAGCCCTTTAACCAAAAAAAAGTTGATGGAGTTTTACTTAGTGGTTAGGGTTTCGTGCTGATAACGTGTTGTGAATAAAAGGGAGAGAAAAAATGTGTCTTATTTCATAAATGATGAGAGGTATATATAGGTATACAAAGATTTGGTAACAAATTGAACTTGAGGAATAAGTAAACGTATAATATTATAAAACCTTCTAATGGGCCTATAATGGGCATCCACATAATAAACATAATATTCATAACATATATTAATTTATTGAGTATTAATTTATTGAAGTTATATTGTAATTAGATCATTAATAATAAAGTGATTAGCGTCATAAAAATAGGTTAATCTTGCTATTGTTAGAAGTGTTAAAGCGGACCGGCCCGCCATATTGGGTCCACCCTTGATGGACCAAAACAAAATGATCCACGGATCTCTATAATATTATTTAAGAAACATTTTTTAAAATGAACTTTGTTTTGTAAGTTATTACATGAAATGCCATTACAAATAAAAGAGAATAATTGAAATAGGAAAGGATATAATTATCTTTTACAATTAGTGATAAGAATATGGAAAGTATTTATTTTGCATTAAAGATGTTATATACTATATATTTTTAAATAATAATCAATCCATATATATTCAAAGAAAAAAATCTATTCAAAATCTTGATATATTTTTCACTATAGTTTATTATATCTTATTTGAATTTATATCAAAATTAAAATTGAAAAATATTTTATTAATTTTATAAAAAGTTAAACACACGAATTTTTTTTTTAAGAGTTCATGAACTAACCACAAAACTAAAGTCATTAAACAATGCATACTAATTAATAGAGTTATGTTTTTAAGATTATATGTTTTACGGGTTAGCCCGAATAATATTTTAGTTCACTGCAAAACGGATTAAATAGACAAATTATTTTGTTTGACAATTATATCTATAATCATGAGTTATGCATATTATAAAATTCAAATAAAAGCAATTTTTCTTAAATTTTAAAATAATCTCTTTAAAAACAAAATTACTCCGCGCTAATTATAGCGTGGGTTAAATCCTAGTTATATATTAAAAAAACATTCCAAATCCAAGGAAAAACTTAATGATTGTTTTTGCATCATGAATTGATTGTTAATTCGTCTTGATCAATTCTCTATGCATCCATATATACACAAAATAGCTCTGATTGGAAAACTCGAGAATGACATAAATAATTACCTAATTAGTTTACGATTTTGTGGGTTTTGACCAATCCTCTCTTCTTCTTTTTCCCCTTATGATCCTTTCACTGATTTCCAGCAATAATTAATATAATTTTTTTTTTTGATATACCCTATCGA
The DNA here is from genome assembly GCA_002933935.1 of Eutrema yunnanense. Lineage (NCBI taxonomy): Eukaryota > Viridiplantae > Streptophyta > Magnoliopsida > Brassicales > Brassicaceae > Eutrema > Eutrema yunnanense. Next base: position 136,560 of record PKML01064956.1, on the reverse strand, counting down.
CTGATCCGGTCAGCACCGGTAGAAACGCACTGAGGTGTTACAGAATGTACTACTCACAGGTTCAACGGACACCATGAGCTCCGAGCTGGACTCGTGTCAACAGGCCATGAGATCCAATGGGCCACCATACCGCCTGTTCCGAGTTTGGAATGTCTTCCGACTAATGGCAGAGGTAGCTGGATCGCCTGTTACCAGACTACCATGTAAACTGTTTGGACCTTTGGCCCAGACCCAGACTTTCTATATGAATGTATTTTTGTTTCCAAAGCCGATCGAATCCGGGTGGAATGGGGTAACACCCCACACAATCCTTCCTACGACTTAATATTATTTCTTAAATACTTGTTTCTTGTTTAGTCTTATATTTTGTTTGATTCTTGCTTAATCTCTTGTCTTGTTTATGGGTCATTTGTGCTTTGGTTCGTTTTGTTTATGCGATTAGATAATTAGACTTAAGAATAATCCATACAAATATTTTGCATTAGCTTAGCTTAAGTAATTTCTCGTATACTTAATGCGTAATTCCTTTCTTTTTGTGTGGATTAGATCTTAAATTATGGTGAAAGTGACTAAACCGTGCAATTTTTCAATTCGAATTTAAAACTCAAGACTCAAAAGTAATATAGCTTTTAGCATTGTGAAATTGAATGAGAGACTTCGATTCCAAAAATCACTTGTGTATAGATGGATCCCTTTTAAGTTCTAAAAGCCTTTTTAGATTTGACTCAAAGCCGAGATAGGCAAGAACTCGTGGCGCCAGAAGACGATTCTAAATGACTTTTGAGATTTGAACCATATTTAGATATAGGATGCATAAACATAGAATTGTTGTCATTTCTAAAGCAATAATATTTGTGTACTAAAATCTCAAAACGATACATAGAGAAACTGAAACATAGTAATTAGCAATGTGCCTCAAAGTAAAACAACAGAGGTTTTCACTGCCCCCTTAGGCCCTCTCTTCCTCTCAGAGTTTGCTCTATTCTTACTCTTTCCCGAAATCTGCATTATAGTGAGAGCTCGACTCGAGTTTCTTGGCCTCGCCCAGCTTTCTCACCGCCTGTACAACCGATGATTCGATAAGCAGAAAAGTTGGGTACAAATATGTGAAAATACAGAGTATATCTTTTGATTGTTTCTACCTTCATGAAGTCTTCATGGATTACATAGTCACGCTCCGCTCTGATTGCAAACATTCCAGCTTCAGTGCATATGTTTCGCAGATCAGCACCATTGAAACCCTGTGGATGTTGATTTAGAGGAACATCAGTTGGATCTATTATCTATAACAAAGGCAAAACTACAATGCAGTGAGCATGTAAGAATAAGAATCAAACCTCTCCGAGTTTCACGATAGCCTCATAGTCTATTTCCCCATGCTTGGCAATACCAGATGCGTGGATCTTGAGGATATCCATTCTTGATTGCTCATTTGGTAATGGGATCTCAATCTTTCTATCTAACCTACCCGGTCGGAGAAGTGCTGGATCAAGAACATCTGGCCTGTTGGTGGCCATTATCATTTTCACCTAATATATTATCTCCGAAGTATCAGTAGATATTCCATTGTACAAAGACGACAAATAAATCTCATGGAAGTTAAGAACACTCATGATGATTTCATATTGTAACAACTTGTGTGAAACAAAAGTTAGAAAAGCAACACAACACTTTGAACTATAGGTATCCCAACAAGTATCACACCTCAGCTCGTGAAATAACTTCACCACACATTTTATGCAAGAGCATTTATCTAGAACTATAGGTTGTAGTACCTTTCCTAGGTTGTCAAACCCATCAAGCTGGTTGAGTAACTCCATAAGTGTTCTTTGAATTTCACGATCAGCACTAGTTCCTTCACTAAAACGTCGCCCACCAATAGCATCGATTTCATCCATGAAAATGATACAAGGCTAGCCGCAGGAGAAGAGTTAATATTAAAGTCATTAACGTCAATATAAAGCCTACAAAGGTATAAGAAAAGAGGATACAATAGTCAAAGCTTGGTCCTACCTGGTGTTCACGAGCATAGTTAAACATTTCTCTGATCAACCTAGCACTTTCTCCAATGTATTTGTCTATGATTGCACTTGATACAACCTATACATAAAGGCAGAAAATGAGAGCTAATTTAGCACAAAAACGGTATAATAGAATACAACACAAACCACATACAAAAAAAATCAAACCTTCAAGAAGTTGGCGTCGATGTTGCTGGCAATAGCCCTAGCTAGTAGAGTTTTTCCAGTACCCGGAGGTCCATAGAGAAGGACACCCTGGAACAAGAGGCGAAAACTTAGCATTAGCGGAATTTAAAACAAAAAAGTGACTACAAGTACCTTTTTTTGTAAGTTCATACCGGTAACCACAGCCGAATGGAAAAACAAAAAAGTGAAGCATGAGATAGTTTCTGACAACAACAAAAGAAAGGATTTTAGAGACTATAAGTACCTTCGGAGGTTTAATCCCAACTCTGAGGAAAAGCTCAGGATTCATGAGAGGCAGCTCAATAGATTCCCTGAGTTCCCTGATCTGATCACCTAAACCACCCACTGCCGAGTAGCTAATGTTGCCTGGATCTTCATGCAACATGTTATAAACAACAGGATCGACCTATCATCAAAAAAGAGATACCAAATTAAAGCCACTACAAATACTACACTACGAAGAGGATATAAAACTAAGCAATGCCAAAAATCAAGCATACTTCACGGGGAAGGGCTCGCATAATTGTTAGTGTAGTCATATCCAGAACAACTCGAGTTCCTGAGGTAAGCTTTTCCTTGTCCACCTTGCTACGGCAACCCACGACATAACGAGGTCCGCTGCTTGCTTTAACAATCACTAAAAATACAAACAAAAACGCGAAAAGAAGACGAAAAATTACACCTTGAGATGATAGAACACAAAGTGTAGCACAAAGCAACGCTAAAAGCACCATAGATAGAGACAGAAAAATTACATCTTTCATTATCTAGGGGACGTAAAACTTCTCCGATAATCTGTCCAACGCTTTGAAGAGACTTCAAATCATCCTCAGTTTTGTTGAATTCCTTTTTAGCTGCTCTTAAGTTTTCCCTAGCTGCATATGCGCAAGACCCAGAAATTATAATCTCAAACACAAACTCAACTAAGCTAGTCACGGGAAAATCAATAAAACTTGAGATCGACTTCAAAATTACTAATCGAGTGCGATAATCAAATTCGGAAATGAAATCCAAAACCCCTAGAATCGCGTCAAGTAGAATAAAGTTCCAAGATTGTTTCTAATGAACCCTAGATTCAGTTTGACACAGGAGATTTCAAACGAAGCCCAGAAACTAAAAGAAGAGGATCAGATAGTAGAAGAATGAGGATGATTTTGAAATCGAACCTGTACGGACACGGGATTCGAGCTCCTTGTGATGTAGGAGCTTTTTCCGGTACTCGGTCACCGCCGCGGTACGGCGTCTAACAGCTTCCTCTCCGTCGCTCATCCTTCTTCTACACTGTTCGGTCCCGCAGATCTCGAAAATTGACCAAAAGCAGCAATTTTATCAAACTTGTATATATTTTTCTTTTTAAAGTTATATTATACTCGTAGTATTTCTTTTCTTGAGCAATGGGTTTTCTTGAGCATTCTCACGTTTTTTCTACTTTATTTATTTACAAAATTAGAACCCTGCAGATATATAATTTAATATTTTAGAGCATTCTCAATCCCAAAACCTCATTTGAGGATGGTAAAACCTCAAAATAAGGATTTGAGGGTACATTGGTCTAATGGTAAAACTTTAAATCTATCTTTAAAAGAATTTGAATATTGCATTATTGTCCCCAAAATAAATAATAATTGATTATGACGATAAAACTTTAATAAATATATATAAAACATAAATTAAATTAAATATTACCTGAGATATTAATAAATAAAAGATTATAAAATTACATATAAATAATAATAAAATATTTATTACTGTAGTGTGATTTAAAATTCGTGTTAAAGTTTCTGTGAAATTAATTTTATATGGTGTATAATATTTCTTCTATATTAAAAAAAATATTTTATTTTTAGTCTATTTATATGATTTTATATGATATTATCATAGTTATAAATGATATAATTGAACTATTTAAGAATAGAGACTAAAATGAAAGTAGAAAAAAATTAATAAGGTTATTTGTAAGATGTACAAAATTGCAAGGATTAAAAAGAAAAGCAAAAGTTTTTTTCTGAGGATTTGAGGGTGGGTTGGAAACAAAAAAATCTCAAAATTAAAAGATTTGAGGTTAGGTTGGAGATGCTCTTATAACCCGTGAAAAAAAAAAACTAAAAACGAAAAAATGGAAAATACAATTAGATTAGCCGTGAAAATAAATAATATACAAATTTAGAAACAAAGTTTCCGATGAAAAATATATATACATTGAAGGAAGAATTTGGTTGAGAGATGTAGTTAATGGCTTTGGAAACGATTATTGGACTTTTGATTTGTTGGTGTTTAATTGACATACTATCAAATTGTTTATATAGATGTGAGAAATTAGAATTATATTTTTTTTTAGAATTAGTAATCTATTGTTTGATTTTCTTAATCTATATGGAAAAACTAAAAAAAAAAAATCTTATTTTAACTAATTTGCATTTTAGGATAATTTTCAATTTTTTATTTTATTTAGTAATTTTATCTTTTAGGACAATGAATCGGTTATTAAATTTTTCAAATTTTTAAGTTTTCCTTTTTTATTAATCAGTTATTAATCAATTTTAATTTTTTCCATTATTAATTTTTATTTTTATTTTTTTGTGTATTAACTTTTGGCTTTTAGAATTAATTTACATTTTTTATATTTCTTTTTTTTAGTAACTTTACCTTCTATGATTAAGAATCGATTGTAAATTCAGTAAATATTTTGGAAATTTTTTTATACATATTAGAATATAATCGATTGACTTGACACGTGTTGCAATCAGATGGGTTAACAACTTTAAAACATTCAGCTTTATATAATAAGATATTATTATTTTATTTATTGAATTTCGGATTATATCCTTGTTTTTTTCTTTATAAAATTATATTCATGTTATTCTTATATGGTAAATATTAATTTTCTACAGGATTATTCAGCATTTAATAAAAAAAACAAATTAGTCTTATTCTTTCCATTCAAAACTCATTTTAATTTTATGTTAGATGAAGATCTTGATTCTCTTCATTATCATTTCGTTTAAATAAAACAAAACTATTGCGAGTTTAGCATCTAGGATTTGGTATTGTACATAAGAAAGTTAAATCTTCTAACTATCGATCATTAACTTGTCACATCAAGATAAAATAGCTATAAACATGCTAGGGACTCAGAATCTAGTTTGGATTCCATGACTAAACCTCTCGACGGGAAGATTCAAAACGAGCCTTACCAGCTCGCTTCGATCAATATGAGGGGAGTGCGCATAGCATATCTTTGTGACTCGACACCTGATTGTAGTCTAGTCCACTTATCATCTCACACGTTTGGACTTGATAGACTCAACTACCACTTCATATCCCAAAATCTAAAAAATAAATTCCTCTAAAAGTTTTGTGATATTAATGGAACTATATATATTATTAGCTTATTGAAATTTGCTAATTTTAGAACTAACATAAGTTGGGGCCATCTAAATTTATTATATACTAGTTTATCGAGTATTAGTTTAAAAAGTTTGTATTGTATTTGATATTCAACCCAATGGTGAACTTACATTAGTGAATAGCATGTCACTTGATCCAATTAAATATTAGAATATCTTTAGTTATATATAAATTTTTTTTTTGAACATTTGATGCATTATATTAAAAGTAGCAAGAGTTTGTAACACTCTAGAAGCACATAGGCAAAACAAACTAATTGAACCAAGAAGAAAAAGCTCAAGATCGGAGCCCAGTAAAGAATCTATTATATATATCAAGAGAAAAAGTGTTTGACAAATGCTTGACAATTCAACATCTTTCATTTTGACATATTAGCTCTTTAATATATATATATATATATATATTCATAACCTAATCACATCCTCTTCTTCCTAAATCCACACATTTCTCAATAATATATTAGAAGAATGGCAATCAACGGTTGAGATCTTCAGATTATGTTTCACGGAATCCTGGGATCGTCAGTCATCCACCTCCGGGATGTAAACCACTAATCCAAGATTTCTCTGTAAAGCTCAATTCGAGCGATCGATGTCTCCTCCTAGGATCTAATGGCGCATGTGCGTGGAATTCGTTATTTCTTTAGCTTCAATGTATAAGTATTGGAACTAAATCTGATAAAGTGAACGATTGAAATCAGGGTACACGCCAAATGGGCTAAATCGGACGAAGAGGTGTAAGAAATTTATTCATTGATGATCAATTGTTTCAAAGACCCAATACGTGTTATGATAAGATCCAATGCCTTTTAATATTTTTTTTATAAGCCTTTCTCTCACATATACACGACAAGTTTGCTCAAGTTGAAGGATTGATATCATCATATTTTCCATCATTCTAGCATCCGTTTCACTTAGGTTTCGAGTCATTTGCATATAGTTCATGTTATCTCTTTAGCATTTTAGGAGTCCAATGTGTCCACATTTAGTCCTAGAGAATCCTTGCATGTTTTGGATCGTATTTCAGGTGCTTCGGAGGATATTCGAGACCCGAGGAGAGAAGACAGATACTGTACCGACGTCACTGGTTGGTACCTCTCATCGGTATTAAAGGCAGAAGGATTGCACCGAGGTCACTGCTAGGTACGACTGATCAATATAGAAGACGGAGGAAGGCAGCCCCAGTACCGACGTGCAACACCGAGGAGTGACGTCGATATCGAAGCTTCATGGGATTGTACCGAGGTCACTGCTCGGTGCAACTGATCGGTGCTGCTCTCGGAGGAAACCCGGGGGAAAAATCCCTTAATACCGAGCAACGATACCGAGGAGTGACCTCGGTATCCATCGAAGAAACATCAAGCATCTCCCCTCAATACCGATGTCACTGCTCGGTACCCCTCGTCGGTGCACAAACCCATGCTCAATACCGAGGTCTTGTACCGACGAGTGACCTCGGTATTGGCCGACCAGAACTTTTTATCGATCTAAACTGGGTCGGTACCCGATTTGTCCCGGGTCGACCCGGTTCGACAATGTTCACTATTTATGCCCAAAAACCTAATTTTGATGGGCTAAGTCTTTTTCTTAAGCAAAAACCCTCTCTAAAAGTGATTTGTAAGAGATTGATCCTTTTGATTTATGCAATTTGAGTATTGTTTTCTTGATTGAATCCATCTACCTTCTACTTTCTAATCATCCAATCATCTGGATCATGAGTCTTAACTCTTCTTTCATTGGATTTGTTAAACCCATGATGATTAGTGAGTGGTCTTTAGGATCTTGAGATAAGGTAGATTAAGGTGATCCAAGGTTTGATTAGTGGTGTTTAGGGTTAGATTATCTTATATTCCTTCTTGTCTAGTGTCCCTAATGCTAGATTCAGCTTGAAAGAGTGAATCTAGATCATAGGGCATTTTATGAACACCAAGTGTTTGATGAAATGCCTTGATGAACTAGACAAGAGATTTATGCTCATAACCTAAGACATTAGTTGTTTAGGGCATATCTTTGGTTGATCTTGTTATGATTCTTAATGCATGCTAGTTGTTAAACCACAAATGATGATTTGCTAATGGACTTGATAATTAGCATAGTGATTAGTTGCTTGAAAGAGAACTAATCAAGATTAGAGATCTTTTGCCTAGGAATTATCTTCTTGAGTGAATGAACATCACTAATTGGATTTGGATCACCTTATATCAATAACCTCATCTCTAGTTCCGCTTTTGTTATTTGAATTACATCTTGTTTATTTATTGCATCGTTTATTTGCATTAATTAGGTTACTTAATCACAACACACTCGTTTAGCTTAACTGACTATACGCACCTTGCATTCTTAGTGATTAGGATAAATCTTTTATGGATTGATAACCTTCATACTACACGTATTGGAGTTATTGATACCTCCTAAAGACTAAAAAGTCTTGTATCAATTTGACGCCGTTTCCGGGGATTTATCCCTCACAAGGATACCCCTCACAAGTTTTTAAAAAATGTTGTTTCACAAGAAGAAGAAAGTATAGATTGAGATTAAGGAGTTTGTTGAGATTCGACAATTCGAACCAAAGTTGATCTTCTATTTTCTATCACTGGAAATGTGTGTTGAAATTGAGATTCTCAAATTTAGGGATAATTAGTTTGGTCATAAGGTTTCTTAATGATGGTATCAGAATGTGAGTTTTTTGTTTTGGTTTTTGTACATGAAGAATAAGTTTTGTTTTAACTACTTCATGCACCCCATTTCTATTTGGTTTATGGAGAATTTGATGGATTTTGGAATGATGTGATTATCTCATTTTCTTGCAGTAAAGAATATGATATTGAATTTGATCGGCGAAAAACATATGTATGTGTTATCGTTTGATTTGTCTATCTTCGTTTTATTGGAATATCTAAGAAAAATGACAAAGTTGGTGACTCCAACATTTGAATCCATATACATGGAGGTATATGTAGAATCTGGATATGTGTTATATTCCTCGCTTGGCGTCGTATGATTATTCCTAACTCAACATGGAAGCATTATTCTTCTTCTTTTTTCCTTAGAAATATAGTACAGATCTGTAATATCATTCGTCTCTTCAACCATTTAATGAATTTTTTTTTTTATTCAGCTTTTGGAGAAGTTATAGATTTAACAATCACTTTGTGAATTAATAACTACTTATGCGATTTAATTCATTATGACTTTCACATCACGATATGGATCAATGTTTACATGACAACTTTATTTATTCTCTCATTTTTTTCCTAGTTATCATTGTGAAATGTTCGAAAATAGATTGTAGTTTAATTTCAAAAGTTCCATTAATTTCTGAGAAGAATGGAAAAATCATTATGAACAATTTGAGTGTCATCTAAGAGTTTGTTTGTGTGTTTTTATGTTTCCACTTGCAACTGCTATTGAATGTGTTAAAGAACTAAAGGTTTATGATTCCACCGAAAGCAAGACTGTTGAATAAAAGATGTAAAGTTCTGGAAATCCTTTTTGTTTTCTTTGATCCATTGTCTATGAAGTTGTTTCTATGTCATGTTATAGCTGCAAAGAGAAAAGTATGGTTGAAGAGATCAAAAATGACTCGGAAGGTACTTTTATACATACCATTAACTATCTTTCAAACAAGTTTTATGTTTCAATTTCATCAAAAATGTTTTTTGTTTACTTATGAAGGATAATATGGTAAGATTTTTTTTATAAATGTTGCGTTTCATGGTTTTGTATAAAAATTTTGAAATTGTCTGTTTGCAAAAAAAAAATAGTAACTCAAATCCATATTTTTATGGTGCTCCAAAACAATGATATACCTTCAGAGTTTGTATACTTAATTATTTGGTCAATTTATAATAATTTAACCCATGATAAAAAAATAATAAGTGTTGTACATTGCATTTATCCATCAGAATAATTATTTTTTTCTGGATACATTTGATATACATAATATTAGATATCATATCAAAATCATAAAAAATTTGACTATATATATAGTTTGTGTCTCATCATTATATATCATGCTATCATTTTCTTCATGGATACATTTGATATACATAATATTAAATATCATCTCAAAATCATTAAATATATATATATATATATTAATTTTCATTATTATACTTCTCTCATATCGAACAATCATCTCACATCTAAACCATAAAGTATTATAAATAAGCAACACCAGAAAGTCGAGCCACTCACATAATCTTAATTCTCTCCACCCATTCTTTGTAAAGATCTTTAAACTTACAATTCACCATTTTTTTTTTCAATCAGGCTATTCAAACACTCAATGATATTTTTACATCAGATTCATCACAATGGTTATGGAAGAACATAATATTGTCGTTATACTATCCACATCATTTATGTTGCATAAACTGGAGCAAAGAAAATCCAACCAAAATATAATGGCTCATCTATTGCGTTCTTGGAAAGTTTGAAATTTCAAACTCAATGGAGCATTTATGAGTTTTGACCTACTATTCTTGGATGAAAAGACACGGCTTTCTTTTACGTAAAAATAATTTTTACAAATGAGTTTCAGATGTTTGTTTCAACAAATTTAACATAAAATTAATCGTCTGTGTTATTTCCAAATGCGCTTCTTTCAAATTTGGAATGTTACATTCTTATGTTATATGCAATTTTGTGTACACACTTTGATGTTTTGGTAACAGTATAGAACCGTTTTCTTCTAATCTCCATGGAGATGTACAATGCAGTGTCCATACATATCTCAAGACATGAGTGTTTGTAGGTATACATGTAACTTTAGTTACTTTTCTTATTAGTCAACAAACAACTCTAAACACACATGTATTAACTTAATATGAAATTCACAAACATGAATTAAAGTATGTCTTACACAATTCTTTTGTTTTTCAATCAATTAGTGGTAAGACATAAAGTTTGAATTTTGGATGCAACATTTGTATTGCAATTCTATTAGGTTCTCTCTAATAAATCATCAACAACGATCTACCAATTCTTTAAACATTTCTTACAAGACCATATAATAGCTATATGACTATTTTCGTTGCTGTTATTGAGAAAAAGTTCATTAGCTACATAAATATGTTTATAGTTTCACATATGGATGAAGTATTTTCTACGCTCTCTGAAATTCTGGTGAAACTTCGTACTCATTTAAATCAGAGGATTGGTTGGTTGGAGTACACAAAATTTCAGGTTGAACTGCCTAGATATGAAGGTTTAAGACATATGTTTTAGATTTTTGATGTAGATGGAATATCGAGATATATATTCAAGAGTTTCGAAGATGAAGATGAACTAGCAATAATGAAATAAGCTTATTTGTACCTCTTTAACCATCCAATAGATGCCCACATGTCACAATCTTTAAGCACCTATGGAGTATTACCAAATGTATTTGTGCAATTAATCTACAAATGGAAACGCAAACATGATGAAAGTTTTGGTTCAATTCGTGGAGGTTGTAGTTTGCATTCATGGATACATTCATAAACATCCTGAAAAAATAAACATAGATAAAAATACATAAAAAAATTGTGTTTGACGTCCATTTTGGGAACATGAATCGCAACAAAGATAACATCATTGTCCGAGTAGAAGAAAACGGTATAGCTCACATTATTCCTGCTGACCATGAAATTAGTTTTTCCTATGATGGACATAACCACAACATTTATAGTCCTTATTGTTTAAAGTTGAAGGAAAACAGTGTCAATGTAGCTTTCACTCTGGATTGTGTCAATTATGTGGCACAAGTTGATCATAATGTTGATATTGTTTTCCTTAGGCGGTGTAGATGAGAGTATGTGATCAACTACATTGAATTATTCATAGTTTTTATAACATTTTGGAGAAAGATGCATGTTTTGCAAGGATTTACAGTTTATCGCATTGGGTTGATGGCATCACTTAAGTGCGAGGATCTGAGGTTTACCTTGCAAACTATGGTTGAGAGTGTTGAAATGAACAAAAATTGCCAATGTAAGCAGATGCATAGATGAAATCTGATGGGATATCATGAGACGATATGAGGAACAAAATAAGAAAATATGATTCGATATGAGGAACAAAATAAGAAAAACAGAAGAGAATATGACTTTGTTGAAGAAGAAGCGTAAGAGAAAAAACACAAGAAATAAAATGACGGTTGAGGAAGAAGAGAAAAACATAAAGATGACTATGTTAACAATTTTTTTTAATAATTCGATTTTGTTTGAACAATATTAACTTAGTTGCTAAATTGAGATTTACAGTATCTTTATGTTTTTTTTTAATTGTTCGTACTTATTCTAAATCGTAATCATTTTTATAATATTTATATTTATTTGCATTAATTCGAATATCTTTAAATAAAAGTATGATTAAATTTTAACAATTATTTACCATTCCATTAATAAAACATAAATTTATAAGATTCTCATCCGATATTTAATCTTAACTAGGTGATTAACCGCTCTACGCGCAGATCGTAGTCGTATACATTTTTAGTATTACTTTTCATTCAATATTCATTCGTGCAAGGTTTGAGCATGACGTTTTGAATATATTTGTCTTACAAGATCAATTTCAAGCATGTGATTTAGATTAATACATTTTCTTATCCAAGCTATAAACTCCAATGCTTTCATATTAAATAGCTTCTCAAACAAACTGAAAAAATCACCAACAATAATCTACCCATTCTTCAACCATTTCTTACAAAACCATAGAATAGCTATGTGACTATTTTATTTTGCTGCTATTGAAAAGAAGTTCCTTAGCTTTAGCCTAAATTAGATTTTAGTTTCACAAATGGATGACCTAAATTTGTTTTTACTTTCACAGATTGATGAAGTATTTTCTACACTCTCTGAGATTCCGATGCATCTTCATACTCATTTACAACAGATGATTGGTTGGTTGGAGTATGCGAATTTTGTGGATGAACTGCCTAGATATGAAGGTCTTAGACACATGTTTCATATTTTTGATGTAGATCGAATATTGAGATGTCTATTCAAGAGTTTCGAAGATGAAGATGAACTAGCAGCAAGGAAAGAAGCTTATGTGCATCTCTTTGACCATCCAATAGAAGACCACATATGATATGATTCTAGATGGCACTAAGGAGACGGAGCTTGTTGCCGAGCTTGGAGCTGAGGTTAAGGACGATCCGGACGATGCCTTGTTAGTACCCGAAGGAGCAATGACGAGAGCTATGGCAAAGCGACTCAAGGAAGCACTAGGAGGACTCATTCACCAAGTCCAAAACCGTCCAGAATATTTGGGTTCTAAGGAAGAAGTGTTTCAAACCGCATTGGTTTCGATTCAAGCCCAAGTGTGCTCTTTTCCTTAGTCACGGTTTTTACCCAATGGATTTTACGTGACAAGGTTTTTAACGAGGCCTTGGCTAGGGATGTCAATCGGGCTGGCCCGGCCCGGCCCGGCCCGAAACCCGTTAAGCCCGCATATATTTGAGCCCGGCCCGAAAAAATATCGGGCCTATATTTTAAAGTCCGGCCCGGCCCTGACAGGGCTTTAGGGCTTTTCGGGCTTTTTCGGGCTTTTCTTTATAAACACAAAAATTCACAATTCTCAAATAAAAAAATAATAAAAAAAAAAAATTTATCAAAATAAATCTAAATTGAAATGTATTATATCAAATCCAATTAAATTTAAAAGCAAAAGTTTGACAAAAAAAACAAATAAAATTCTAATAAATTGTATTACCAAATAAAACATAAAATTAAAACACTTTAAATCTAGGTAGTAGAGTTTAGATTATAATCTATTTCATCACCATCAAAAGCTACAGATAAAAAGAAAAAGTAAAATAATATTAAACTTTGAGAGGTATAAATCATTTAGAAATGTCATTGAAAATCTATAGATAAAGATTTTAAAAATATGAAGTAAATATGGATGAATGACAATGGTACATGGATCATGAAATGTAAACCTATAAAACCAAGTGCATGTACAAATCAGTGCTTCAACGTTTCTTGGTAAAAGACGATTTCCAAGACATACGTACAAATACTAAACGTAGACTCTGATGCCATTGTAGTTATCAGAATGCTTAGAACATCACATGTCATACGAGCTAACTCACCATAACGTTGTGAATGACTCTTCCACCATTCTAAAACATCAATGTCTTCATAAAAAGTTAGTTACAACATATCGTCTTCTAAGTATATAGTCAATTTAGACTTTGATTCTTCTATATTGGTATGTTTGTTCATACGCTATGAAATCATATGATAAGTGAACCCAAATTTAATAAAACATACGTAATCAAATAGTTTCGGGTTTTTTCGGGTTAGCCCGAGCCCGATCGAGCTAAGCCCGAAAACACAATAGCCCGAAAGGCCCGATTTTTTTTGGACTTTTATTTCTAGGCCCGAGCCCGCTATTTTTCAGGGCCGGGCCGGGCCGGCCGTCGGACTTTGGCCCTAATTGACACCCCTAGCCTTGACACTTCTTCCCCAAGCCCAAATCCAACAACAAATTTGGCCCAAGAAGCCCAAAAGACTCACGAATTTGAAGTCAACATTGTCTTTAATTTTTCTACAATTTTCTAGATATTCTCTTTTCATTTTCGAAACTCTCTCTCTCCTTCATTCAACATTTGCTTTGTTTATTTAAACTTTGTGAGATCATTGTTGATCTCTCAACAATCTTTCAATAAAAATTTCGTTCCCATTTCCGAAAATCTTAGAGTGGATTCTCTTTATTTTATTTTCGATTTCTTTAGTGGATTCTAAGGGTTTCGAAATCGGTTTTATCAAAGGAATTTCCATCTTCCTTTGTGGATACCATTCTATCGATCGTCGTCTAGGGAGTGTTCGCAAGTGAGCTGCAAGTTGGAAGGAATATTGAGAGGAGTCTCACGCCTTCGAGCCGGTTCCACATTTCCGAAGCTACGGTTTCACCGCCTTGAACCTCCGTTCAAGGATTATCCAAAAACCATTACCGCTCCGTTGAGAGATCCCTTGGGCAAGGGCGTATTAGGTGGTATCAGAGCAACTCAAGGACTCGGTAATATCGTTCCATCTATCCCTTTTATCATTTCATTTCATTTCAATTTTAATTTTGTCCGTTCATCTCCTTTTGGTGTTCATCGTTTTAATCATCATTTTATTTTTGTGTCGAATTTAGTTCTTTTTATTTTAATTTTCTCATCTAGATCATTGTTAGGTTGTTGTTAGTTTCCATCATAAAAAAAAAAAAATCGTTCACCTTCCTTATTCAAAAAAAAAAAATTTGTTTAATTGATTTTATCTCAGGATCTATCTAAGCACGTGTTTGTATTGTGGGAAAAAAAAAATTTCGAGGAAAAATCAAGCTCAGCAATTTTCGGGATCAATCCGAGGGATCCAAGAAGCCGAGGGATTTATCCGGGGGAAACCAAGTCCGAGTGATTTATCTGGGGGAAATCAAATCCGAGGAAATTTAGCCAAGGGAGCCAAAACTAAGGGATCATCCGAGAAATTTTCGAATCCGATCCGAGAGATCTTTTCTTTATCCCTCTCTTTGTGAAATTCACCGATTGAATTTTTTTTTCTCATTTACTAATTTGTTTGTGTGTTATTTTCAGGTACCAACATGTCCGACGATACTTCCGAATCAAGTTCACCCAATAATCAAGCCGTAGTGGAAGAGTTGACTCGGTTAATCAATGATTTGGGTGCAAAACTTTTACCCGACGGCAAACCGGTGCACGAGGCAACCACAAACGAAATTACCCGGTTGCTTGGTGAGATGACTACGGGAATAGATCTTATGCAAAGAGAAATGCTGAGAGTGGCCGCGACCGTTCCGGATCAAGCCAACACCGTGAACCGACCCGAAGGTAACCTTCCGGTGAATCTTCCTATCCACAACCCCGTCAACCGACCTTTAAACAACGACGATTATTATGGTGATTTTCCCATAATGAGGATCAAGGTAGGCCGCGCCGAGCTAGAGACGCAAGGAGACAACATGAATCTGAGGGTCATTCATCCGGTAATTATCAAAGGAGGCCGAGACGAGAAAACACGAGAGGTGTTATGGCTAATATCCCTCCTTTCCATGGAAAGAATGATCCGGATGCATATTTGGCGTGGGAAATAAAGGTGGAGTTGGTATTTGATTGCAATGAGTCTACGGAGGCTCAAAGAGTGCGTGCAGCGGTGACGGAATTCTATGATTACGCACTTAGTTGGTGGGAACAATTGGTGACTTCGCGGAGACGTAATGACGAAGATCCGATAGTGACTTGGAGACAATTGAAAGCTGTCATGCGCAAGAGGTTCGTCCCTAGCCATCACCAACGTGACCTTCACAATAGGTTAAGGAGACTTGTGCAAGGAGCCCGGAGTGTCGAGGAATATTATCAAGAGCTGGAGATGCTTATGACCCGAGCTCGTTTGGAGGAAGATAGTGAAGTTACTATGTCACGGTTCTTAGGTGGTCTTAACCGTGAGATTCAAGACTCGCTTGAACTTCAGTACTATGGGGATCTAGAGGAGATGCTACAAAAGGCAAACATCATAGAGAGACAACTCAAGAGGAGGAATGCCGCAAAACCTTCCTACGGTTCTAGCATACGACCAAGTCTGGTCAAGACGATAGATCCGGTTTTCGACCAAGGACGGACGCGAGACCAGGAACGGATTCAAAGCCTTTCACTCCAACTTATGTTAGGAATCCCAATGAGAAAGCCGAGACTTCTCAAGTCAAGAGCCCAGATATCTGATGCTTCAAATGCCAAGGCCGAGGGCATATGGCCAAAGATTGTCCGAACAAGAGAACGATGATACTTAGAGGGGACGGCGAGATTGAATCAGAAGCGGAAGGAGATTGGGAAGTCTCACAAGCGATTGAGGAGACCGCGGAGGAAGCTAACCATGGAGAGTTACTAGTGGCGAGAAGAATGTTGCTTGTGCAAGACCGACCTAAGGAGGATGAGCAACGGGAGAATCTATTTCACACTAGATGACGCGTCAACGGGAAAGTATGCAGCCTTATCATTAACGGGGGCAGTTGTACGAATATAACGAGCACTACTCTTGTGGAGAAGTTGAATTTAGAAGTGAAGAAGCACCCACATGCTTATTATCTTCAATGGTTGAACAACGAGGGACACTTGAAGGTAACGAAGCAAGTTTTGGTTCCTTTTTCGATAGGAAGCTACGTGGATGAAGTCTTTTGTGATGTGCTACCTATGGAGGCTGGACATATACTGTTGGGACGACCTTGGAAATTTGACCGCAAGGTTACTCATGACGGACTTACAAACAAACATTCTTTTGCGTACAAAGGGAAGAACGTTGTTTTGGTTCCTATGATGCCTCACGAGATTTACTAAGACCAGAAAGTCCGTGATAAAAGAAAGGAATCTGATGCTAAGAATGTCACCGATCCCAGCAATCCCCAAGTTAAAGAAGGTATGAGCTTCAGCACAATTCCAAAGAAGGGCACGGAGACAAAAACCGTGAAGAAATCCACCCTTTTTGCGAAAGCTAGTGAGGTCAAGCAAGCTTTGTTTACTAAAAAATCTTTCATTATTCTTATTTTTAAAGAAACTCTTATGAGTTTCGCTGACCTAGAGCCGGAGCTTCCGAGCAATATGATTTCTGTTTTGCAGGATTTTGAAGATGTCTTTCCCGAAGACAATCCGAGTGGGTTACCACCAATCCAGGGAATTGAGCATCAAATTGATTTTGTGCCCGGAACTGCTCTTCCAAACCGACCAGCATATAGGACTAATCCCGTGGAGACTAAGGAACTACAAAGGCAAGTCACGGAGCTAATGGAAAAAGGACATATTCGTGAGAGTATGAGTCCTTGTGCGGTGCCGGTTTTACTTGTTCCGAAGAAGGACGGAACATGGCGCATGTGCGTTAATTGCCGTGCTATAAACAACATCACGGTAAAGTATCGACATCCTATCCCTCGCTTAGATGACATGCTAGATGAACTCTATGGGTCTTGCATATTTTCTAAGATAGATCTCAAAAGCGGTTATCATCAAATTAGGATGAAAGAGGGGGATGAGTGGAAAACGGCCTTTAAGACTAAGCATGGGTTATATGAATGGTTAGTGATGCCTTTCGGGTTAACTAATGCACCTAGTACATTTATGAGGCTAATGAATTATGTCTTGAGATCATTCATAGGAGTCTTTATCGTTGTATACTTTGATGATATCTTAGTATATAGCAAAAATTTAGACGAGCATATCGAGCATGTTAAATTGGTTTTGAGTGTTCTAAGGCAAGAAAAGCTATTTGCGAACCTAAAGAAGTGCACCTTTTGCACAGATAACTTAGTTTTTCTAGGCTTTGTTGTAAGTGCCCAGGGAATCAAGGTCGACGAGGAAAAAGTCAAGGCCATTCGCGATTGGCCTAGTCCGAAGTCCGTTGGCGAAGTGAGGAGTTTTCATGGACTTGTGGGATTTTACCAACACTTTGTGAAGGATTTCAGTACCTTAGCAGCACCTCTAACTGAAGTTATTAAGAAGGACGTTGGATTCAAATGGGGAGATGCACAAGAAACCGCGTTCCAAGCGTTGAAAGACAAGCTTACAAACACACCACTTCTTTCCTTACCTAATTTTTCGAAAACTTTTGAGATTGAGTGTGATGCCTCTGGTATAGGTATCGGTGCTGTTCTTATGCAGGAGAAAAGACCAATCGCTTAATTTAGTGAAAAACTTGGAGGAGCCACCTTGAATTACCCGACGTACGATAAGGAGCTCTACGCTTTGGTGCGAGCTCTACAAACGTGGCAACACTACCTCTGGCCTAAGGAGTTTGTGATCCACACTGATAATGAGTCACTCAAGCATCTCAAAGGACAACAAAAACTAAACAAACGTCACGCTCGGTGGGTTGAGTTCATCGAGACCTTTCCTTACGTCATTCAGTATAAACAAGGTAAAGACAATGTTGTAGCCAATGTATTGTCACGAAGGTATGTTCTCATCTCTACTCTTGAAACTAAGTTACTTGGATTCGAACAAATTAAAGATTTATATGCCAATGATTCTGATTTCAAAGAAGCTTATCACACAAGCGAAAAATTTGCATTCGGAAATTTTTTTCGGAATGATGGATTTCTTTTCTTTGAAAACCGCCTTTGTGTTCCTCACTGTTCGTTGCGAGAGTTATTTGTTAGAGAATCACATGGAGGAGGACTTATGTGACACTTTGGAGTGGCCAAAACCCTAAGCACGTTGCAAGCCCATTTCTATTGGCCGCATATGAAGAAAGACGTGGAGAGGATTTGCGGAAGATGTGTAACTTGCAAGCAAGCCAAGTCTAAGGTACAGTCCCAAGGTTTGTATTCTCCCTTACCTATCCCTACTGTTCTGTGGGTTGATGTGTCTATGGATTTTGTTCTTGGATTGCCTAGAACTAGGAAGGGTCGAGATTCCATCTTTGTTGTAGTTGATAGATTTTCTAAGATGGCTCACTTTATTTCTTGTCATAAAACGGATGATGCATCTTTAGTTGCGGAATTGTTCTTTAGGAAAGTAATTCGTTTGCATGGTATGCCTAGGACGATAGTTTCTGACCGTGACACTAAGTTCTTAAGTTATTTTTGGAAAACGTTGTGGTCCAAGTTAGGAACTAAATTGTTGTTTTCTACTACTTGTCACCCGCAAACTGATGGGCAAACGGAAGTAGTAAATAGAACTTTATTAACTCTTTTGCGTGCTGTCATTAAGAAGAACATTAAGTCTTGGGAGGATTGTTTGCCGCATGTTGAATTTGCTTATAATCATGATGTTCACTCCGCTACTAAGTTTTCACCGTTTCAGTTAGTGTATGGTTTTAATCCTATTACTCATTTGGATCTAACCGAGTTACCTTCCAATGAGGGTTTGAGTTTTGATGGGAAAAGGAAGGATGAGCTCGTGAAACAAATGCATGAACAAGCAAGGATGAACATTGAGAACGGACCGAACAATACCGCAAGCAAGCTAACAAAGGAAGACGTGAACAAATCTTTGAGCCGGGAGATCTTGTTTGGGTTCATCTACGCAAGGAAAGATTTCCGGATGAAAGAAAGTCTAAGCTTATGCCGAAGACTAATGGTTCATTCTGTGTGCTCAAGAGAATCAACAACAATGCCTACGAACTTGATTTGCAAGGTAAGTATTCTATTAGTTCAAGCTTCAATGTTTCTGACTTAATCCCTTTTGTTGCAGATAATCCAAATTTAAGGACAAATCCTTTTGAAGAGGAGGGGCATGATATGATTCTAGATGGCACTAAGGAGACGGAGCTTGTTGCCGAGCTTGGAGCTGAGGTTAAGGACGATCCGGACGATGCCTTGTTCGTACCCGAAGGAGCAATGACGAGAGCTAGGGCAAAGCGACTCAAGGAAGCACTAGGAGGACTCATTCACCAAGTCCAAAACCGTCCATAATATTTGGGCTCTAAGGAAGAAGTGTTTCAAACCGCATTGGTTTCGATTCAAGCCCAAGTGTGCTCTTTTCCTTAGTCACGGTTTTTACCCAATGGGTTTTACATGACAAGATTTTTAACGAGGCCTTCGCACTTCTTCCCCAAGCCCAAATCCAACAACAAATTCGGCCCAAGAAGCCCAAGAGACTTACGAATTTGAAGTCAACATTGCCTTTAATTTTTCTACAATTTTCTAGATATTCTCTTTTCATTTTCGAAACTCTCTCTCTCCTTCATGCAACATTTGCTTTGTTTATTTAAACTTTGTGAGATCATTGTTGATCTCTCAACAATCTTTCAATAAAAATTTCGTTCTCATTTCCGAAAATCTTAGAGTGGATTCTCTTTATTTTCTTTTCGATTTCTTTAGTGGATTCTAAGGGTTTCGAAATCGGTTTTATCAAAGGAATTTCCATCTTCCTTTGTGGATACCATTCTATCGATCGTCGTCTAGGGAGTGTTCGCAAGTGAGCTGCAAGTTGGAAGGAATATTGAGAGGAGTCTCACGCCTTCGAGCCGGTTCCACATTTCCGAAGCTACGGTTTCACCGCCTTGAACCTCCGTTCAAGGATTATCCAAAAACCATTACCGCTCCTTTGAGAGATCCCTTGGGCAAGGGCGTATTAACATATCACAATCTCCAAACACATATGGCTTACCAACTGTATTTGTGCGATCCACAAATGGAAATGCATACATGATGGGAGTTATGGTTCAATTCGTGGAGTATGTAGGTTGCATTGCTGGATACATTCATAAACATTATGATGGAATAAACAAAGATGAAATACATAAAAACAAAATTTCAAGCTTGACGTCCGCTTTAGGACTATGGATCGCAACAAGATCACTGTCCGAGTAAGAAAAAGTGGTATAGCTCAACTTGTTCCTGTTGACCATGAAATTGACCATACAATTAGTTTCTTCAATGGTAGACATAACCACAACTTTTGTACTCCTTATTGGTTAAGGTTTAAAGAAATTGGTCATAATGTAGTTTTCACTCCGGATTGTGTCAACTATGTGGCACAACTTGATCTTAATGTTGATTTGGCTTTCCATAGGCAGTGTGGAAGAGAGCCTGTAGAACATGGCATGTAGAACACATAAGTTTTTTCAATAAACACATATATTATTTGTACGATATTTACTTGAATTTATAATTATAATTATTTTTACAGGTATTTATTCCAAAGTGATCGTAAATCTGTGTTAAATTCATAATAAGATCTATGTAAATTTTCTAGGAAGATAATTGTTATTGATTTCCTTTTGAAAGTCAAATACATGTTAACTTAATATTTACTTGACTTGGCACAAAAACAAATTATGTCTTTTTGTCAACATATCTTTTTATGTCGAAAATACATTTTGAATTATGTTTAATTAATATTTTTAATCCATGTAATATTCATTCTATTAGTTTAATTTTGCTTTAATGTTTTCATGTCATTTAATATATATTCCTAAAATATTGCAAGGAAAAAAAATCACATACTGAGATTTCATAAACTTATACCATTTCAAATATCTGAAATTTCACAATCTCTTATATTATACATATGATACAAATTTATGTTTCTTCTTTTCAAACATTAAAATCATCCAATAGTATGCATTACATATACTACGTTTATTACTATACTTTGCAATAATATATCAATATATATATATGATAATTATATTACGATCACGATCACTAAGTAGATAAATTAAAGACAAGCACTATCTACAAAAAAATAACAATAACAAATACTTATACTAATTTACATATAAAGATTATAAATTAAAAATGTATGAACAAATATGCGTCAATAACCAAATGTGTGGTAGTTTAGTAGGTCTACTCAAAATGTGTGTTACCTAAGTCTTCTAGTTTGAAAGAGATTTCAGTCCCGAAATATATGAATTTGTGCCCATAACTTTTCGATTAACCAAAGTTAAAAATATGGCATGTTCTCATCTATTGGATATAAAATATGCACATTTATTTTTTGAATGCTTTGACCCTTGAGTCAACGACTCTTCGTTTTGTAATGTCGTCGCCTTGAACGTTTTTGAGACGTTTCACCTTCCCTCACACACTATTTCCAAAGATACTTTGTTTTCTTATAATTTCGGTTTTCCATTATTCCTCATTCTTGTTGGAACTAATTTTTTGTCAAAGCTCGAGGGCTTGATAAAATTGTGTTAGTGTGAAAAGAAATGAGTTAAGCTCTTTCTAATGAAATGTTTTCATTAACCGAGAAATGTTTTCTCGTGTATATATGTTGGAATAGTTGTGTCTTAAACGAACAACATGAGAGAAGAAAAGCCATACGTGCGACGTTCGCATCTTGGG
>PKML01064956.1:28248-99558 GCA_002933935.1 Eutrema yunnanense | reverse complement strand
TTAATCCATGGATTAAAAATCCATGGCGTAATCTTCTGTCCAAATACGTGCCTCCGCATCGTATTTGGACCAATCCCCAACATACATTAGTGCGATGTGCTCAATGAACACATCGCCCACATTCACCAGAGGGTGAATAAGCATGTCCGCCATCGCCGCCAGCACTTCCCTCACTGTCGTCCCCGTTGCCCATGAAAAGGGCATCAGCATCGGGTGGAAGATGCAACCCCTAACAGTGATGTTAGGGTGGAAGATCTGGGTGTTAAAGGCCACCTTGGGGGACCTGAATGGGTACTCCGGGGGGAACCAGAGGGAGAGCTTGAACAGACCCCCTTCATAGGGATTGTTGGGGGGGGGGGGCGACAATGAAAGCCTCCCAGCGGAAGATGTCTAAATCCACCGGCCCGGCTGCTAACCCTCTCTGAGGGTTTTCGACGATGTCGCGCAACTGACTGAGAATCCAGGTACGAGACGGCATGGAAGTATAAGAAGATGAAAGATAGTGATGAAAGATGAAAGATGAAAGATGAGATGAAAGATGAAAGAAACATGAAAGATAACGTGTGTATTAATAGAAGGGAAGGGAAAGGGCAAAGGTCGCCACGAAAGAGGTGTAGTTATGGAATGGTATTACTGCTTCGAAGCCATCATAATTTCCTCATACAAGGATGGTTGCAAGATATTTTGAATGTCCTGTGAATATAAAAATTTACAATTTAAAAGAAGTACATGCTACGTAAATAATGGAAAACCTATAAGATGATTTTCAACCTTAGTATCACCAAGTGCTTCATATAATTCCGATAAAGGAAAACCTTTGAGTGCGAATGGTCGCCACTTTTGTTTGCACATCCTAGGACAATCCATCTCTGCTCTTCTAACATCTTCTCTGTATTTGATCTTCAGATTTGGGATTGCCTCAAAAGCTAAAATCTATAAATAACACACCAAATTACACATAAAATCATAAGATCATAAAAACAAGAAAAGGATTACTTACCTCCAACGGAGTAACAAAGCTTTGAAAGGTCCATAAATCTGTTTCGATGACCCCATTGAAATGCTTCATTGTATGATAAATTTCCTTCATATTCACTTCGAAGGAAAACCGCCCCCATGGAAATGTCCGACACGCTTCAAGATCGTTCACAATCCTAAGAAAAAACGATTCCACAGATGGTGCTTTTGGGCCGGTCTTCGACTTTCCACTTATTATGCTAGCTAAGAAGTAGACCACACACATTTTCAAATGATCTGGACAAGCTCGCATCTTCCCGAGCTTTTCTTCTACAGCAGCAATTGAGGGGACGGTTCCTTTCTTAAAATGTCTCGACTTGAACTCATCATTTCCCATTCTCTCAAAGTCATCTTCTGGATATGGACGACAATCTAATCCAGATAGGAGTGCATGTTCTCTGAGAGAATAGCGGATGGGAACACCATTAACAACAAACCAACATTCCTTCCTCTTATTTTTACTTGCCGTCCGAAGAAGAAGCAACCACATACCCATCACCTTATGATATGGGTCCCTATGCATGTGCCAAAAATGCTTGAACTGCGGATGCTCTGTAAACCACCTCAGCTCGTCGGGTTGAAGTCATATAGACTCCAATTTCTCCACTGCTTTGTGGATAAAGCACCTTGTTGCCAACTTTATTACCTTGTTATACTCACTTGTATCGAAGAACATCCTCTCAGGTTGCAATGGCTGGTCTTCCTCCTCGATATACGTTTGCTTCCGCCACAGTGTTAACTGACTACCCTCACCATTCACTCCCGACGGTTCTAGGGGCGAGTTTGTATACATTTCCGGTGCCGGATGAGTCTCAATTTCTTCGATAATAGCCATAACATAAGTTCTACGAAGTTATAACACAACCATTAGCATCTGAAATCCAACTCTACACAAAATTCGAATTCCTTTGTTTCTACACACCACTCGAATTCTCAAATTTCATATTCCATTCTACTTAATCTCGAATCCAGTTGAACGAAACACAGAAGAATAAGAGGAAGGACGAACCTGATTTAGAGACGGGAATTCGATTCTCCAGTAATCACTACCACTGTCATAGTTGTACGTTTTAGTACCAAATAGGAGGGAAGAACTCCCCTTTCGAATCGACACAAGTATTTGGGAAAGATGTTGCTCGGGATTCGACAATTGTTGGTTTTAATTTTGGGTGTTACCCGATTTCAGCGATTTCAACCCGATTATCGCAGGTCTGGTGTAGAATTCGATCCGATTTCGCGGGTCTAGAGTGGTGAGGGTGGATATCGCGGGTTTGGGCGTGGATATAGCTGGTTGGGTTCGTAATTACCAAAGTTTTTTTAAGGGTGAGTAGTATTTTCTCGCTGTTTCGATTTAAAAATAAATCAAAATTAAATTAGTTTTTATAACGGGGGCATATGTGAATAATGGTCTTCTGAAAAGGGCATCTCAACATTTCCCCCGCATGTCGCTCGAATCATGTTTCCTCTGAAATATTGGAGCCGAAGGAAACAAATCATTAGGGAAAGATCCGGTTGTGAAATATGGCGAGAATGGGTAAACCATACCGGTTTGTTTATGGTGGTTGGAGATTTCTCCCGCGGTGGAGTCGGAAGAAGAAGAAGTGGTGTGGCGATAGAGATGTGTTGTTCTTCGAGACATATCTTCTCAAGTTCGGCGACACCAGGTCCTTTTCGTGGGACTCTTCTTCTTCCTCCATTGTTGTCTGAATCGATTAGATCATATCATTTTCGTCTGATTTGAGAAGCTACGATCCTACGACCTTCCTCGAACGCTTTCTCAAAACTGACTCCGATCTGACTCAAAGAAGTTGTGATTTTGTCTATGTTTGTGCGTATGGTTGGATTCGGTTCGAGAGCCACGCCAATTTGTTGTTGCAGATCCAGAGATGGAGGTGGTGGAGAGGGACCGATCGGTCGGCGGATTAAACAACGGTGGACTGGATCAAGTGTTGAGATGCTCTTTTTAGAAGAGCATAATTCTCATATGTCCCCGTTATAAAAACTAATTTCTTTTTAAATAAAAAAAGCGAGAAAAGACTGGTTAGTCCTTAAAAACCTTTGTTAATTATGTACCCAACCAGCTATATTCACACCCAAACCTGCGATATCCACACTCCACCCGCGACACCACTCTAGACACGCGATATCGGATCGAATTCTACACCAGACCCGCGATTATCTGGTCGAAATCGCTGAAATCGGGTAGCACCCAAAATTAAAACCTAAAATTGTCGAATCCCGAGAAACATCTTTCCCATGTACTTGTGTCGATTCGAAAGTTTTGCCCTCCTATTTGGTACGAAAATGTACAACTAACACAATGGTAGTGATTTCTGCGGAATCGAAATCCCGTCTCTAAATCAGGTTCGCCATTCCTCTTATTCTTATGTGTTTCGTTCAACTGGATTCGAGATTAATTAGAATGGAATATGAAATTTGGGAATTCGAGTTTAGTGTAGAAAGAAAGGAATTCGATTTTTGTGTAGAGTTGGATTTCGGATGCTAATGGTTGTGTTATAACTTCGTAGAACTTCTGATATGGCTGTTATCGAAGAAATTGAGACTCATCCGGTACCGGAAATATATACAAACTCGCCCCCAGAACCGTCGGGAGTGAATGGTGAGGGTAGTCAGTTAACACTGTGGCGGAAGCGAACGTATATCGAGGAGGAATACCAGCCATTGCAACTTGAGAGGATGTTCTTTGGTACGACTGAGTATAACAAGGTAATCAAGTTGGGAACAAGGTGCTTTATCCACAAAGCAGTGGAGAAATTGGAGTCTATAGGACTTCAACCTGACGAGCTGAGGTGGTTTACAGAGCATCCGCAGTTCAAGCATTTTTGGCACATGCATAGGGACCCATATCATAAGATGATGGGTATGTGGTTGCTTCTTCTTTGGACGGCAAGTACAAATAAGAGGAAGGAATGTTGGTTTGTTGTTAATGGTGTTCCCATCCGCTATTCTCTCAGAGAACATGCACTCCTATCTGGATTAGACCGTCGTTCGTATCCAGAAGATGACTTTGAGACAATGGGAACTGATGAGTTTAAGTTGAGGCATTTTAAGAAAGAAACAGTTCCCTCAATAGCTGTTGTTGAAGAAAAGCTCGGCAAGATGCGAGGTTGTCCAGATCGCTTGAAGATGTGTGTCGTTTACTTCTTAGCTAGCATAATTAGTGGAAAGTCGAAGACCGGCCCGGAAGCACCATCTGTGGTGCCGATTTTTATTAGGATTGTGAACGATCTTGAAGCGTATCGAACATTCCCATGGGGGCGGTTTTTCTTCGATGTGAACATGAAGGAAATTGATCATACAATGAAGCATTTCAATGGGGTCATTGAAACAGATTCATGGACCTTTCCAAGCTTTGTTACTCCGTTGGAGGTAAATATTAGGATTTTGAATGTGGATAAGTATTCATTTTCTTGTTTTTATGATTTTATTTGTAATTTTGTGTGTTATTTGTAGATTTTAGCTTTTGAGGCAATCCCAAATCTGAAGATCAAATACAGAGAAGATGTTAGAATAGCAGAGAGAGATTGTCCTCGGATGTGCAAACAAAAGTGGCGACCATTCGCACTCAAAGGTTTTCCTTTATCAGAACTATATGAAGTACTTGGTGATACTAAGGTTGAAAATCATCTTAAAGGTTTTCCATTATATATGTAGCATGTACTTGTTTTTAAATTATATTTTTTTTTATTCACAGGGCATTCAAAGTATCTTGCAACCATCCTTGGATGAGGAAATTTTGATGGCTCGAATCGTGGCTGGTGAGTATGAGGAGCCAGATTTCAGTGATGTAGTTCCTGACAGTTGGTCGAAGCGTCTAATAGATGAAGGGAAGCAGATATTCTGGAAATAGCTATTCATCATTAATGTTGCTGCCCGAGGAGATGATAAGGAGAGGGTCCATCATCGTGAAGTGGCTACGGAGAATGTCGCTCCGGTTGGATTTGTGGAACAGCTACAGAGATTGAAGAAAAGTATGGACGATCAATTTCTCCAAATCAGGGACCGTATGGATGTCATTGATACAGGACTCAACTCCGTTGAAGAATATGTTAAAGAGGCAAGAAGAGAAGGTGAGAAGAGAAGAGAGGAGAAGTATTTTACTTAGAAATCTGGTTTCGGTATTACTTGATATTTTTCGTTACATAGAAATCTGGTTTCGGTATTACTTGATATTTTTCGGTAACACTATGATGTATTACTTGGTATTTGTAGGGACAACCAAAAGAGGTTAAGGCTATGGATGTTGTTCCTGTTGAGCAAGAAGTGGGTGGTGAGAAATGGAAACAGGAGCCTCCGAGGACGACAGGGCCAATCACTCGACAGAGAAAGCGTTGAACTGTTTTTGTCTCTCTCTTAATTTAATCTTGTTTGTTTTTGGACATAACTCTTATTCATCTTGGTTTGTTTTTGGACATGACTTTGTATGATGTTTTTGGCTAATCTGAGTAATCAATCGTTGTGAAATTGGAACAAGAAAAATTAAATGAAATAGTCAAATTCCCAAATTAAATTGTATATAATCGATGATGTAGTGGAAATCAATGATGTAGTCGCGGTCAAATCATGATAATGAAAGGTAAATAAAAAAGAAAGCAGTGGTAGTTTTACCAGTAATACACTGTAAAATCAGCATTCAATTCGGGTTAGTAAATTCGAAGTGGTTGTAAACTGATATGCTCAAATTAATACCCTATTTAGATACTAAAGCAGTAGTTATAGTATAGTTAAGGGTCGAACCACAAAGACTCACAGAGACGTACAATAGATTGTATGGATTAAAACGGTTGTAAATTCAATTTGGGAAAGATAGGTTCAGGGTATTTCTCAGGGAATCACTAAATGCAGGTAAATTAACTAACATGATTCAGATTTAATGCGGTTCTTGAACTCAAATCACTAAAGTATAGCTAACCAACTCTCGTTGCGAAAGCTATCTAAATCTAAATCCTATGAATTCTAAATCTCTTTGCGAATCCTAAAGTCTAAATCAGCTTTTAATCTACAAGTTTGATATGTTCACAAAACAACTAAACCAAATCTCTTTGCGAATAGTTATTTTGCTCACCTTAGGTTCTATCAGGTAATTAATCGCACTCTCGCGCCTAATCAATTATCCTAACATCTAAGTTCTAGGTGATCAATCCAGAATTAGCTTTGCAAACAACCTATGGTGAAGAACTAATTCAGATAATGAATCCTAGTAAATAAGTCAACTTAGCATTCAGAGAAAACCCTATTGAGAACTCTGAACCTAACAAGGGATCTACTCAGACATAAAGAATGAAACAATCAACATAACTGAATAAATCATCAATAAAATAAATAAGAGTAGAGTAAAATAGGGGTTCAAAATCTTCTCTCAGACGAACAGAGTTCTGACTTGTCTCCCTTCTCAAAAGCTCTAGAATCAAAGTAATGAAAAGCACACAGCCAAAGTGGCTGTAAAACCTAATTAAATAGTTTAAACATGAATTGGGGTCTTCTTTTAAATATTAAAGTCTTCTCGGCAAGTTCTGCAATTATTCAAACTTCATTAAAAGTCGCGACTTGTGATCTCCTCGATGGGTGTCGATCGATACCAGGGGGTATCGATCGATGCTTGATGCTTCGATCAGGTACTTAGTCACCAGACTTCAGTTTTGCTCCATAATGCTCCATAAGACTCTAATATCTCCAATAATGCTCCAAATGTGCTTAAACCTGTAAAAGACTCTAAAAGACTCTATAATAGAATAAAGACTCGATAAAACGGAGAGTCTCTATAATAGAATAAAGACTCGATAAAACGGACTTTTATCATGGCTTAAACAGGGTAAAAACAATGATATATCAACTCCCCCAGACTTAGCAGGTTTGAAAACGTAGAGACTCACATGTTCTTGAAACATTGCAATGACCAATTTCTCATGTACCCAAATTTCACCTAACCAACTTTTGATCTAACCACCATGTACTTCTCCGCAGACATTCGCAGCTTCCCAGACTACACACATTATCTCACAGCATTGTTCAATCAAGCCATCCTCGCCAGTTTCATCGTTGTGAATTAATATCAAGAACCTTCTAGATTCTTTCTCATACAATATCATGACAAGAAACCACCATTTTTCACACTTTTTGGTATTATTTCTCTCCCCCAAACTTATTTCTTATTATGTTCTCTTTTTGTTTTTAGCTTTGCATATACAAATCAAGGTACGAGACGCGAGTATTGATGGTGTTTGCCACCTAATCCCCGGTTCTTCCCTCTCAACGTATCAAAAGATGTAGGCGAATAATGGCATCATAGGAAAATCTTAGCCTCGCTTCCAATCCTCTGTGTGATCATTCCCTCTTGAGTAGAATAATGGGATCGCTGGAAATTTTCCAAACTCTCTACTCTGAAGAAAATCATTTCATCTTTTAATGCACTTATTAATTAACTTGTAACAGGGGGAGAAATACCGTTATTTTCAAACACATGGATTCCTTTGTCAGATACGAATGAGGAATCAAGTTCTATAGATACTAACCACATTGATGAAGTGCAAAAGTTTGGCTCAGACTTTAAGGAACTTTGCTGGAAACATGAGTGTCTTCTGGTTAACTGGTCAGCCTTTGGATTTTTCATTAATCGATCTAGAACTGATTCTATAACAATGGTCACTTAGAAGCAAGTTCAAATCAATAGATTCAAGAAAAAGATCACAGTCTCAGACAAATTTTTGACTCAATAAAACAAAGAATGACTCAAAAATGGACTGACTCTAAGAAAAACAAAAACAAAGTCAGCGATTACCTCCCCCAGACTTAAACAACACTGTCCCCAGTGTTATCTAGCCTAGAGTTGGTGAAAGAAAACAAATGAACTGAGTGGATTATGAAAACCAGAAACTGTACCATTGCGGGGTGTCGATCGATACTGGCAGGTATCGATCGACACCAACCGTATGTCGATACACTGATTGAAAATCAGGGGTGTCGAGTCGCTTAACCAGAGAAAGCATTCCATTGTGTTAAATGTTAGCACTGTTAGGAACACTCAAAAACAGGTTAAAAGCAACATGGTAGATCAAACATAAATCCAAAAAAGTTCAAATGCAAAAACAAATACTAACATAAGTTCAACAGAAAAGAAAAACAAAAGAAAAAGAAAGAAAAATACAAACGTGAAAATCAGATAGAAGGATTACTAATCCTCCTCAGTGGCGTCAGAGTCATCGCCAGCAGTGCCAGATGGACCAACGCCAGTGGGCGTGCGCGGTGAGTGTGGTGAAACAGGACGGCGAGACGAAGGACCAGCGTCATGCAGCGGCAGCGAGCGATAGCGATCCAGATCGTCTGCAGACTCGTGACTACGTATAGCTGAAAAGGATCTATCTCCATCTCAGGTAGTGGAGGAAGAGAAAATGCAGCGGCGAAGGGAGGTGGCTCGCGTCGCGGGTGACCCCCAGCAGGGTCAGATGCGGGTGGTAGTGCCCCAGTAGTTGAGCCTCACCGTCGTGTAACCGGTGCAAGTTCCATGTCAGCAGGAGCAGGTGCGAAAAGCAACTGGGTAGGGTCTCCGCCTATGTCTGTCAAATCGGTGTTGGGGAGCTGAACCAGATGGTCCCCAACAGAAGTGCTGAAAACCCAATGTCTGACCGGCTTCAGCCAACGCAGATGCTCCAAGTGCGCTTCGTCCATGAGCTCGCGGGAAGTCACGATCGAACAACTAGTGGTGCTGATCCTTAAGTGCAGAAAAATGGGAGTGAGAAAATTGTCCACCGTCTCGATTTTCGTTCGGCATGTAGTCCTAGAAGTCTTGCTGCGTCCTGTGAAAGGCTTAACCTTCATCGATTCCAAATGGTGCGCAAAGACAGCACCTAAGTTAACCGCGAGGTCCATCTGAGGCCACTTATATGCCTCATTAGAAATAAGGTCTCCAATCCCAATGGACAGAACAATCAGCTCAGCAACTCTCATCTTATTCGGCTCCATTTTACACAACAGAGTGTTGCTCATGATTCTCACAAGGCAGCCCAAGACAGGATGGCGCACATCCATTTGTGTAGTGGTCTTGCTGTCATAGGCTCCATGCCCAAAGTGAGACCAGAACGCCTCAACATCCATGAATTTGTGCGGAAATTCGCACCTAGAGAAGTCCCTGTGAAACCCATATATATCGCAGAGCTCCTGAAATGATATCCTATATCGCACACCTCGAATCAGAAAAGTTAGAACACCTTGATGTGCGGTTACTGAGGCGCACCGGTGTAGTAGACGCGAACAGAAGCAAGGAACTGGCGAACCAAATCAGGGTACAGGTCATATTGCCGCGTAGGCATCGTCCCCAAGCCAATCTTGCGGATCAATCCTTCAAGCTCCTTGTCCAAACCTAGATGCCGCATAGTGTGCGTATCAACAAACCGAGTGGGGCGCACATCAACCAACTGCCATGCGTTGTAGAAGATCGAATTGTAATTGTCCCACTCCACGGAAATAGGCCTATCGGTGCAAGCTTTGCTCTCCGTGATCTCTTTGTCTGTCCCTTCGTAATCACCCCTCAAACGTATCCTGGTCTTCTCACTGATTTTAGGCCAAGAAAGACGAATTGTTGTGCGATGGGGCAATGGTGATGAAGGCGTAGGAGCCGCGGATGGTGTTTCGCGTAGGTTGACGCCGAAAGCCAATGTAAAATCGGTAGAGTTGGCTGTCTGAACCTTGTAGCTTTTATTGGTAAGACAAGCGATAACCGATCCTGGTGTCCAAATCCCGTGGTGGAAAAACTCGACCTGAGCACCCAGCTGGTATGCCTTCTCTGGCGGGTTAGAACTGGATGTGGTATCAGTGCGTGCTCTCTTCCTAGGTTCCATCTGCATCACCAACAAACACGAAACAAGGCATAAATCCAAGATCTCTCTCAAACACAGCAATCTCGGCCAAGTAAAACAATGAGCATCGACTGATACCACTTGGTATCGATCGATACTCACACAGGTATCGATTTCTACGCGAAGAACACAAATCGGAAAAAATCTAAAAGTGTAATCCAAGGGTAATTAGGTGCAATGCAAGATTCGACTAAGCCTAGAACACACAAATCAAGTGGTACTTGTCCAGCAAAACAAGTTCTAGAAGCCTAAGAGTCGAAAATCAAACCTTGGGTCACGGGTTGAAAAAGTGAGAATTCATTATTCATACATTGTAGATCGCGAGATGAGTGAGAGAATGAGACAGAGGATGAAAATCCAAGCAGAATAGGCACAAAAATCACTCAAATCCGTTGAGAAACGAAGATTTGTGATTTTGGGAGAGAGAGGTCGGTATTTGTATCGAGCGATAGAGGCGGTGGAGAATAAAGGAAAAATTGTAGGGTTTTAAGGAAACTTATCTGGCCGTGAAGTATCGATCGATACCCAGAGGTGTCGGTCGACACTTGTTGTTTCGGGTTGACACTAAATGGTGTCGATTGACACTTATGCTCCTTTTTATGACACTTGGTATCGATCGACACTGACTGGTGTTGATCGATACTCCTCGTTAAATCTGCTTCACGTTTGACACAAAACACAAGACATAAAATCAAAAACAAAATGAAAACAAAAACGTATGTACAGACTTACCAGTGGGTTGCCTCCCACCAAGCGCTTGTTTAACGACACGAGCTTGACTTTACTGACGACCAGTCGGAAGGAAGTAGGGAACTCACTCCCATGCAAGTTTCACAACTAGACACTTCCAAACTCAGAGTTTTGCGCAGCATACTCTCAATAACTTCTTGCCATTTCTCTTTCAGCTCTGGAGTTAGGATGATTCTGGCCTTAGAGAACAGTTTTGAGCATCCCTTGCACTTCACCTTGTACTCCATCGCAGTGATGAGGGATTAAGGTGACATGCGCAACATTCTCGACTTTTCTGTTCCTCACCTCCTTTTTTGCCTTAGTCTTTTTGATGACTTCCTTGGCGATGACAGGAGGATGATCCAGAGTTTCTATAACAATTGGCACAGCATCAGGCTCGTCCAAAAGATCAACCATCAATGTTTCTCCTGCACCAACGGCGATGCAAGATATTTGTGTAGGAGGTCTTCTAGAGGATATGGCATCGTAAGAGACTTGTTTGTCAACGTATGGGAATGAAATCCACTTATTGGGCGTATCCATAACTGCGTCAGCAGTAGCCATGAACGGTCTTCCAAGAATCAAAGGTGTGCTAGACCTTGCATGCATCTCCACAACCTGAAAGTCAGTAGGAACCAGACGGTCTCCTACCTTAACCATTAAGTCAGGGATTGTACCGTACGGAATAGATGTGGAAGAGTTCGCGAATGTGAGAGGCATCTGAGTAGGTCGTATGTCGTCAATACTGAGCTTTTCTGCAAGTGCCATTGACATGATATTCACGTTAGACCCTGAATCAACCAGTGATTCCTTGAAATATTCAACTCCAGAGATGGAGCAAAGAACTGAAAATTTCCCTGGGTCTTCCCTTTTAGTCAATCGCTTCAGTGGAGGCGGTGTACTTCTGACCTTGGCGAAAAGTGCCTTAATCTCGTACTCAGTTTCTCAGCAGTCTCGGAAGTGACTTAGCAGAGGGCGGTATTCTAGGGATTTTTCAAAAGTATGTGTGAGTGGGATTCTCCGTACCATCTTCTCAAAGCCACGCAGCTGCTTTGGGGATATGGGATCTCTGAGGTGTTTAGGTGGTCGAGAATCTGGTTTCTTAGGCTTGTAGACACGTCCATCAACCATCTCTGGTTTCTTCACGATCCCCGGTCCAACATGCGAGAGGTGTCGATCGATACAAGAGAGGTGTCGATCGACACAAGGTTCATGTGTTGGTTCTTCAAGTTGGTATCGATCGATATCATCAATGGTATTGATCGATACTAACGAATCAAGGTCGGAGTCACCTTCTACAAGGTTTTCGAGATTTCCTGCACTGGGAGAGGTGATGGCATTGACATATTCGTTCTGTTCCTGAGTCGTCTTTCCTTTCACAACAGCTGCAGTTTGAGCCACTTGTGTTTCCAGCATCTTCTGATGAGTATCGAGGGCGTCGATCCTTCCACTTAGATCCTTGTACACATCATCTATCTTTCCATTTAGATTCACTGTGAGCTGCTGATGTCCTTGAACCAGTTTTTCAAACATAGCTTCGATCTTACTATCCGTGAGCTTAGCAGGTACAGGCTGATAAAACGAGTTCCCATAGTTCCTGACATACCCACTGTTCTGAGATGGTTTCTGGCCAAACTGATTCGACCCTCCTTGCTGCGAGTTGTTGTTGAAGTTTCGGTTATTGTTGAATTGATTTCTCTGACCCTGAAAACCAGAACCACCAATGTAGTTAACATCCTTTACTTCGTCCTCGTTGAATACCTCGACATCGTCAGCGAAGTGAACAGCTTTCTGTGTCTTGCCCATCAGAAAATTGTGCATAGAATCCAACTTAGCTTGGAAGTCAGCGATCTGTGAACCATTCACGTCACCAGCTAGCCTCTTCCTCTCAAAATCAGCATTCATGGTGCTATTGCTAGATGCCAAGTTCTCAATCAGGACATAGGCTTCATCAGGATATTTGGTGTTGAAGTTTCCATTGCTTGAAGCATCAAAAGTCATTTGGTACCTCCAATCAAGTCCTCTAAAGAAGAACCCCATCAGCTGAACATCAGAGTATCCATGATGTGGACAGTCTCTCTGATATGATTTGAACCTCGTCCAAGCAGCCTTGAACGCCTCAGTAGGTCCTTGAGAAAATTGGGAGATTTTGTTCCTAAAATCCTCGGATCGTGCATCATCATAAAAATTGGTCAAGAAAGCGGTCTTAGTTTCCTCCCAGTTAGTCAGCGATCCAGGAGGTAACTGCTTCAGCCATTAGGTTGCTTCCCCACCAAGAGAGTATGTGAAAAGCTTGCAGAAAAGGTAGTCGTAAGAGACTCCATTGCTCTTGATGCTAGTGACCAAATCTTCGAACCTCTCAACATGATCCATGGGATGCTCACTAGAAAGACCATGAAAAGGATGTTGTCCCACAAGAGTGTAGTATGCAGGCTTCAGCTCAAAGTCATTCCTTA
The DNA here is from genome assembly GCA_002933935.1 of Eutrema yunnanense. Classification (NCBI taxonomy): domain Eukaryota; kingdom Viridiplantae; phylum Streptophyta; class Magnoliopsida; order Brassicales; family Brassicaceae; genus Eutrema; species Eutrema yunnanense. Next base: position 86,483 of record PKML01064956.1, on the reverse strand, counting down.
AAAAAGCAGGAGGACGGATCGCAGAGCGATTTGCGTAGAACAGGTCAGGTCTGTTGCACTCACCGATCGTCCTGCCACGATTAACCACAGCGTTTACTGCGTTCGCGTTCCCAGCGGCATTCCCAGCGACAACAGGAGCATGTGGAATGATGTTCCCCTCTACATCCGGACGTTGTCCTCTCTCATTGCACAAACAACCCTCTAGGTCCCTATAGGCACCAGCCTCATCTCGAACCAACTCTACTTGATTGTTGTTCATAGCTGCTGATTTCTTTGCTCTTCGGTTTGTGCGTTCCACAAGTGTTAGTTACTCCAATGACAGTTGAACTAGCTGAGTGCTCTTGTTCTTTCTGGTTTCACAATTAGGCATGCACCTGAAAACAAGAGTTAAGAACGTAAGAAATCTGTAACACGACGAGTATCGACCGATACTAGACAGTATCGATCGATACCGACGAACTTAGTCGAAATTCACAAACGTAATCTAATGGCGAACTGAGTCCCCGGCAACGGCGCCAAATTTGATATGCTCAAATTAATACCCTATTTAGATACTAAAGCAGTAGTTATAGTATAGTTAGGGGTCGAACCACAAAGACTCACAGAGACGCACAATAGATTGTATGGATGAGAATTACGCTAAGCAATCAATGGTATTGAAAACAGTTGCGTAAATTAAAACGGTTGTAAATTCAATTTGGGAAAGATAGGTTCAGGGAATCACTAAATGCAGGTAAATTAACTAACAGGATTCAGATTTAACGCGGTTTTTGAACTCAAATAACTAAAGTATAGCTAACCAACTCTCGTTGCGAAAGCTATCTAAATCTAAATCCTAGGAATTCCAAATCTCTTTGCGAATCCTAAAGTCTAAATCAGCTTTTAATCTACAAGTTTGATATGTTCACAAAACGACTAAACCAAATCTCTTTGCGAATAGTTATTTTGCTCACCTTAGGTTCTATCAGGTAATTAATCGCACTCTCGCGTCAAATCAATTATCCTAACATCTAAGTTCTAGGTGATCAATCCAGAATTAGCTTTGCAAACAACTTATGGTGAAGAACTAATTCAGATAATGAATCCTAGTAAATAAGTCAACCTAGCATTCAGAGAAAACCCTATTGAGAACCCTGAACCTAACAAGGGATCTACTCAGACATGGAGAATGAAACAATCAACATAACTGAATAAATCATCAATAAAATAAATAAGAGTAGAGTAAAACAGGGGTTCAAAATCTTCTCTCAGACGAACAGAGTTCTGACTTGTCTCCCCTCTCAAAAGCTCTAGAATCAAAGTAATGAAAAGCACACAGCCAAAGTGGCTGTAAAACCTAATTAAATAGTCTAAACACGAATTGGGGTCTTCTTGTAAATATTAAAGTATTCTCGGCAAGTTCTGCAATTCTTCAACCTTCATTAAAAGTTGCGACTTGTAATCTCCTCGATGGGTGTCGATCGATACCAGGGGGTATCGATCGATGATTGACGCTTCGGTCAGGTACTTAGTCACCAGACTTCAGTTTTGCTCCATAATGCTTCATAATACTCCAATATCTCCAATAATGTTCCAAATGTGCTAAAACCTGTAAAAGACTCTATAATAGAATAAAGACTCGATAAAACGGACTTATATCATGGCTTAAACAGGGTAAAAACCATGATATATCATAAACCAAATCATCAATTAAAGGAGTGTTCAGAGAATACGTTTTTCGTGTTCCCAAGTAAGTTTTTAATTTTTATCGTGAACACGCGTCGGTTTACGGAATGTTTTTTTGATAATTAATTAATTATCACGTCTACTCGGCTGTTCGTGGCGTCAAAACTGTCAAATCTGCATGCAGTAAAATAAATGAAGGTAAATAAATGTGGTAGTTATACCGCTTCAGTAATACCACATTACTAGGCGACCTTTTCCCTTCTATAAGTAACATTATTCTCATCTCTCATTCTCATCTCTCAACTTCTTCATCAATTTATCTCCCATACTCATATCTCATCTCATCTTCTTCTATGGCTAAGTACTGGATCTGGAGGCATTTTCGCGACCTCATCAACAACCCTCAAGGAAGGTTTTCGGCCGCTGGTAGGCTGTAAATCTCGGACCCCCGAACAGTCCCTTTGAATGGGGTCTGTTCAGGCTCTCCTTGTGGTCCCCCCGGAGTTCAAGCCCCCCAAAGTGGCCTTCAACACCCAAATCTTCCACTCTAACATAACTGTTAGGGGAAACGTTTTCCACCCCATGCTGATGCCCGTTTCGTGGGCAACGGGGACGACGATAAAGGGACTGCTGGCGGCGCTGGCCGAGATGCTCATTCACCCCCTGGTGAATGTGGGAGATGTGTTCATAGATCATATCGCCTTAATGTACGTTGGGGAGAGGTCCAACTACGATGTTCAGGCACGTAGTTGGATACAAGAATACGCCATGGATTTTTAATCCATGGATGAATTATATATTTTATGTTTTTTTTTATTATGTTTATGTAGTAGTTTTTTATGTTTTTCTTTTGTTTAATATTTTTATATTATATTTTATAATTTTTTTTAATATATAAATATTTAGTAGTTCTCTTTAATTTGCACTACTCGTATCAGACATATACCCAATCAGACGTAATTCAGTAATACTCGGTACTTCTCGGTTCAACTACTCGTAAATTTTAGGACATCCATAGTAATTCGGTAATACTCGGTACTTCTCGGTTCAACTACTCGTAAATCTTGGTATTCCAAGTTTCGGTAATACTCGGTAATTCTCGGTTCAACTACTCGTAAATTTTAGAACATCCATAGTAATTCGGTAATACTCGGTAATTCTCGGTTCAACTACTCGTAAATCTTGGTATTCCAAGTTTCGGTAATACTCGGTAATTCTCGGTTCAACTACTCGTAAATTTTAAGACATCCATAGTAATTCGGTAATACTCAGTAATTTTTGGTTCAACTAAATAATGATGGTGGCAAAAAGTCAAAGATATAGATAAGTTAAACAAATAAGTCTTACAAAATAAAAGTTTAACATTTTCTTAATCCACAACACGCGCCAATAATTCCTTCAGCCTTGCAATCTCTTCAGCATTGTTGTTCATCTCCATCCACATGCTTCGGATCTTCTCGCGATGTTCATCAACCTCCCTCCTTAAATTAACAATTTCTTCTTCAAAGGTCACCTTAATGATTCGTCCACCACATAGACATCTTGCCGGAATGTCATAGTCAGCGTCGGCTAAGTGGTAAAGCCTATCGATTAGCCTCTTGCTCCGCTTATCAGCACTATAGTTCGGGTCCATATATGTAACATGGAAACAAACTTTGTTCAATATTACTAAGTATTACTATGTTCAGTATCACTAAGTATTATCGAATCCCGAAATTCAGAAAATGGAATCCCTATATCGATTCTAACATGAATACCTATATCGATTCTAACATGAATCCATAATCCACAAACCCTAAACAAACCCTAAACAAACCCAAGAAAATCAAACATGAATCCCTAAACAAGAAAATCTAACATGAACAAACCCTAATACTAACATGAACAAAACCCGAATTTTAATAATAACACACCTGAAATTTTAGTCTTAATTTGAATTGACACAAACCTTTGAGCTGAAAAAATGAGAACTCGCTGCAATGGAGAAAGGGGAGAAAGCTCTTCTGGAAGAGGAGAAGTCGCCGTCGAGAGTAAGGGAAGGGGGTGAAGAGAGACTAAGGGAAAAAAAAAGAGAAAAACTGGTTTTGGGTTGAAAACAAAATATTGGGCGCGCCAAAATCAAACAATTTCACCCCACCCGCGAAAACCAAAATATTGGGCCCGGGAAAAATTTCACCCCACCCTAGAATTAAATCAATTGACACATATCGGGCCCACATCCGAGAATTAAATTCTGGAATTTCACACATAATAGTACCTAATGTTCCAGTTTTACTCGACAACATGTAGTTTTACTTTTGGGATTATAACTTATAATTAGTAATACTCTGTTTAAAAATAATTAGTTTTGGTTGTACACTAGATTTATGGTAATTAAAGTGAATTTACAACGTTCTCATGGAAAAACATATCATAAATCGTTTATTTCATAACTTTCGCTTCAAAAGAGTGTTAAGATTTAAAAAGTGACCATAGAAGTATAAGGTTCTTGATGGAAACAAAAGAATATGATCAGATGCTGTAAATTTATATTTTCCAAAATATTAAATGTTTATGAAATACTTAACTCTTAAGATAGAACGTACTAAAACATATATTTAAAACATTTATTAAATATGATTAATAAAACTCGTATAATTTTTTTAATATTCAAATAAAAAGAACAGTTGGCTCGACAGTGCAAAACGACTAAAATCTTGAATATTACAAAAAAAATTGAATCAACTGTAAACAAATCAAACTAATTTCTCATTTTTTTAACAAAGCAGAGTGTCAAATACAAAAATTTAAACTTCGCTAATATCCCTACTGCAGTTAAAATAGCTAAATAAGCCTTCACCTTGGCGACGCACCGGCCTATCACTCGTCCTTCGGCGACGTTCTCCAACCGATGGATGCCTAGTTATTTGTCTTCTTCCCCTTCTTTTTTTGTAATACGGGGGTAAGGCACACAATTGTTGTATATCATCCGGAATAATCCACTGGGACTTATGCGGAACCAGATAAATCGTCCTATAATACGCCAATGCCCACGTCTCCATCAAATAATACTTCAAGCAAAATTCCTCTACATGAATATCCTCTGTTCTTCCTGCCTGTTTCATGAAAACAATTGTAGCGGTTATTGCATGGACACAAGGATACTTGTCTGTATCAAAACATTTGCAACCGCAAGTTTTCCTTCTCAAGTTCACCAAATAAGTCTTCCCATCGCGTCCAATGACACTGTATTCAAGATGAAAGTAGTTTAGCTCACTCACCAATAGCTTCCTCGCAATGGCTACCCTACCGTGCACTAGGTTCTCCACAAAGGGGACCAATTTATGTGCGTCCGATGCAGCAACAGACACGTTCCTATGTTTGTTAAACCATTCAGCCAATTTTGTAACAATTGCATCAATCATAGGTAATAACGAGTACTATCTCGCATCAAGAAAAATACTGTTCATGGACTCTACACAATTACTGGTGTATATGTTGTACTTTTCTCCAGGAAAATAACACCTTGCCCATTTCGCCTCATCTACACTACCATCCAGATACTTTGCTACATTAGGATAAGTATTACGCAATTCATTGTATGCTTCTTGAAACTCAGCCTCTGTATACAGCCTTGCGCATTCCCTGAATTTTTCTGCAACAACATCTTTGTCCTTTCTAACTTGCAATCTCACATTCTGGGACAAATGAAAGATGCAATACCCATGTTTGGAGCTCGGGTACACCTCACCTATTTCTTTGATGAGGCTTGCATTTCTGTCCGAAACAGACACTAATTCAGGACTATCGAGTATCACAGTTTTCAGCGTATTGAAAAACCAGTTCCAACTCGCGTTGTTTTCAGCATCAACTACAGCAAAAGCAATGGGATAATGGTGATGATTAGGATCCTGAGCTGTTGCAAAAATTAGTGCACCACCATGTTGGGTCTTCAGAAAAGTTGCATCCACAATGATCACTTTTCTCATTGCTCGAAACCCTTCAATGCAAGCTTCCAAAGCGACGAATACGTACTTGAATCTTTTTTGTTCATCCAATACCACACTTGTTCTTGTATCGGGATTGACCTGCTCTAACATGTACAAATATGAATACAAATCATTATAACTTTCTTCTGGACTACCACGCACCATGCTCAGAGCTTTTTGTTTCCCTCTCCATGCGGTAGAGTATGACACATTCACACTAGCATTTCCTTGAACCAAAACGACGAGACTTTTAGGAGCTGGAATTTCCAATTGACATGGATACAATTCTTTAACAATACCTGCAACTAATCCTGGTGTGCCTTTCTTTTGTTTGCTGCTTGTACTTGAAGTAGCCCGAGAACATCTATGCATCTTCTTGTATACTCTAACCGAGAAAAAAGTTCCATTCTTAGGCTTTAGTAGCTCGTAGATACCAATTACAACCGTCTTCACCGCATTTTACTACGTATCGACTCTTATCCGACTTATTTAAAGTGATCCCAAAACAATTTTGATGTGAAGCTCTATCAACGACATCTATCAATTCATGCTTACTTGCAAATTATTTGCCTACTTTAAGACCCATACCATATTCCCATGTATCTACAAACTGTTGTTCTTCTACAGAATGTGGAAACTCAACAATTTCAAGCCTTCGGGAACTTTCCTGACCGTTATCTTCATCTTATCCCCATCTTCACGTGATGCATTCTCACCATCTACATTCTCACAATTTGCATTCTCTATCGGCTCATGATGTTGTTCTGTTGAAAAGATTCCTGTGTAAATAGCAAAGACACCATCATTAACTTCACCATTACCATCATTAACTCCAACATTAGCTATACCATTATCATCGTAATTCACACCAAATGAACTTACATGCTCTACTCTTGAAAGTTGCTCGCCAAACTCATTCATTTCAACATCTTTGTTGACCTCAACAACCTCTACATTCAAAACACTTATGCGTTGCTCTTTATCCAAGGAAGTCAGATAGACAGAGACATCACCATCATCCAAAATATAGAATTGTCTCTGAGTTTTCACTACTATTGGAATGTAACTCAGTTTCAGCTTCGTCGTAGATTCAGTTACCCCAACCTTCCTGCATATCCTATCTACTATCACCGAGTAAGTTATCTCTTCCAAACTTGATGTCTTAAACATTACAACGTACATGGAATCTTCTTTTGAAATCCATTTATCCCCTTCTCCACACTTTGAATAATATCTTCCATAATCAAAAAGTAGGTTTGTGATCATTGTCTCATGTATAGAGATTAAAAAACTACATTATAGCCTCTTCACTTGACTCAGTAATACCAATAGCTCCCAATTGTACCACTTGCCTCAGTAATACCAATTGTTTCCAGTTATCCTGTATCAGTAAATTGGGTGAAATCGGGGCAAAAACTATATTCTACCTACGATTCAACGAGTACGATTCCCGTTTCTAGAGCATAATCTACTAATCCCCAAATTTGTAAATTCAATTGAAATCCCCCGATTTTGTAAATTCAATTTAAATTCCCCGAATTGTAAATTGAATTTAAATTCCCCGAATTGTAAATTCAATTGAAATCTCCTTAACCCAATGGTTTCTAGGGTATAATCTACTAACATAATAGAAGAACTAACCTCGCTTTTAAGCTTCAATGGCAGATGACGAAGTAGAAGAAGAGTTGTTGTATCCCAAAAGAAGAGCTCTCGCGATGAATGGAGGCGAAGAAAAGTTTTTTTTTTTTGATTGGCTGAAATTTTTGGCGCCTGATTGTTTTTTTTTTCCTTTTCCTATATTTTGATTGGCCCAAATTTGTTTTGTTCTAATTGGTCGAAATTTGTAAATCTTCCTTCTGATTGGATGAAATTCCCTTAATTCTCATTGATCAACATTTTTTTTTTTCATGTCTTACTTTCGAAATTAGAAAGGCAAGATGAGGATATCACATTTCATTAAAAGGAAAGGGGTATGGTAGAATAGAATAGGGTAGAGGTGAAAAACTTTATATCTGGAGAGAGAGATAAGAATTTCACCCCATAAACTTCGGAGTCTAGAAGAAAAAAAATTAAAAAATAAATAAGATAAAGAAAGAAAAAAGAATTTTTAATTTTCCGTTTCGGCCAAAACGAACACGTGGCGTCTTGATCAGCATGAGTTAAAACCGTGATGACAAATATATGATTTAACACCAAATTGAAAGTTTATGTATGATATTTAAATTTTTATTTCGTGAGGTATGAATTTTCACGGTGGTATAATGTAAGTATAAATCGAACATATGGTGATAGTTTGGGTCGGTTTTGGCCAATTCCCCTCAAAGCAAATAACTGGTAAAAATCAAAAATCAAAGAAAACGAGCAAATTGTTATAAAACTATAGCATATATATTTGTATATATGTGTGTATGCTATATATATATATTATATTATATTTGCTGAAAGATGAGAAAAGTGGAGAGAAGAGACGAGTGAGGGAGAGAGAGAGTTTTTCTTCTTGCTTTTCACTTCTTATTATTTCTATTGTATTTCGTAAGTTCATCTATTTATACAAGAAAGAATAATATAAAATATTACTCTAGGGAAAGGCGGTGGGAATTGATAAGCATGGATAATCATATCCATTTCTTAACACTCCCCCTTGATTATCCATCACTCCTAATGTATTACGTACTGCCTCGTTAAAAACCTTATCATGAAAAAATCCAAAGGGATAAAAACCACGACAAGGGAAAAAGAGTACAGTGACGCAATCTCCCCCTGGAATGATGGATATATCATTCTCTTCATTAATCACGTAGATGACGCATTCCGATACTTTGAATATGTTTTCTGAACGTTGTAGTGGGAAGCGTCTTTGTAAAGAGATCTGTTGCATTGCAATTGAACGAATGTACTGGATGTCAACTTCTTGATTCTTCTCGAGTTCTCGAATGTAAGAGAAAAATCTTGGAGGGATTGTAGAGACCGTAACGCAATCTCCTCCGAGAAAGATGAATCTTGTTCTCTTCATGGATTTTGAAGATGATTCGTCTCGATCATTTTCTTCGCTTCTCTTGATCTCGTCAATGTAATAATCTCTCTTCATTGGGATTATAGAATTTCCTTTCAGATGTCTAACATTTTGCGTGTTCTTTGCTGCCTCGTTAAAAATCTTGTTATGGAAAAACCCAGTGGGATAAAAACCATAGCAAGGAAAAAAGAGTGCAGCCACGCACATCATCACATTTCTCCCCCTGGAAGCATCATCTTCAGGATATGCATTCCAAGAATATATCCCATCTTTTTGGGAATATTTATAAGTAGAGCCTTAGTGAACAAACTCGTATGATCTTCATATATTTTCTCGGATTATTGGACTTCCGGTCCAAAATATTCGAGTTGGTCATGCTCTTTTCACAAAATATACTATTCCGACTTTCCTGCTTATTTTGTAGTAAAACAACACACAATATGTACCGAGATTTACATAAGGTACTTCAGGACCTAATACTTTCTTGTTGTTTTCGCAAGGTCGAAATAGATCTTTTTCAATATCGAGTGATCTATTAACCATTGCAATACTCAAAAGATTCACTTAATCCATTTTTCACCCTTTCGGTGTAATTTGATTGATGCATGAATATTCCACCTTGGAAATACTCTATATAGATCCCAAGACAAAATTTTGTCTTTCCAAGATCTTTTATTTCAAACTCCTCTTTCAAATGAGTTCTTGCATCATCAATCTTCTTTTGAGTACTGATCGCTATAACTTGACCGAACAAATTTTCTCAGATGCTTCAGGCATCTATGATCCTTCTGGGATTTTCATGGATATATCACTATCAAGTGATCCATATGAATATGCAATCACGATATCCATAAGATATATATTTAGATTTTTAGATGTCATTAGGCACATCAAATATTTGAATGCGATTACATATATGACAAGGGAATATATCTTTTCATAATCAATTCCCTGTCTTTGAGAAAAACTTCATGCCACAAATCGGATTTTATATCTTGTGACCTCGTTTTTCCTCATTGTATTCGCACAAAACCCCATTTGGACCTGAATGGCATTACATCTTCAGGTGTAATGACTATAGGTCCTTAGACATTTCAGAATATTTCTCATGGCCATTTGCCATTTCTTCTAGTCATATGCCTTTTCTGGCACTCTGACACGGACCTTGGGTCTGTGTAATCATTTTTACTGATCGATCTCTATGGATACAGAGTATTCCATTAATTTTCCATCTTTGGCGTAATTAATGGAAATCTCTTACTTTCTGTATCAAGTTCGTCTTCTGAACGAATCTCTTTATGCAGTCTTTCGAGAATACTTTCATATATATTCTCGACATACTCCTTTTATTGATTCTTCTGGAATCCTTTCCTTTTGTTCTCTAATTTTCTATCTCTTCTGGAGAATTTTATTTTTAGAGTCCATTATCCTCCCCCTTTTAAACTGAACCTTGGGTTCATTTATTCTGCATCCATAAATTTGTGTTCTTCAGGAACATTAATTCTTGATGGAGCACTGTCAAATTTTATGAACTTCAAGTTCGTGATAATTTGTAGGGAGGATTAAGATATACCAAACATGGTGTTTACCATGTAATATCTTTTGGCACTCATTCAATATTTTTCCCTAATATTGGGAATTTATAATATTTTGGCTTTCCATCTTCTCATACGAAAGCACATTGTATACCACAATACTTTTATACCATGAGGTATTACTCACATAGTCTGATACTTCAGGATCAAATAGCACTTCCTTTAGAAATGCTTAAATGTGAGTTTTTCTATATGTTAGATCCTGCTGGGATCTTTCGAGATAAGATGTTCAATCGGGATACCTGTAAAATCAACTAAACCAACTTCGGAGTTTCTAAAATAAAATAATCTTAAATCAATCGTACCTTGAGATAGTGAAAGATATGCTTTATTTCATTCCAATGTTTGCGCGTAGGAAGTGAGCTGTTCAATTGGGATGCCTGAAAAGATTTCTCCTTTTCAAAGGCTTCTTATCCCAAAATATTTCTATAAATATTATACGGCTTGTGACAACTCTTCAGGAGTTCAGATTATGATTAAATCAAAGATCTTTTCCTTTGATCCATAATCTTTTCATAATTATGCATGAGTATATCGGTTAACCTTAATTATTATACTCCATGCAACATATATTTATCGAGTAGAGTTCCCGGGAACATAATCCAATTATCATTAATCCTTCAGGGATTAAATCTTTCATGGATTTTTGTGATATCCATCAAACGCAATTCAAGTCGCTCATGTACTGCCAGACTTACTCAGTGCATCCACCACATTTGAATATTCATTCAATATCGGGTATGACCTTGTGTAACAAGCCGATTTTCATATTGTAAGGTCATTTTCTCATTCCTTATTATAGGAAGACACATACCCTTTTGATGCTTGGACTGCTGGTCCAAAAATTTCTCATATTTCATATGAGCTTAACATAGACTTGATTGCCTTTTTCACCTTTTTCGGCCAATATTTTTCTCTTTCTACCCTCATCCACAGAGGTAGATTTATGATCCTCATTTATATCGCGCGATATCTTGTTTATATTGTCGACAATTTTTTTTTCTTTGGTTCCACATTTTCCCGTAATGACATGGTTAATCGAGATCTCTTTATCATTATCAATGATTTCATTCAGGTACCTGATTTTATTATTAACCATGTCAACGGTCTCTTCAAGAGATTAATCCTCTATTCAATATATATTTGCTCCTTTCCAATTGAGGATTTCCTTGGAACCAAAGTAGTCTATCACGTTTCTTACGTGTCATAGACTTACTATTGATTAATCGTCCTTCAGGGACATATATTTTTATTGGAGCATTTTCAGCTAGAAATGAGATTTTCCTTTATGTAATTATATGTCTGGCAGTTAATTTACATATGAATTATCCTTTGAACTTCAGGTTCATATTTATATGAGGATCCATGATAATTCATTTCGGAAAATCTCATCCATTAGCTGTTTATAAATGCTTCTGGCATTTGATTTGCAGCACATCTTGAATAGTGATCCTTTGAACTTTGAACTTCAAGTTCATACTCATTTGTTCAAGGATTCGAACTATTCAACGATTCTCCCTATAATAATGATATGCAAATCTTTTGATAAGCACATCTTCCACTGATGATTCAATATACTTTATGGGTCTCACTATTATACAGTGTGGTGGATGCATATATTGCATACCCATAAATTTCCAAGCAAAGAATAGTTAATCTTTGATTGAATCAATTAGATGAAATGAGAGAATATTTCATCTTGTAATCTTCTGGATTTACTTTATAAATGAACCATCAGATCCATTTTAAGTGTGAACACAATCTTCTGGATGTTCCACTTACTTTTGATATGGGATTTTTTAATTCTCCCCCTCGAGATGATGACATTTCATGTCCATCTATCTCGAATTAAATCCCACTTTAGGATCAATAACATATACAATTACCCATTTTGGGTTATGTATTATGCATCAAATCTTTTGATGTGGAAATTTTAGTACCCCTTTTCAAGATGATGGCTTTTCTTGCCTATTCATCTTGAACAGGTTTTCACATGATGGTTTCATTTTTATTTTATTTTTGTTAAGACATGCTATGTGAGAAAAACATCTGGTTTTTTCACATAAATTCTCAATAATATTTGATATCATTATTACACCGGGATGGCTTAAACCGGTTATGTTATATATTGGTAAACTTCAGGTTTACTTATCTTATACAAATTTGCCATCTTTATGCATGTCTCCATCATGTGCTTTTCTAAAACGTTCGCTCTGCTGGAGCGATTATTCTTTTGGAGAGATTTTGTTTTTCAAGAGTGTTTTACTCTTCTGAAACGTTTCGCTTTTCTGAAGCGTTTTGCTCATCGGGAGCGTTTCTCTCAACGGGAGCGTTTCGCTCAACGGGAGCGTTTCGCTCAACGGGAGCGTTTCGCTCAACGGGAGCGTTTCGCTCAACGGGAGCGTTTCGCTCAACGGGAGCGTTTCGCTCAACGGGAGCGTTTCGCTCAACGGGAGCGTTTCGCTCAACGGGAGCGTTTCGCTCAACGGGAGCGTTTCGCTCAACGGGAGCGTTTCGCTCAACGGGAGCGTTTCGCTCAACGGGAGCGTTTCGCTCAACGGGAGCGTTTCGCTCAACGGGAGCGTTTCGCTCAACGGGAGCGTTTCGCTCAACGGGAGCGTTTCGCTCAACGGGAGCGTTTCGCTCAACGGGAGCGTTTCGCTCAACGGGAGCGTTTCGCTCAACGGGAGCGTTTCGCTCAACGGGAGCGTTTCGCTCAACGGGAGCGTTTCGCTCAACGGGAGCGTTTCGCTCAACGGGAGCGTTTCGCTCAACGGGAGCGTTTCGCTCAACGGGAGCGTTTCGCTCAACGGGAGCGTTTCGCTCAACGGGAGCGTTTCGCTCAACGGGAGCGTTTCGCTCAACGGGAGCGTTTCGCTCAACGGGAGCGTTTCGCTCAACGGGAGCGTTTCGCTCAACGGGAGCGTTTCGCTCAACGGGAGCGTTTCGCTCAACGGGAGCGTTTCGCTCAACGGGAGCGTTTCGCTCAACGGGAGCGTTTCGCTCAACGGGAGCGTTTCGCTCAACGGGAGCGTTTCGCTCAACGGGAGCGTTTCGCTCAACGGGAGCGTTTCGCTCAACGGGAGCGTTTCGCTCAACGGGAGCGTTTCGCTCAACGGGGGCGTTTCGCTCTTCGGGAGCGTCTAGCTCTTCCGGAGCTCCCCATTATCTATAATAATTTTTAATTTTATGTAGTTCTTCTGGAACTCACATACATAATTTTATATCAACAAAATAAATTAAACAATTAAACATATATATTCAAGAGGCATAACCTTCCACATAATTTACGATAATAAACATAAATTAAAATAACAATAATTTAAAACGTCTTCTGACGAAACAGTTCTTCAAGAACGTTTTCATATATGTCTTCTGGACATTTTTATTTTAAGTATGTCTTCTGGACATTTTTATTTTAAATATGTCTTCTGGACATTATTTTTGTTATATGGTTCTTCTGGAACTTTTCATAAATGTCTTCGGGACATTTAATTTATGGAGGCAGTGATCTGAGGAGACATAGTCTGCCATATGATCATGAGCCAACCATGTATTTAAAGAGGCAGAACCTGCCATATGATCAGAGGAGACATAGTCTGCCATATGATCATGATCGTGAAGGCAGAGTCTATCATAACGATCGGTTCGGGGAAGGCAACGCCTATCATCCCGAAACAACGTAAATAGATTGAATATAAATTAAACCTAACCTTTCTCGGTATATGAACAGATCGGAAGACGATCATGTTTTTTTGATATATGAACGAATCGTGAGACGATCGTGCTTTTCGGTATACGAACGGATCGTGAGACGATCGTGCTTTTCGGTATACGAACGGATCGTGAGACGATCGTGCTTTTCGGTATATGAACGGATCGTGAGACGATCGTGCTGATAACGTGTTATAAAACTATAGCATATATATTTATATATATGTGTGTATGCTATATATATATTATATATTATATTTGCTGAGAGATGAGAAAAGTGGAGAGAAGAGACGAGTGAGGGAGAGAGAGAGTTTTTCTTCTTGCTTTTCACTTCTTATTATTTCTTTCTATTGTCTTTCGTAAGTTCATCTATTTATACACGAAAGAATAATATAAAATATTACTCTAGGGAAAGGCGGTGGGAATTGATAAGCATGGATAATCATATCCATTTCTTAACACAAATAACTGGTGAAAAATCATATCAAAACAATCTGTGACAGTGAGTAGAAAACAGATTCATCCTCAAACGGACTTAGCAGGAGGAATAGATTCAAACTGGATCTTGCACTTGGACGATCTAGGAAGATTGAGCAGATTTTTTTTTAGTTGAAATTGTTCCTCGTGGTCTGTTTCACAAACACACACTCTGACAAGCTCAAGACATAACAAGTTCTCCAAGAAATGTTTGATTTGCTCCAACTCTCCTCTAGTTCCGCTGTACTCGGTTATCACCAGGACCTTCACAGGGCATGACAATAGGAAATAATATTCCGACGAAGACTCAAAAACAGGTTCATCATCATCATCATCATCATCGTCCGAATGATAACTATAGTGCAAGGGACCCTGAAGTAAAAAAAGAGGATTAGAGATTGGAGATTTTAAGTGTATACCTGAAACTTTTTTTGGGGTCCATACCTCAATGACAAGAGTCTTTAGATTAGGAGACTTCTTTAGCAAATATGGCAGAGTTCGCCAACGGAATTCGTGCTCAGTTGTAACACATAAACGATGCAGGTTTTCAAATACTGGAATTGCATCATGGAAGAAATAAAACGCCTGAAACCAAAATAAAATCAAAACCTAAAGAAGAAACGTTTTCATATCTAACAAGATTTTGATTGTTATACAAGTGAAACAATGATGCCTCAATGGTTCCTAAATGAAGTAACAAAGAGAGGAATCTTACCTCCATCGTCATAGAAGTGAATAAGTTCAAGATCTCGACATTTCTTAGCCCCTTAATCAGATTGGTGATATCACCTGCATATTGTCTGATCCGGACGTGATCATCTGGCAAAGTAAGACCGACCGTAGCTTCAACAAGGGAGCCAAGGTTAACAATTGGATAGGATTGCGGAGCAAAATCACAGTACTTTAGGAAGGTAAGACTCGGAGTATCAAAAATAATGCTCTCCAAATGATACTGAATAATACCAGAGCAATATCTATGGTTAATAGTAAGTCTCTGGAGGGTCGGACTGGACACAGTGCGAGACCATTCCCAATTCTCCCATTCCACATCACGCATCACTAATTCCACAAGCACAGGGCAAGCAGAAAGAAGCTTTTGGAAGGCACAACCGCAATGATCATAGAATCGAACTGAATCAATAATGAGAGTGTTAAGCGCGGGAAGAAGAGCATTCTTAGGGAGAAGATCAATAAGAAGACCAGTCCCTAGTTTCAGCTCAACTAGCGTCTTGCAAGTGAAGACCTCAAAAGGCAGAGAATATCCATGTGTATTTATGTCCAGTTGAAGATCCATGACTCCACGTTTAAGCACATTACAGAGACAACGGTTGAGATGAGCATAATGGGTGGGATCAATAGCCATACCCTTTCGACATTTTAGAGAGAAGTTCTTAACGCGGGAACTGAGAGGAAGAAGCAACACTGCATCTAAGCAATGGGTCCCTTTTGAGTCATCAAACTCAAGATTTGGTATGATTGTAAACATATTCTGCCACCTCTTTGAAAGAAGAGATGCGAAAGCAGCCTCTTTCGCCGAAAGGAAAGATACAAGGTGGATAATTATATCATCAGGTAGAGTGTCCATCCCTTTGCTCAATTGATTCAATACCACACAGTATATTTCACCCACTGCAAAATCTACAAACAGAGAAAGTTGACATAATGAAACAAAAATAGCTTCACAATACACTGATTTAAACATGACAAAACGATAAACAGAACAGAAACCGCCACTCCTAGTTTGCTAATTGCTATAGAAGAAAAGTCCCAACTTTGAATTCGATAAGACATACAAACTCAAAGTTTTAATCAAAAGTACATACCTTGGAACAATAGCGAAGTCCAAGGAGAAGTCTGGTACGAAATCCCGAATGGAATTAAAATCAAAATTCACAGATAACTTATTCTTCTCCAAAGCTTTCTCTAGTTTGGATACACAACGAGATCATCGCCGTCTAAAACCCAAACGTAGATCCTGAAAAAATAAGGAAATTGAAGGCCGCATAGTAACACGAGAACATAAATAAGTCGGAACCTAAATTAGGGATATCTTGGGGGGTAAAAACCAAAATACATTAAACTTTAGGATTTCGGTAAAACAAAGCCGGTCGGATATTGAATTGGTTGGACCGGCTTTAAAGCCAAGAAAAACACAAACTCAACCAAATCAGATCAAATAATTCCGATTCCAGTGATCGGGGCATTCGGGCCGGTTCAGAATTTTGGATTTCGAAAAATAGGCATCCAAATTTTATTTTGGTTGTGTTTGATTTTGTTTGAAGAACTTTTGGTTTGGTTCGGGCTCAGATTCCCTTCCGTTTTAGATATAAAATTACAAAAAATATAAAATAAATAAACTAATACTAACTAATATTATAAATTTTAGTATAAACGTATTTTTGTATATTTATTTAAAGATAGTGTTTTTGTTGGACATGTTTTAAAGCAAAACAAACAAACCGAACATAAATCATATAAAATCATCCCAAACGTCAATTAAAGCTAGCTAGTGGATGCAAACTCGATTCCAAGGAAGAGGATGAATGTTTGGTTTGATTGAGGAAGAGAGCAAAATCATTTGACTAATGTTGCGAAGAAGCCGGAACAAGAACATTAACAATCTTTGTCGAAAACAAGAACGCTCCACAAAAAAAGACAAGATCAGATGAATGAAGAAATGGGGGCAGCTGGCCCCATAAATGTTTAAATAGTTTTGATTTTCATTTTTCACAAAACATTGTAGTCCGAATGGAAAAACCTCCTTTGTTGCCTCTTCCGCATTTGCGTTCGATTCCTTTTCGATAATTTTATAAAAAACATAGTAGCTCAAATGGAAAAATCTCCCTGGTTACCCTTATGCACTTGCATTCAATTCCTTTTCGTCTATTATTTTTGTTATTTATTATATTTTCTCCGGATAAAAATATTCTTTACATCTGGCCCGTCTGCCTCTAAACACCTGGTAATACGACTACGGTATTCGGATTGAGAGTTTTTGGGATAGAGTGGTCAAGAAAGTATAACACATTGCCTGACCCTACGATGTCCAAGGAGCTCATCAAAGGGGCCATCACTTCTATACTCTCCTTATCCGAGTATATTGGTGTGTACCTAGATAGGAAAAGACGCTAGAAGGATGACGGTCCAACCACTGGACCACTCACTTTCTTTTTTTCTCTTGCCGAAGATTCACTCTCTCTTTCGAGACTTGCCCCATACTCCATCTTTTCCGACCACTTCTTGGTCCAGCCACCCTTAAATATCCCAACCTTACTCCTCTTTTTAACAAAAACCAGCTATCCGAACATACCGAAAACTATGTGGACCACTCCTTCTTTCCGATCCAAGTTACAAAACATTTTTCTCCTTCCCCGTGTTTTTAGACTTCTTTCCAGTCTCCGTACTGATAACACCATATTTTACATGTTTTTAAGGTTTATTTTCATAGGTTTTTAATCTCACTTTGTATAGTTTTTGGATATTTTCATGCATTTAGGTCCAACTTGAGTCTCATTACATTTTAGATGTCCTAGGTTGTCTTTGCATTCTTTTTGGCTTGCTTGATCCATTTTCAGGTGTTCTTGGAGTCATAGGAGTCGGAGGAGTGAAGATAGCCACAAAAAAGTTCATTTCAGAATACATAGATGCAGGATCAGGTTGATACGTCATAAGTTTGGCAATGGATGAAGGAGTTTCCACCGATGGATTGAGCTCATATTTTAACACAAGATATAGCAATGGATTAGCTTTCATTTGGAAGTGGTTTGAGACAATTCCAACGGTGCGATCAGAAGTTATGCCAATTTCCGTGACGACGGTCCAGTCTGGCGCGCGAATGAGATACCTGAAGAAGTCCATCGGTCGACCTCTGCCCGATACCTCTGACCGATGGAACTTCTGAAAAACAGAAATCCTCATCGATGCGATGTATCGGGAGCAGGAGACCGATGCGACCTGCGCGACCCCTTTTGCCCATAAATACAATTAGACCCATTTGTTGTTTTCTAAGCTTTCTTCTTCATTTTTTTTGTGTGTGCTCAACCCAAGAACTCTCTCTAGAGTTTCTTGGGTTGTTCTTCATGTATAATCCACACTTTTGAAGGATTCTTCACTTATATATATGCTTTGATTTCTTCTTTCTTCTTCTTAAAGATTCTTCTTCTTAAACTTGGGAAAGCTCAAGAACACCACTTGGTGTTCTTGATGGATCTTCATTTTCATGCCATATAAGAGAAGATTTCTTCAACCCTTTATATATATTATGTCTTGTTGATTCTTGTTCTTCATTTCTATGGTTTGATTTTGGTGTTCTTCTTGTGAGTTGACTTTTTGTTGGATTTTGGATTTTGTTTGATTTAGATGGTTTGATGGTTGATTGTTGATGGTTAGGACTAGATAAACATTTGTTCTCATGTTAGGAGGGATCTTAATGCTAGAATTGAATTGACAACTCATTTCTAGAACTTAAGACATTTCTCGCCCGGAAGGTGTTCGATGAAATGTCTAGAAAATTCTAAGCATGCAATTCAATTCTTAGCCAATGGAAATTGATGATTAAGGTGAATTGTTGACTTGTATGGTCTAATGCTTAATGATTATGGATCATTTAGTTTCGAACGGAAGTTCTTGATAACTAGATGATTTGTAAATGGATTAGTATCATGGAAGTGAACTAATCTACTTGTGTGATCCATGTCATAAGAATGAATGTGCATTGAATGTTTAGGCATCATTAGTCAATGGTTGATTGATGGTTAGATGATGGTGATTTAGGATGATCTTGGATGAGTCTTTCACTTAGGTTGGTTCTTAATGCTAGATTTGACATGATAAACCGAAACCTAGTACTACACCTTAGATTAGTTAGATTTTTGGTCTCATCCCATGCATTAGGGATAGATTCGAGTAAGCGGTGTTAGTACTAGATTAGGTATGTTCATTCGTTTCTAGATTTTAGGCATTTCACTCATGACTCGAGTTTAAATGAATTGCTTGATCCGAACCTTTTGTGAGCTATGCATATCCTAGCCGACGGAAGTTGATGTTTAAGGTGTTTAGTGAACTAATTGGAATTGTTTCTTAACGCTTGTTGATTATTTAATCACAAATGGAAATTTGTTCTTGATTAGATAATTAACAAGGTGATTAGTGCCATGGAAATGGATTAGTCATATTTGTGAATTCCATGTTCTAAGATAGTGATTAATGCTTCCAAATGATTCATTGTTTGATTGTTACCCATCTAATTGATAGCTTAGTTCATGATCCAACATTTTAGTCTTGTGTTTTGTTTTCCTTCTTGCATTTGTTTCCTTTCTCATAAACATAAAAACCAAAAACAATATTTGCTCTAGCTTAAGAAGTTTCTTGCATTCTTAGTGCCTCAATCTTAACCCCATATGGATTGACATCTCAAGTACTACAATGACATGAGTACACTTGGGAAATTGAACACGAAAATATCCCGTATCAATTTGGCGCCGTTGCCGGGGATACCAGGATCAGCACTAGGTATCGATCGACACCGAGTGGCAATACCGATGCTCATGCTCGGTACCCCAGCTCGGTATTGCCACAGGAGGAATCCTGGGGGAATTGGCCCTTAATACGGAGCTATGATACCGATGAGTGACCTCGGTATCACTGGAGAACAAGCCTGGTGCGTCCTAGGTATCGGTATCGATCGATACCAAGCACTTTTTACCCATTTAAACCGGGTCGGTACCCGGTTTGTTCCGGGTCGACCCGGTTCGTTACTGTTCAGTATTTAAGCCCAAAAACCTAATTTTTGAGGGCTAAGTCTTTTTCTATGCAAAAACCTCTCTAAGAGTGTTTTGTAAGAGATTGATCCTTTATTTTATATGCAATTTGAGTATTGTTTCTTGATTTGATCCATCTATCTTCTACTTTCTAATCATTTAATCATCTTGATCATGAGCTTTAACACTTCTTTCCTTGGATTTGTTAAACCCATGATGGTTAGTGAGTAGTCTTAAGGATCTTGGGATGAGGTTGATTTGGGGGATCTAGGGTTTGATTAGTGGTGTTTAGGATTAGATAATCTTATATTCCTTCTTGTCTAGAGTCCCTAATGCTAGATCTAGCTTGAAAGAGTGGGTCTAGATCATTAGGCATTTCATGAACACCAAGTGTTTGATGAAATGCCAAGACCAAACTAGACAAGAGATTTATGTTCCTAACCTAAGACATTAGTTGTTTAGGGTGTATCTTTGGTTGATCTTGTTATAATTCTTAATGCTTGCTAATTGATAATCCACAAATGATGATTTGCTAATGGGTTTGATAATTAGCATAGTGATTAGTTGCTTGAAAGAGAACTAATCTAGTTTAGAGATCTATTGCCTAGGGATTAGCTTCTTGAGTAATTAAACACCACTAATTGAGCTTGGATCACCCTATATCAATAACCTTATCTCTTGTTCCGCTTTTATTATTTGGATTACATCTTGTTTAGTTGTTTACTTGCTTAATTCGGTTACTTAATCGCAAACCACCTTTAATTAGCTTAACTTACATAATTTCCTTGCATTCTTAGTGATTAAGACTATTTCCCAATATTGGATTCGATAACCTCTTACTACATCGTTTAGAGGGTATTGATACCTCTTTGGATTGTAAAATCCTTGTATCACGTACTCAATCTCGTGAGCGTCAGAGAGTCTTCAGAAACACCTCATCTAAGACTTCATTCTACTGCTAGTTTTACATGAGATTTTCCCTTGGTGGATTGAATCCTACACTAAGCCATATCTAGAAGCACATCACTCACTTCAATTACCTAAAGAACGAGACCAACCCGCTCTAGAGAAATCGTCCACCCCTAGTGAGCCTATCAGTCGAATCGGCCCCTCCGATGTATCAGTGTTCAGAGAGACCCTCATAGAGGTTTTTTGTGATGCATACTTTGGTGGTAAACACCTAAGCAGCTTTTTAACCAGTTTCTTTTCTTTGAACTTCTTACCCAGAACCTCAGCCTCATTGGCAATTGAACACATCTTACCACTGAATTCCTCCACAGATTCAGTTTCACCCATTCTTAGATTTTCAAACCTAGATGCAAGCATGTCGAGACGACTCCTCTTAACGTTATCAGTTCCTTCATACACACGTTGCAGGGTTTCCCAAGCAACTTTGGCAGATTTGCAACTTTGGATTAACTCAAATTGCTTTACTTCCACATATTTGAAAATCTCACTTAAAGCTTTGGAGTTCCACTTTGCAAGAGACTTATCTTCCTCAGTCCATTCCGACTTGGGTTTTGGAACATCGTTTCCATCTTTATCTTTTTTAATCGGTGGCGCCCAACCATCTTCCACGGCTGTCCAGGCATCTTCATCGATGCTCTTGATGTTTGTTTTCATCTTCGATTTCCACCAACCATAGGTGGCTTTGTTCAGAGCAGTTTGCTTCACAAGCACAACTTCTCTAGAGTTCTCCATCTCTTCCGCAGGATCTCACCTGGATATAAGTAAGGTGACCGCTCTGATACCAATTGTAAATGTAAGAACTATAGAGATTGATGCAATATATAAAGAACACATGTTTTTCTCAAAACAATTCCACTAGATTATTTTTTTTAATGGTAACTTACAAGTCTACCATAAAACGAGAACTTACAAGTATCTCTAAGAAAATCTAACTTGAAAAGTTGGGTCGGTCGTTTACGGATCAGGTTTTTTGGGTTAATTAGTTTGGTTTAGGATTTGGTTTGTTCGGTTTATATTTGGATTGTAACAATAACCAATAAAACCGACATTCGTGGGTATTAAGGTTTCAAACTTTCAAACGGTGTGGATATAAATTAAGAACTTTCAATTCGTGGGGATCCAATACGAAGGTCAAATTTTATGTAGAAATTGTGCTATATCAAAGTTCCGAGGGAAAAATAGATTGTTTCCCCTATTTATTATTAATACATTAAAAAAATGTATGTAACTAATATAATAAAACAATAAGGTTAAAATTAAATTTTATTCAAAATTATACATTGAAAACATAAAACGATACTCTTTTTGAAATAAAAATAAAACTTTAAAACGACACTCTTTATGAAACAGAGGGAATATAAATTTGTGATCACTTTTTGTTTTTTTGTTTTTTTTTTATGTCGGCGATGATTTTGTTAACGACAAAAATAAAAAATCAAAAGTATATAGAGACAAATTTAAATGGCCAATTACCCGTGAATGGTGATTTATATGGCGTCTGATTTTCTTGATTTCCAGAGATTGTGATAAATCGCAAATTAATAGGAGTAAAGTTACTTATTACTCCATTGGTAATATAAGATCTTTTGAGTAAAATCATACTAAAATTAAAAATTTGTTGTATTTTTAGAATGAAATGATAAAAACAACATATGTGACTCCATANCTCCCACATGACTCCCGTAATAAAAAAAAAAAAAAAATTGGAGTCCACCTGCTGTATTATGAAAGAGAGGGAATATTTTAATTTTAATTTTTTTGTAAATAGAGGAGCCACTTCAAGTCGTCGTGATTTAGTGTGCTAAGCGTAAAATAAATGTTTCTTTTTATTTTGGAGTAAAACTGAGTAAAATAAATGTATCTATAGTAAAATAAATGTATCTATAGTAAAATAAATGTATCTATAGTAAAATAAATAGTTTTGTTTTTTAATTAATTACTTATTTACTTCTTAAATTTCTTTGCAAAAAAATTATTGAGTAATGGGAGAATCTAAAAAATACAACTTTCACACTATCACTTTGCAAAAAATACATCATTTTTATTGAGTAAAAGATAAATTTACCCGAAAATAAACAACGAATAAAAAATGAACAAATCTTTGTGCGATATTTCTTTAAAAGGATAGAAATAAATTAAGAAACAAATCACTACCTTTTTCAAAAAAATAAAATAAATTGAAAATGTCTGTAGTTATACCGACAAACAGAAAAATCAACACTCAAAACAAATCTTATGAGGTGACACGTGCGTATCTCCAGTCGTTGAAATTTGAGTAGAAAGCAAAAAAGCAAAGCATTTTGATGATTCACCGTTTTGTCGTCTTGTCTCCATCGAACCATAGCGCACTTTAGCAACCTCAGGCTCACGCTAACAGATGCTTTCTCTTCTTCCTCCCGAAGCTTCTTAATTAGCATCTGTGAGTCCCCTCTGTTTTTCTCAATATCTCAAGTTTCATCCCGAACCATAGGACGATTTTCTCTAATTTTGGTTCGAATCTGAATCATTCACAGTGAAACCAAGCGATCTACAATCAGCTGCCGCATGTGGGGTCTGCAACGAGAAGCATCCTCCTCGATGTACAAGAGAACCTCGTCGAGAGATTACTCCCCAATGGTTGACGTCGAAGAAAACTCAGGTACGAGAGCATGCAATATATTGTATAACTCACGCAACTATTTAACTGTGATTCGCGTTGATGGGGTCTTTTTCAATCTTCCGATTTCAATGTTTCCAGGTCTTTTACAGATTGATGTGAACAAGGAAACGGAAACCACAAATCCTCCATGGATGCCTTCTCTTCCACACGTCCTAGTGGCTACAATTTCGTCTTTCTTATTCGGTTACCACTTAGGGTTCGTGATTTATACATCAATGCTTTTAAACTGTTACTTTCTCTTCAAACTTTTGTTTTTTCTGTCACAGAGTTGTTAATGAACCTCTTGAAAGCATTTCTTCTGACCTTGGCTTTAGTGGTGATACATTAGCAGAAGGTATTGTAATGAACCCCTTGAAAGCATTTCTATTTTCATGGCATATCGTCACTTAGTCATCACCACTTCCTACTTTTTTTTGTTTCTTTGTAATCTTTGTTGCTTCATATGTGAAGGTTTGGTGGTTAGTGTGTGTCTCTTTGGCGCATTCATCGGATCTTTATTCAGCGGGGGAGTTGCTGATGGACTCGGTCGCCGGAGAGCCTTTCAGCTGTGTGCTTTGCCTATGATTTTGGGTGCTTTTGTGAGGTAATTTTTGTTTTTTCTTATCCCCTTCAGATTTTTTTTCATATTGTGAGATTCCTGGTCATGCAAAAGCTATTGTAATAAAACTCCAACAGTGAAAATGTTTTTACTCTTAAAAGTGTTGTTGACCATTTCTTCATTAGAGATAGCATTGATGCCGGCAAATTTCTGGTGACTGTTAAGAGTAGATAAGTAGAAGGCTCTTTTTAAGCTATTGTGTCTATTTAGTTTCAGGGTACAATATGTTAGGTCCAGAATTTGATTCTCTAAGAAAATACTTACAGTGCTGAATGAAATATAAATCTAGCAAACCAAATCAAATTACCAGTAATGTAGGGTTTTGTTGTAGAGTTCCCTAAACTCTCCCAACCCCTCTCAGGCCCTGAAACCAACCACCTGTAATTCAGCAACCTTACCACCTCTCAAGCAGCCTCTATTTTTATTCTGATCCCACTCGGTAATATGTATATTCTGATGTGGCATGTGTATTTGATGTAGCTCTTATCACAAAATTATGATCCTTTAGCAGGACTTGACGTTGTTTCCATTGGTTTGATTTGTTGCTTATGCCAAAATGTGTTTTTCTCAGTGGAGTTAGCAACAGCTTAGCTGTCATGCTTCTGGGAAGATTCTTGGTTGGGACTGGCATGGGTCTTGGCCCACCTGTGGCAGCACTCTATGTGACAGAGGTATATCAACGCAAGAGTCCGAAGCACTGATTACGTATTGTACTCTGCAACAAGTTTGGAGCTGCTTGACTTATGCAAATTTCCCAAATTTTGAGTAGGTATCACCAGCTTTTGTTAGAGGAACATATGGAAGCTTTATACAGATAGCTACATGTCTGGGACTGATGGGAGCCCTGTTTATAGGGATCCCAGTCCATAACATCACTGGTTGGTAAGAAAGTATCATCTTTTATAAAATCTATCATAATCTTTTATAAAATCTATCATAATCTTTTATAAAATCTATCATAATCTTTAGTAGAATCAATTTTTTGTACGACTCTCTAAAGAATAATTTAAGAAGTTTTGATAATCTATGTCGTTGTGGTACACAGGTGGCGTGTCTGTTTCTGGGTATCAACGATACCTGCTGCAGCACTTGCTCTAGGGATGTTCTTCTGTGCCGAGTCTCCCCAGTGGCTATTCAAGGTCTGCTTCACAAGTCACAACTTACAATGCATAAGCATCACAGAGAATTCTGAATTCTACACCAATGTTCTGTCTTAATGAACTTGAAAACTGCACTTAATATTACACGACTGCTACTTATTCCTTTCCTTTTGTGATCATTAACTTTGAAAGGTTCATCCTCTTATGCAGCAAGGGAAGATAGCTGAAGCCGAAGCTGAGTTTGAGAGGCTGCTCGGAGGGTCTCATGTGAAAACAGCAATGGCAGAATTACACAAACTAGAAGTAGACCGAGCGGATGAGCCAGATGTTGTGAGCCTCTCAGAGCTGCTATATGGTCGGCATTCAAGAGGTATATAACTCTTTTATTTCCCGAGAAAGTAACTGCAAACATGTATGTTGTGTCTACTTGTTTCCTGTTTTGTACTTTGTTATTCACTTTTTCCTTTTGCAGTTGTTTTTATTGGATCAACCCTGTTTGCTTTGCAACAGCTATCTGGTATAAATGCTGTTTTTTATTTCTCTTCTACCGTTTTCAAAAGTGCCGGAGTACCATCAGACATGGCTAACATATTCGTCGGAATTTCAAACCTCTTGGGTACATTAACCTTCTCCTCTACTTTTTTTTTTCCCTCTGTCTTTTCAGTTATATGAATCTGGATGTAACACTGTTGTGGTTATCAGGATCTCTAATCGCGATGGTGTTGATGGATAAAGTAGGAAGAAAGCTTCTTCTCCTTTGGAGTTTTATTGGCATGGTGTGTTGTACATTGATCTGTCTTTATGTTTTTCCCCCTTTTTTCTTATTATCAATGCTAATAACAATTTTATCGTGTATCTAATTTGGAGAAAGCCCACTTATCGTTCTCATGTGTATAGGCAGTAGCAATGGCACTTCAAGTTGGTGCTACAAGTTCATACTTACCACATTTTTCGGCCTTGTGTTTATCAGTGGGTGGCACTCTTGTGTAAGTGTTTGATGAAAATTACATTTGTTTTCCATATGTTTTATTTGTTTTTGGTTCTAAATACAATTATCATTTCTGATACAGGTTTGTGCTAACGTTCGCCCTCGGAGCTGGTCCAGTACCAGGTTTACTCCTCCCTGAAATCTTCCCAAGTCGAATTAGAGCAAAAGCTATGGCGTTCTGCATGTCTGTGCATTGGGTAAATAAGAAACTTCTTTGTTTTCATTATCTCATTCTCACTGAGTGTGATTCTGTTTTCGTTCCTAACGGTGCGGTGCTTGGTTCTCGTTTGACAGGTTATAAATTTCTTTGTGGGTTTACTCTTTCTGAGGTTGCTTGAGCAGCTTGGACCTCGGCTACTATACTCGATGTTCTCGACGTTCTGTTTAATGGCGGTGATGTTTGTGAAACGGAACGTAATTGAAACCAAAGGAAAAACACTTCAAGAGATTGAGATTTCTCTGCTAGCCAAACCATAAATGTGTGTTCCGTTCTCCTTATTCCTTCACTATGTCTTGTTGTGTCACTGTTGTAGATACAAAATATGCTCTAAATAAGATTTGTTTTTCGGTTGAGTTGTGAGTTAAAATTCCACTCCCAACGAATTTATATCAGAATTGGCTACTCCAAGTAGGCTACAAGTATATCTGTTTTTTTGGCCGAATTTCATCAATATATATATTAGCTAAATTCTTTTTTTTTTGGGTCCAAAATATTAGCTAAATTCTAAAAAATAAAAATGCATACAAATATTGAGGGTGTTTACTAATTAAAAAGCACTAAGTAGGTTGTATTTAATCTTGAATTTTGGATCATATATTATTCAAACATAAAAAAAAAAATTAAAATTAAAATCTAGTGTTATTAGACTAATGATTTGAAAATGTACTTTTAAATCCACTGTTATTAGAAATNAAAAAAAAAAAAAAAAATATTAAAATCTAGTGTTATTGGACTAATGATTTGAATTTGTACTTTTAAATCCACTGTTATTAGAAATTATTTTAAGTAGTGAATTTTTAGTGATTACAAAGAGTTTTGGTGGAGTTTCTTAGCTATATTACAAAGATCTAAATTTCATGATTTTAGGTGAATTTCTAGTAAATTATAATAACAAATCATAACAATTTACCTCATTCACCAAAAACTTATTACAACTCAAGTTTTTCCAAATATTTAGTTCAATACTCCCCATAATAGAAAACCCATCACCACACACTCATTGATAAAAATGTTCGAAATCGGCTAAGCTCCATTTGCCTAAAGGGAGACTACTCCTATGACGATGGTCTCACCTTGTGATTCACCACTATAGCGCCGTGAAGAAGGTATCAGAATCAACAAAACTTGGAGAATAAGCTACCAAATTCAGTTTCTATATATTTTTTTATATATAAATGAAGCATTCATTATAAAAATATTTTTTAATTTGAATAAATTTTACATTCAATTCAAAAAAAAAATAGTATATCTCTATCCGAACAATCTTGACCATCAGATCGATAATAACTATTAGAATAAGCAATGTCAACAGTTTGATTTGAATTCTTTTTCTTATAAAAAAAAGCATTTCCTACGGTTAAATACATGGTTTCCTAGATTTTGGGATGTATTTTCGTATGTTCCCAAGTGACGCTGAAAGCGTACGGGAGAAAAAAGATCGAAATATCAACCATACACACACAAAAAAAAGGAGACAATGAGTGGAGAAAACAATTTGCTAACCACTCATTCAAAAAAAAAAAAGAATGTCAAAAATAAACACAAGTCAAAACTTATAAATTCCCAAATATGTATGAGCTTCTTCTCCAAAAAACCATCATCATTCAATTAAAACTTAAAAATCATAAAGTTAACGAAAATGAGAGGCTCAACGAGACTATTATGGAAACTATCTTTCATTGTTTTGCTAGCAGTCGTTTCTGAGGCAGTAGATCCTGAACCATCCCTCGAGACCGGGAACAGACGTGAAGCCGCCGAACTAAAACCACAACGGGAAGCAGGAGTAAAACGTACGGGTAAAGGTGGCGGCGCCATCCCGGAAGGAGCTGAGATGAATTGGCCAGGCAAATGGGAGTTATTCCTTAAGAATTCTGGCGTATCCGCCATGCACGCCATTCTTATGCCATTGATCAACAAAGTCCAGTTTTACGACGCAACCATCTGGAGGATCTCGCAGATCAAGCTCCCTCCAGGTGTACCTTGCCATGTTTATGACCAAAAGAATAATAAAGTTGATTGTTGGGCTCATTCTGTTCTCGTCGATATCGAAACCGGAAACGTCAAGCCTCTCGCGGTAACGTAGTTTACGTTTTAAAACTTTAAAAATATATATATATTTTGGGTCCTAAAACACACCAATGTTTTTGGTAGTTTATTCCGGATCCTGTGCAAAAAGCACAGGATCCGGTCCTGATTATCATTATTAGTCATGGTTGATTTGATGGACTTATATATTAATGGAAATATGGCAGCTTACAACGGACACATGGTGTTCGTCGGGAGGTTTAACCGTAAACGGGACTTTGGTTAGCACCGGAGGATTCCAAGGAGGAGCAAACACGGCGAGATACCTTTCCGCCTGCGAAAACTGCGGATGGGTGGAATATCCCAAAGCATTGGCCGCAAGGAGATGGTACTCAACACAAGCCACTCTCCCTGATGGCACTTTCATCGTTGTTGGAGGTCGGGACGCTTTCAACTACGAGTATATCCTTCCGGAAGGAATGGACAACAAGAAACTCTATGACTCACAACTTCTTAGACAAACAAACGATCCAGACGAAAACAATCTATACCCTTTTGTTTGGCTCAACACCGATGGCAACCTCTTCATTTTCGCCAACAATCGCTCCATCCTTGTTAGCCCGAAAACAAATAAAGTCATCAAAGAGTTCCCTCAGCTCCCCGGTGGTACTCGTAACTACCCCGGTTCCGCCTCCTCGGCTCTTCTCCCCATCCGCCTCTACGTCAACAATCCTGCTGTCATCCCTGCTGATGTCCTCATCTGTGGCGGCGCAAAGCACGATGCATACTACCGTGCTAATAGTAAGAAGGTTTTCGAACCCGCCTTGAAAGATTGCGCAAGGATGAGCATCAACAGTGCCAAGGCTGTATGGAAAACAGAGATGATGCCAATGCCGCGCGTCATGAGCGACATTGTGATCCTCCCTAATGGAGAAATCCTCATCGTTAACGGCGCAAAGCGTGGAACTTCCGCCTGGAACTCAGCCAAAGATCCAAATCTCTCCCCAATCTTGTACATGCCTAGCAAACCATTAGGCAAGCGTTTCAAAGAGCTCGCAGCTTCAACTATCCCCCGCATGTACCATTCCATCGCAATCGCTCTTCCTGATGGCAAAGTCCTTATCGGTGGCAGCAACACCAACGACGGCTACAAGTACAACGTTGAGTTCCCGACCGAGGTCCGCCTTGAGAAATTCTCACCGCCTTATCTTGACCCGGCTCTTGCCAATATGAGACCGAAGATCGTGACCAGCGCCACGCCGAAACAAATCAAGTATGGACAAATGTTTAACGTAAGGATCGAGCTTAAACAAGAGAATGTGACAAAAGAGAATGTCATGGTTACGATGTTGGCACCACCATTTACTACACATGCTGTGTCAATGAACATGAGGTTGCTCTTGTTGGGTATTTCTGATATCAAGATGGTGAATCGCGATTTTCATCAGATTCAAGCCGTTGCTCCTCCCAGTGGAAATGTTGCTCCTCCTGGTTATTATCTCCTCTCTGTCGTCTACAATGGTGTCCCCAGCGTCGGAGAATGGATTCAAATTGTGTGATTTTAATTTCCTAGTTTAATTATGATGATGACCATATTTTTGAAACGAACCCTCCTCCTCACCCATAACATATTTTTGTAACACAGAACCATTTTTTTTTAATTCTTATAATTACTATTTTTTGTTTAAATTTTTCTGTGATTGAGATAAGAGATTTGAGAATATTATCATAATTATGTGAAAGGAGTTGAAGCAAGTAGAGTTGTTTTACCTTTTCTTTGCATCAACAATTACGAAGGAGAAAGTGTCAAAATTTAGAATTTAAATATGATGTCAAAATCTGATCGATTGATTAATTAACATATCGTGATCCATTTTTTAAATTCGTTGCCGATAAAAAAATTAGTCAAATAATAATGAAACTTGTTTTTTTTTCTAATTTGAAATTATGTTGACTGGTTTTGTCATGTTTTACTCTTCAAAACTTTGTTTATGAGATCTTGCTAACATAGTAGATTTCACGGGAAAACGGCCGATTCGTATCCGAAGTACTCCAAATGGTGCAGATTAATACTTGACAAATTCAAGTGTCTAATTTCATACTTAAACTCTTAAAAATTTGAATATTCATACCTGGACTATTTTTTTTTTGGCGAAAACAAACATTGACCAACTCCCCGTTAGTCAACTATGTAACACCGTTAACAGTTGCCACGTAAGCTGCCACGTTGTCACGGGAAGATAAAACGACGTCGTTTTGTTTTATTTAAATTTGTGAAAAAATTGGGCTCAATGAATTTGGCCTGAAAGCCCAAAGAAATTTCGAATTAGGTTTTAAAAAAAAAAAACAAAAACAAAACCTAAAAGACATGTCTTCTTCGTCTTCGTCGGGATCGCCTTCTTCCTCGAGCTCCATCTGAAAATTGGGAAAGAAATTCTGACAGATCTAGGGTTTATTTCGCCAGCAAATACAGAGGAGAATGAGTACATCATCGAATCACAAAGCTTATTCGGCGAATTCAGGTTAATAGTTATGAATTAACTTTCTTCAGTTCATAACTCAAAAAATTGTAAAGTTTATCTCCTTCGATGGGAAATCTCCAGGGTTGAGTGCTAGTATGATGCGTGGTGTTCGTGTAGGAGATAGAGGCTTTCCTATTGCTTGTAGGTGTGACGAATTTGCTATGATAAGAACTTCAAGCACAACTAAAAATTCCGGAAAGTTGTTTCATTGTTGTCCAAACGGAGAGGATGCAATTGGAAGGAGAGGCAGCGAAGGTGTTGATGAGCTCAGGAGAGATGAATGAAGGAAAAGATATATGGTATGAAAGGATGAGAAAAACTGGTTTTGCCGCAGAAGCGTTTGGAGAGGATGCAATTGATGGAGCCAAATCTTTACTGAGAAAGTATGACAGCAATTGGGAAATAAGGATGGAAGATGGAGATACCTATGCTGGGTTACAATGGAAAGGAGAGGTTGTTTCCTTTTGTTCCTTGTGGAAGTAGCTACTTTCTTTATATGTTTGTCCTAAATTTTCGTTGTAAGCTTCTAAACTAAAGTCTTCTGCAAAGTTATTTTATTGTGAAGTAGACAAATGCATCATTTTCCATCTGGGATAGCACATCAGAATCACAATACCTAACTCTCTCTTTTACTTTTATCCTCTGAAGACATAATAATAAGTAATTTGGTTCAGAATTTTTAACTCAACCTTGTCAAGAACACATCTATAGAAAGGTAGTTTGGTCCTAAAAATAAGTTCCCTATGATTATTGAAAGACAGTAAGGTTATAACAGAACAGCCCTCCGGAAGAAGAAGAAATGCTATTTGAATGATCACAACTTTGCACCAGCTTAAACATTATTGAATGATCACACAACTTTGCACCAGCTTAAACATTATTGAATGATCACATATATTAACAAGTAAATCATGAGGCAGAAATAAATATACAAGAGATGATCAAATGAATTTTTATATAGGAAATTAGAAACAAACAAAAATGAGTAAAAAGTTATTCGAATGAGATGAAGCTAATAAAGTATGAAGGAAAAGGAGATAACGCAAGAACAAATAAAGTATTGCAAAATGAAACTAATTAATAATTGACTGATAATCAGTAGCATTGTTCATGAAAAGTAAACGAAAGAAACAAAAGGGAGATGATGCAAATGAAACTAATTAGCAATCTCTTTCTTTCCTTTTGCGGTTGATTTGCAGAGGCACTAAGCTTGGAACATAAGAAGAGCACACAACTGGGAAATGATATCTCTGCCTAGTATCTCCAGATTCGTCGGGTTCTTCTCTGACATTCACAGCTTTGAAGTATCCATCCTGACCACAAATGTAAGCTGTTTGGTAGCTACATGTCTCGGTTCGTTCATATCCGTTCAAAACAGAGTAAAAAAATCTCTTATAATATCGTCTACTTCCTCTTAAGCGTAAAAGTAAGCGTTTCCCTTCAAAGAGAAGCCTCGTTCACAAAGCATCACAAACCCATCGCGAGTGACATCGGGAACCCTCCATGAATTGGAATTAAAATCGTAGATTTCGTACCCAACATCCAAAGATCTCAAGATTTTGTGGTTACGGTTCTTCTTCTTGTTGTCGTATCCGAGAGCAAGCCTGTATGAGACGTGAAATTCGCGGAGTAAGCTTCTGGGTCGGATCCACCTGATTTGACCCAGATACGGATTCCATACCAAGAGCTGCGAGTTGTTGCCTTTGATGGTGCATAGCAATAAACCATCGCAGTGAAGGACTCGAGATATCTTGATTCGATCACGTATGCTTACTTGCTTCATAGATGGATTTACGAAATCTGCGTTGCCGCGGATTCATTGGAGATCGAACTTCATTGAGAAAACCCTTAGATCCGTCATCATGAGAAGAAGACAGGTTTTGTTTGAAATGTCGTTTAGGTTTTTTTTTTAAACCCAATTCGAAATTTCTTTGGGTTTTGAGGCCCAATTCGTTGAGTCCAAATTTTTCACAAATTACAAAAAAAAAATAACAACGTCGTTTTATCTTCCCGTGACAACGGAGCAGCTTACGTGGCAACTGTTAACGGTGTTACAGAATTGACTAACAGGGAGTTGGTCAATGTTTGTTTTCGCCAAAAAAAAAATAGTCCAGGTATGAATATTCAAATTTTTAAGAGTCTGGGTATGAAATTAGACACTTGAATTTGTTAGGTATTAATCTGCACCATTTGAAATAGTTCGGGTACGAATCGGCCGTTTTCCCTAGATTTCACCAAGTTTTTATGATCACTTAAACTTGAACATTGAAATCTTCTTCTTACTTGGAGTCTTCCAAACACTTTATGACACTCAAATTTCAAATCCATATTTATACCCGACCTAGTTAGGCGTGCTTTTGATTCAATGTGTTATAATCTCATTGATTAGATTCAATGATTTTTGTTTTATTTTAATAAAGTTTTTGGTTGAAATTTATACATTTCCCAGCTCGGAGATTATAGTGGACTAAAGCATTTACTATGATCTCTTTTCAAATGTCATTTAATCATGCTAACCTCTAGGTTTCACTTTTGGTGCTTTTCTGCGAGCTAACGACATTTGGTACGATTTTAGTATTTATAATTTTTGTTTAAACTATGCTTTATATAATTATTTATAAGGCCTCTCTACATAAAATATATGGAAAATTAATTTTATATATATGCAAGATTAATTAAAGAAAAATTTACATGCAAATAATAATACTTACGTTACGAAACCAATTTAATCTTCTTAGATTTTCTCATCAAAGGATTCTTCCATACACATGTCTCTCAGTCTCCTCCATAGAAAAAAAAAACTACGAAACTATGGAAAACTAATCCCTAGTAAGTCGTAACTGACAAGAATTGTCTATATATAAAACACAAAGGTCTAAGTCTAACCTAAAAGGCTAAAACCATCATCATCCATTAAAAATTGTTTATTGCATAGTTCACGAAAAACCTTGAAACCTCCTTACCAATTTTTAATCATAAATTTTGATTATTTAAAAATTTAGAACTCTTTAAGGTTTTTCACCTTCAATGCTGAACCTCACTAGGGGTTCTTAAGAAAAAATTTATTTTTTATAATTCATTTTCTTAAGTTTAATTTCTTTTGTAAAAAATTATAAACATACTATATTTTATAAAACCAAAATTATATTGCATTTCATGAATTTTAAAACACACAAAATATTGCCGAAGCTTCAGGAAGAAAAAGTTTAGAATTTTAGAATCTTATTAAAAAAGTTTAATATGTAAAAATTTCAATTCATTAATATGTAAAAAAAAGTTTAGAATTTTAAAGTTGAAGTTATGAAAAAGTTTTTTTTTTTTTTTAAAGTTAAGAATCTTTTTTTTTTAAGTTAAAGTTAAGAAAAATTAAAAAAAAAAGTAAAAAAAAAATCTGGCAAAAAAAAATATCCGGCGAATTAGGGGTTGACACGTGGCTAAGAACAATGTAATATCCCCGGTTCTTACACTGTTCATAATTTTTTTTTTTTTTTTTGGTTAAGAACCCCATCAAAAAAGTTAAAAATCTCCCGTTGGAGATGTTCTAATGACCCAAATGGCTCGGTCATCAGCTACAACTACAGTTCCAATAGCTACAATTAGGCATGGAAATTTTAACTGAACCAAGCTAACCGAACCGAACCGAGTTTTGGTCGGCTCCGTTATGCTTCGGTTATGTGCATAGAACCGATCGACAACATTTCGAATTTCATTCGGTTCTCAGTTTAGTTCGGTTAACCGAAATTAAAAAAAAAACAAAAAAAAACTTAAATATGAATTGGAGAATAACCGAATTTTCCTCCCTTAAACTGAATTTGCCAATCGAACCGAACCGAATTCGGTTATTTTCGGCAAAAAAAAAAAAACCAAATTACCCGAAAAATCAAACTAACCGAACCGAAATACCCGAACTAACCGAATTCGCATGCCTAGCTACAATCTTAAACGTGTTATGCTTGTGTGTAGCCGGCAGTTTGACGCATGCCCGAAATCCAACCACCTATATTATCGAAGATATAAAGACAGAAATCTTAGTTGCACCAAAAAAAAACAAAAAGTTGCACAAAAAAAAAAAGACAGAAATCTTGTCTGCTAGAGATATTTTCGGTACGTATATAAATTTAATTTTTAGTTTTTTTTTATTTTTAAAGTTTCTTTACTGAAATTGTTTATTAAAAAAACAGTTAACAATTTATTTTTAACTAGTTTAAGATCGGTGTATACACAGAGTCATAATAAATATTTTATAATCCATAAAAAAAATCTAAAAACAAAAATAAAATAAAAAAAGAATATGCAAGCAATTATCGACTATCCGGAGCAAAGGAGATGCCATATACGACCAAGACATGGAAACTTTGTTCTGTGATTGTATGTATTATTTATACTTTGGGGGCACTTTCCCTACTTTTTGGGGTGTATTTTTACTTTTATGTCTCTCATAACAAGAAGTAATTACCCTTCCATCATTACTCTTTATTTTTTTAATTTTTTTTGCACACCACAATTATTTTGTTTTGCTTATTTATTCTCATAAAAAAATAATTTCACAATTTTTTTGCACTATAAACTATATTTATTTTTTTCTATATTTTGATACACATTTCACAATATTTTACTTACATGTGATTCGAACACATTGATCGAACACATGCGTATCCATATAGCTTCGTCCACGTGGACACATTTAAATGGATAGACATATGCGTATCCACGCGCAGAGGGTCCACGTGGACGTAACTATATGGATGTGTATGCGTATCCACTCGAATATCGTCCACGTGTACGCACCTACATGAATATGCATGTGTATCCACTCGAATATCGTCTACGTATACGCAACTACATGGATATGCATGCGTATCCACTTGAATATTGTACACGGATACGCAACTACATGGATACACACGCGTCCTATCGACAATGTTCGACTTTCGAGCCATGAATTTTCTTGTTCGGGTTATCGTTACCCTTCTTTGGAGTTCAAATCCGAGATCGAAATGTTTATTAGCCAAAAGGATATATATTCACAACGGGTCATAAATACGACGTCATAAATTTTTCCGAAGGATATCCAACAATTTTCTGACTGGGATTCCGACTACAATGTGTCGGAAAAGACGTTGGAATATTTCCGACGTATATACGACAACTTTCCGACGGGACATTCCAACTAAAAATTTGCTGGAAATTCATCGAAAATCCCTCCGATAGGGATTATTTGTCGAAAACCCGTCGGAAAATCTATCGGAAAAGTTACGACCATTTTTCGCCAATATAAAAAATTTGATAAATATTATGAATAATAAAAAATAGGGCAATTCTACAAAATAGCACAAAAAAACTAAAAGTTCCCAAATTTAGCACCCAAGGATGAAAATCACAAATATAGCACCAATTTTGACAATATTAGCACAAATTTAATATAAAAATGACTTATAATCATTTCCTAATGGGAAAAAACTAAACCCTAAATTGAAAATAGTGAACCCAAACATAATGTTTAATTCTAGGGCAATTCTACAAAATAGCACAAAAAAACTAAAAGTTCCCAAATTTAGCACCTAATGGTGAAAATCACAAATATAGCACTAATTTTGATAATATTAACACAAATTTAATATAAAAATGACTTATAATTATTTCCTAATGGGAAAAAACTAAACCCTAAATTGGAAATAGTGAACCCAAACATAATGTTTAATTCTATTTTAAATTTATTTTTGGTAAATAAGTATTTTTAAATAATTAGTAGTGCTAATTTAGGTATTTTAAATTTAGGGTGCTAGTTTTGGGACAACAAATAATTTTTGTGCTATTTGAGGGTATTTCTCTTAATTCTATTTTAAATTTATTTTTGGTAAATAAGTATTTTAAAATAATTAATTATGCTATTTTTGGTATTTTAAATTTAGGGTGCTAGTTTTGGAACAAAAAATAACTTTTGTGCTATTTGAGGGTAATTCTCTGAAAAATAATAGAATCACATTTTAAAAAATATAGCTTTATCTTCACCGTTGGCTTCACTTCCTCTCCGACGGAGGAAAGATACCACCGCTTGCTTCAGAATCACAGATTCGACACTGTGACGCCTTCTCAAGGATTCTCGACGAAGAGGGTGAGGATAATTCCCATGGCGTCCTCCCTCCGACCTTCCTTAGGCTGCTTCTCTGCATCTCCTCGCTTCCCCGTTTCTTTCCTCTCCCGGAATCTCTCTCGCACCCTTTCTTACTCCCGTAATCATCCTCCACCTTCATCCATCGAGCGAGACAGATTTTGGGGATCAATCATTGTTCAATTGATTACTGAAATCTGGAACTAGGGTTCTATGTTCAAATATCGTCTTTGCTTTTTTCGTATTCTTTTCTAGTCGTGCTCAATCATCTTATCATAGGGGTTTCTGCGTTTGTTAGACTTTTCGTAAGATTTTTTATACTTCCAATGGATGTTGATCATTCTTGTTCATTTGCTTATCGAATTTGTATTTCCAGATGTTCCTCAATCACAGATCTTTGGTGGTACAAATACTCATAAGCTTTTGAGAAGAAGTGTAAACTGCTTTGGAGTAGCTGAATCCGGAAATGCAGCTCAAGCAAGCACAGCTACTACTCCTCAAGACGATCTTCTCAAGTGGGTGAAAGATGACAAAAGAAGAATGCTTCATGTCGTTTATCGTGTTGGCGATTTGGACCGGACGATAAAGTACATAAGCTTATTGGCCTGTGATATGATTTGATATCTAAATTTTTTATAAGTAGCTAGCGTTAAGGATTGACAGAACCATCTGATTTCTGCAGATTCTATACAGAATGTCTTGGAATGAAGCTTCTACGCAAGCGTGATATACCAGAAGAAAAATATACAAATGCTTTCCTTGGTTATGGACCTGAAGATTCACACTTTGTGATCGAGCTCACTTATAGTAAGTCATTTCTGAATCACCCCCTTTTACGCTACTGCCAAGAGTACTGTAGTTCTTTGAGCTCCAATAAGCTCAAGGCTATGCATTTTATAATAAGATGATTTGGCTTAGCGTTTTTAGTGTAATCTTTGTTTCCAGATTATGGAGTTGACAAGTATGACATCGGGGCAGGTTTTGGTCACTTTGGTATTGCTGTTGACGATGTGAGCCTTTTTGTTTTATGTGTCTGCGCCTTTTACTCAAATCTTTCAACTTCATGTGTCTTATTTCTAAGAAGTTAACTCTCTTTCCAAAAAGGTGGGGAAAACTGTAGAACTTATAAAAGCCAAAGGGGGCAAAGTAACACGGGAGCCTGGTGCTGTCAAAGGTGGCAAAACTGTGATCGCATTCATTGAAGATCCTGATGGTTACAAATTTGAACTCCTGGAAAGAGTTCCTACACCAGAACCTCTTTGCCAAGTTATGCTCCGTGTTGGTGATCTCGATAGGTCCATAAAATTCTATGAGAAGGTGAGTCCTATGAAATTGTTTCGAGATGTGAGAGTTTATATAGCCGGAACAATAAATGTTTGATCTCTGATATATTTTTCTTTTTTTTCTTTCTTTTATCAGAATTGTTATCCTCTGATCATACGTGATTGTTTTCTTTATAGGCTTTTGGAATGGAACTTCTGCGCACAAGAGACAACCCAGAGTACAAGGTAACTTGCAATGCCTCACAGATCTAATTCGTACCCGTGTGGCAGTATGCTTCCCTTTTCTATATGTATGGTCTTTTCTATTCAGTTTTTCAAATTGCAAAACCTACTATTAATTGTTTGTTCGATGGTTTGGTTTTGTATAAACTCAGTTACCGTAAGTGGTTATTTGCAGTACACAATAGCTATGATGGGATATGGTCCAGAAGATAAGTTTCCTGTCCTAGAGCTGACATATAACTACGGTGTCAGTGAATATGATAAAGGAAATGCTTATGCCCAGGTAAGAGAAAAAAATTGACATTTCTTTCTTATGTGGAAGGTAGCCATAGTTTTTTAACTTTGTAAAAATTGTCAGATTGCAATAGGGACGGATGACGTGTACAAAACTGCAGAGGCTATAAAACTCTTTGGTGGGAAAATCACGAGGGAACCTGGTCCCTTACCAGGTATAAGCACGAAGATCACCGCGTGTTTGGATCCTGACGGTTGGAAGTCGGTAAGATTTATTGGTGTTGAGAGAGAAATCATCATTTGATGGAAAGAGCTGTGACTAATCGTGTTTGAGTTGCTGACTTTTGGGGGACTTTTACAGGTATTTGTGGACAACATTGACTTTCTCAAAGAACTGGAGTGAGAGGAGAAAGGAGAAAAGAGGCACCAAAATGGCTAATTTCATAGCTATGAGGGAAACAGGAGGAGGTGTTGTTTGTCTTACTTGCATCTATATCTCTCTCAGTGGGAGTATTTGTTCAAAGTGAATGATTTGCTTTTCAAAATCTAGTATAGTATAATCACTTGCTGCGTCTTGTATATCAGCTCTACTTAATACCATTATTGGCGTTGAAATAAGATGATAAGTGAATGATAAATAAGAACAAATACCACACTTTGACAAAAAAAAATGATAAACAAAGAAAGAGTGTTTGCACTCTGTGTACATAATTGGTGAAATGTTAATGACAATGATACTTTTGAGTAAATGTTCAACAAAACTTATTGTACCAACAGGGAAGCTAAGACAACTTAGACAAGCAGTAAAAACCTCTTCTCTTCTCCGTATATCTCTTCCTAACTCTCTCACATTTCTCTAAAACCCACCAGAAATTTGTGATCTTCAATTCATTTCTTTTTTTTATTTTTATTGATTTGGTATTTTATATATATAATACAAACTAGGAAAAATTGTGTTAAAGTTTATGGACATACTACCTCCTATAGTTCTAGTAGTTTACACGACGTCGTTTGACGTGTTTAAATTTGTTTTCCTCGCCTAGGGTTAATTTTTCGTTCTATAAAAGGCTATCAATCTCACAACTTTTTGTAATATCACGAAAGCGCCGACTACACAGGCCCGTCTCTAATTTATTTTGAGCCTTAGGCCTAGGACCTACGCCCCTCCCGTCGCCCCCTAGAGCCGGGCCTGCGACTACATCCCAAAGAAAGTTTGTGTTAGATCTCGATTGCATCGACGAAGAGACCTTGAATTGGGTTAGAAGATTTTGCATAAGGTATGTTATGATAAAAAAGCAATTAAGATTCTTATATTCATTCGATTTAATTTTAAGGTTTCAAATGTTTGCATAACTTTTATTGTTGTTTTTACTTGTGGAGATTGTCTTACGGTCTCTTAATTTTTATTTTGTCCATTCGTTTACATTTCGTTATTTCTTATTTATGATTAAATTTGTGAGTTCTTAGATCCAAAAATTAAAGAATTCAAGTTGGTAAAAAGTCATATTAATCTCCTATATAGCCTCTTGGAAACATCCTAGACATGTTTTTTGATCCGAGATTTTATTAAAAAATATAGTCTCGAAATTCCTTGATTTGAATCCAGATAATTTGATTTAAAGATCAAATTATCCATATTCTTGTTCGGAAAAAAAGCTTTGGAATTTTCGGATCTGAATCCGGTAGTTTGATTTATATATAACGATATCTTTATATATTTTACACGACGTCGTTTGACGTGTTTAAATTTGTTTTCCTCGCCTAGAGTTAATTTTTTGTTTTATAAAAGGCTATCAATCTCATAACTTTTTGTAATATCACGAAAGCGCCGACTATATCCCAAAACAAGTTTGTGTTAGATTTCGATTGCATCAACAAAGAAACCTTGAATTGGGATAGAAGATTTTGCATAAGGTATGTTATGATAAAAAAAAAAAAAAACAATTAAGATTTTAATATTCATTCGATTTAATTTTAAGGTTTCAAATGTTTGCATAACTTGTTGTTGTTTTTATTTACTTGTGGAGATTCTCTTAGACCATACGCATTGCAGACCCGAAACCCATGTCTTCCG
Source organism: Eutrema yunnanense (assembly GCA_002933935.1). Lineage (NCBI taxonomy): Eukaryota > Viridiplantae > Streptophyta > Magnoliopsida > Brassicales > Brassicaceae > Eutrema > Eutrema yunnanense. The sequence continues at coordinate 45,286 of PKML01064956.1, read as the reverse complement.
CTTTAAAAAAAAAATTGAATTTTTTATGTCGCGACGAATCACGTCGCGACACGTCATCAGCTTTTTGGGAAGACATGTGTCTTCGGGAAGACATGGGTCTCGGATGCTGATGCTCTTACGGTCTCTTAATTTTTATTCTTTATCTCTTCGTTTTCATTTCGTGATTTCTTATTTATGATTAAATTTGTGAATTCTTAGATCCAAAAATAAAAGAATTCAAGTTTGGTAAAAAGTCATATTAATATCATATATCATATATAACCTTTTAGAAACATCCGAGACATGTTCAGGGCCGGCCCTGAAATTTTGGGGGCTCAAAACCAATTTTAAGGTTTTTGTTGTTTGGGGGCCAAAAAATTTTAAAAAAATATTTGGGGCCAAAAAAAAAAAACATTGGGCCAAAAAAATGAAAAAGGGGTCAAAGCTAATGTTTCATCTAGCATGGCTCATGGCCGGCCCTGGACATGTTATATGATCCGAGATTCTATTCAAATTACTACTACAATGTTATTTTCAATTTAATACAAATAACTAATTTTAGCTGAAATTTAAAAATTAAATTCATAAAATGGATTATAAAAGAAGTTTAAGTTAATCTATAAATTTATTTCACTAAAAATTGTTTTTAAGTATTCTGCTAAATATGTGTTTTATATTATTTTTAATATTTATTTAACTTTTTTTTTGTTATCATTTACTATGATATTTTTTTAATTTCTACTCTACATTTTTTCCTCTAAAATCCATATTTTTTTTTTTGGTCATATTTCATTTCTACGTTCATTTTTCTTCTTCATTCCCAATGTTCATATTTTTATTAATAAAAATTGAATAAATTATAAAATAAAAATAAATTAGACATGTTTTTATTTACAGAGTGACTACTTGTTTTTTTTTCTCCCTTTTTACCATTGGTTTCCATTAATGCAAGTCAACAATATATTACAATTTCCAAATTTTAGAAACAATTTTTTTAAAAATAACTTTATAAAGACTATAAATCTAAATAATATTATCAAATAAAATTATAACGTCAATAATAATAATAGCTGTAAAAACAATTAGTTTTTATGTTAAGATTTACCTTTATATTTATCGTATTTTATTATTTATTTATAGAAAAGCTATTTATGATGACAAATTTCATGTTAAAATTTCTCTATTTTTATTTAATTTTGATAGTTGCATAATGTAGGAGATACTCTAAAGTGAAATTCATATTAATTTTTTTTTAAATAAATTTTTCAAATTACTACGATTTTATTTTTAATATAATATAAATAACTAGTTTTAGTTGAAATTTACAAATTAAATTCATCAAATATATTATAAATTGAAGTTTAATCAATCTATAAATTTATTTTATTAATTTGTTTTTAAATAATTTCTGCTAAATATGTGTTTAGTATTTATTTAACTTTTTTTTGGTTGTCAATGACATTTTTTTACTAGATAAAATTAAAATTTAGTAAATTTAATCCATTANTTTTTTTTTTTGCCAGATGTTATTGATTTTGTTGTAATAATTTTATTTGATAATATTATTATGATTTTTAATACTATTAATATTTATTGTCTTCTAAAGCTATTTTTCCAAAGTTAATTTTAAAAAAAAATTCTAGAAACAATTATTTTTTAGAAACAAAATTTATTACTTGCATCATTTTAGAAACATATTTTTTAGAAAAACAAATATTTTAGAAACATATTTTTTAGAAAAAAAGTATTTTAGAAACAAAACTTATGCATTATTTTTAAAACAAATCTTCTCTTTGAGAAACAAAATTTATTTTAGAAAAAATTCAAAAGTTATTTTAGAAACTGTTTAAAAAAAAAAATTTGTTTCTAAAATTTAGAAATTGTAATGTATTTGTTGACTTGCATTAATGGAAAGAACAGTGGTAAAAAGGGGGAAAAAAAACAAGTAGACACTCTTCAAAATGCAAAAAACGGGAAGCGGCCAAAATATTTTTAAAACATTTGACTGCTATTTCGTTTTCCCTCTCCTATCTGTTTTCGTTTCTCCTGAAATTGCTTTGATTGTCTCTCTTCTTATGTGAGTGATTAAGAGATTCTCGAGTATTCGACAAACCCCATTGAAAAAGTTTCTCTCTTTCGAACTACTTCCTCATCCTTTCTTCTTCTTTTGTTTGTTATGGCTGTGGAGGACGAGAGACCATCGAAGCGCACAACGAACCCTGGAGTTCGTGTCGTCGGAGGAAGAATCTACGATTCCAGTAACGGAAAAACTTGTCACCAGGTGAAACCATGAACATCTCATGTTGTGTCAAGTAGAAACTGAGAAAATTTTGATTTTTTTGTTTTGTTTTTTCCAATCGAATCCATCTTCCTTGAAATTGCCTTTGATTTGAGCGATCCTTTCCCCACAGAACCCAAATTCCAAAACTCTGAAAGTTTATTTCTTGCAGTGTCGACAGAAGACGATGGACTTTGTTGCATCGTGCAAGGCCATGAAGAAGGACAAGCAATGTAGCATTAACTATTGTCATAAGTGCTTACTGAACAGGTTTGCTTGTTTTCCTTTATCATATTGTTCCTGCGATTGTGTGTTTCTGATTCGATGTAAAATTAGGTATGGTGAGAAGGCAGAAGAGGTGGCAACCTCTGATGATTGGCTATGTCCCAAGTGCAGAGGCAACTGTAACTGCAGTTTCTGCAGGTTAAAATTTCAGATCTTCATTGCTTTGAGATTTGGAGCTTATCAATTAATTGAACTAGATACCAATATTTCAGAGCCTTTTTGGTTTTGTTGTTTTACAGGAAGAAACGAGGCCAAAACCCCACAGGGATATTGGCACACAAGGCTAAAGCAAGTGGGCTTTCATCAGTCTCTGAGCTTCTAGAAGTTGAGGGCTGTGATAACTTTGCTTATCAGAGGAAGGCAAAGCCGGTTTGTTCATTTCTCTATCTTTACTGATGTCTCTGATTCAAGGGTTTTTGTGATCTAAGCATTTGATTTATGTTGTTTTTTGCAGGAGGATGTTTCCATTGAAGGTACAAGTGTCAACATTGACTCAGATGTGGAACTAGTTGGTAAGAATACTTGCTTTGAAGTGAGTCTTAAATAGGAGGAGAGACTAAGACTAACAATTTTTTTTAATGTTAATGAATCAGATGTTGCCAAAGTGGAGGTGGAGGGCAAGAACAAGAAAGCCAAAGCCACTAACAAACTGAAAGAGGAAATTCAGTTTGAGGCTCCACTTGAACTTCCTCTGGGTACAAGCTTGACTAATGTCTCAGGTGTTGATATACCCATTGAAGAAACTGGAAATGTATTGCAGTTTCTTGAGTTTTGTTCAGCCTTTGGAAAGGTATGGTATCTGTAATCATTCCCTATGTGTGTTTCTTTACTCTTAATCTGTTTCATTAGTGACTCTTTTTTTTCCTGATAGGTTCTTGATTTGAAGGAAGGAGAAGCTGAATCTGTTATTGCTGAGCTGTTTTCATGTGGGCGTAACACAAAGAGAGAACAATATGGTTCTGTTATCCCGATGATGATCCGATTGGTGGAGTTGATATCACATGACAGAGAGATGTATGAGTGTTGTTTATTTTTTTTGTATCTGCCCTGAAAAAGTACTTTCTTTTTATGCTTTTGTTTCTGATGCATTTGAATGATTTATTACAGGTCTTTGTCTCCAAGTGAAACTGACAACACTTGGTTCAGTTCTGTTGGAGAGTGCCTATTGCAATCAGGAGTTTTAAGTGATGTTTTCTCACCTGAAACTTTCAAATCAGGTGTTTCTGAGTATAAGAAGATGGATGCATCAACAAGGCTCAAGCTTCTCGTACTCTTATGTGATGAATCACTTAGCACATGGTAATGTATTCACTTTTCTTGTAGCTTATGCTTCCTTATGACTTAACAACACCTGTGTGAAAATTTCCAGGGCAATGAGGAATTTCATCGAGAAGGAAATTACTGAGTCTAAAACAAAGAATAAAGAAGCAAAACAAAAGGCTGCAGCTGCAAAGGAAAAGGAGAAACAGCTGAAGCAGAAGATGCAAGGTGATCTTGTCAAAGCCCATATGGAAAAAAACGGAGCTCCATTGTCCGTTGAAGAGCATCACGCAATCTTGTCTCAAATAAAAGCTGAAGCTAAAGAAGCTCATGGCGAGATGCTGGAGGCAAAGGGCATGACATCTAGAAGTAAATCTAAAATCCTTTTAAGACTCTTTTTATTACCAAATGTTGTGTGTTCATTTCATGGCTCTTATGAAGCTTTAAACCTGATGAAACCCGTTTGCAGAGGGGCAAAAATGTGATGCTGTTAGAACCGACCCGATCCTATTGAATGATGGTGGTCGTGTTCTCTGGAAACTAAATTCCTTTCAAGAAGAACCAAAGTTTTTGCTTCAAGGTGGTGAAGTTTACTCAACTATTTGTTTATGGGATAGTGTTTTTAAGTGATTTAAATCTAAACCCTTTGTTCATGCACAGATCTAGGAACATTTGATGATTCATCTCCACATGAAAAATGGTTAACTTTTAAGCCTGAGCAGAAACAAGAGATAGAGAAGTATGTCTCTGCCAACAGGTGAGCTATTCTCATAGAGAGGCTATTTATCAGCAATGTAATATTTTTAATTAATCAAATTCTTGGCATGAAACAATATAATAAATTCTTGCTTCTATTTTGTAGGAAGAGAAACTGATGCGAGCACAAAAGAATGCAAATGTGGAAATCAATAAATGTATGAGCATCATGTAATTTTTATTGAACTCATTTCTTCTCTTTTTTGGTTCAGTTCGGCTTAATTTCTATTTTATAGATCAACTGAAAGTCTGAAACTGGTCTAATCTTTTGGTTTAAAGAAAATAGATTTGGAGTTATGATTTTTTTGCTTGTTTTATGCCCTCAAATCAGTCTCAAAGTTTGATGTCATAGTCGTGTACTCGTCTAGGCCTGGGCATTCAGGTACATCTGTTCGGGTCCGGGTCAGTTCTTTCGGGTATCCAAATTTTAGAAGTATATGACCCATTCGGGTATTTCCTTTTTTAGATCGGATTTGGTTCGGTTCCGCCCGGGTTTGGGTCTAGGCTTGGGCATTCGGGTCTAGGTCTACACCTGTTCGAGTCCGGGTCGGTTCTCTTGGGTTTTGGGTATTCAAATTTTAGAAGTATAGGACCCATTCGGGTATTTCTTATTTCAGATTGGATTTGGTTCGGTTCCGCCCGGGTTTGGGTCGGTTTCGGGTACCAAAAATTTATTCTAATTCTCGAAAAAACTAAAAAAAAATTGTTTAATTTAAATAAAATTTGGTTAAATTTTGCAAAAATTATTTAATTTTGAAAAATATATATAAAGATTTTTGGAATATTTGAGTATTTTGGTTATTTCAGTCTAAAAATAACTAATATATTCAGTTTATAATTGTAATTTTAAGTATTTTGATTATTTCAAAACTAAAGATACATAATATTTTTAGATTTCGGTACCTCCTAATTCAATTCGATTTTTCGGTTCCAGGTATTTTGCCCAGACCTAGTCGTCTTACAGGTCACATACTCACATTTCAGAGTTTGAATCACAAATAAACTCAATCTCACTGAATTGATCTATAAATGAATTTTGTTAGGCTTAACTCTTCTCACATTAAGAATACTAAGAAATAGATTTAATGGGTTTGTGCCAAACATAAAGCAGTATTCGAAGCTTATGGTTTGTGTTTCCGGGAAAAGAAAGAAAAAAACAAGAAGAAAGCTAAGAATGCGGAGAGAAAAAGAGACTAGGAATTAGTTTCTCTTTGTGGAAGAGTGAAGATATGAGAGTGACCATTTTATTCATCATCCTTGTAAGGATACTCCTCAGCGACTTGCTTCAGTAACTTCACCTGCAACTCATAAGCATCATCTCCTCGAAGAACATCACGTGTCCATGTCACTTCTGTCTTCATTGAGACCTGACATTGTTCAGACAGCAAAAAATAACATAAACTGATACGTGTTCTTTCTATTTTGCCATTTAGGAGATTGTTTAGGATTTCCAATATCTTATTTCCTTTTTCCTAGAGTGTTTTACATTTACTTTTTTTCTTTCTTATAAATCAGGATTAGGTTTCGTTTATGAGATCTATCCAAGCTAGAGAGAGCTTCCAAGGTTTCTATCGGGTTAGGGCGAGGGAGAGAACGTCGTTCTCATTGGGAGTTTTACTCTCTGTTTCAGTTTCTATTATCTTAACAAAGGTTTCGATTCTTATCTCTAACATGAACTCTAGTAAGAGAAGTTTCTTAATTGTTTGTATGAGAAGCTTGAAAACGCAAATTATGTAACCAAAGAAGTGGGAAGAAAAAAGGAGACTGACCATTTCCAAAGCGCCTCTAATGACTCCACTTAAGACATTGCAGTAGTAAAGACCTTGGCAATTATCGGGAAGCTCCACGAAATCAACGAGCGGGTTGTCCTCCAATATTATACTGCAGCAAGTCCCATCCGCGTCCCAGCTTGACACTGATGCAGTGACCCCCAAGAACATCTTGAAACCCACCTATGTAACAACGCAAAAGCCTGTTACTGCTTCTCAATGTGATAAAACCAAAGGAGATATCTATAAGGTTTATTCATAGTGCCGAGCGGAATGAACAATCATAATGACGTGCAGTGTAATCTCTAGTTCTTTGATACCCGAGAGGCCGGAAAACTGTAAAATGGTGATACTAAACAAGTAAACGGAAATGGCAAACCTTGGCAATCATTTCAGCAGTTTCCTTGAAATCAACACATCTGGAAACACCAGATTTGGCTAGAAACTCATCGATAAGTCGGATTCCAATGTTGTATCCCCTGCAGAATAAACAGAAAGCTAGGGATAAAGAGGTTGACGATTGTAAATAATCGAATACTCATCAGTGTATGTTCCTGAAAGTACAATGCTTTATTCGTTCCCACCATGCCATATGAACAAAGGAACTACACTGGAGAGACATAACGCAGAAGAAATTCAAACACACAAACATGAAACAAAGACCAAACCATTGAAGAGAGCTAAGAGAAAACGTAGAAGAAGAAGAAGAATACATTTGATCAAGCTGTTTGTTGACTTCCTCAACTTCTTCCAGGTCAGTAAGCAACTGACGCACAATTGCACCATACGTCAACGTGAACAACTCCGCATTCTACAAAAAATGAATCAGATTCCAAAGAGATCAAAACAAAATCGAAGCAATTGGCTTCAAAGTTCACTTCTCTCAAAACCTAACATATTACAACAGATCCATGAAGCATACATAGAAACAGATTGTTTGAAAATCTGAACTTACCACGCGATCGATGCTGGAGAAGATCGCATCACCGGATCGAGGACCAACCGGAGCCATCTCAGAATTTCACCAACTACAATAAAAAAAAATGCACTTGATCAGAACAGAACAAGGGTTCTACTTAGAACCTCAAATCAAGAAAGAACCAGAATGGGATCAAAGAAGACACAAGTGAATCTCTTAAAACCAGATCGTGTCTATAGCAAGGAGATTCAAATTCAACCATAAAGAATAGTAAGGCCAGTAAATCGAAAACCCAATTGATTAAAACTATACATTATTTGTTCGATCGGAACAACCACCTCTGAATCGCTTCACGATTCAACCACAGAATCGACAAATTCCACCTCGTCGCCGCCGTGGTCAAGAGGAAGAAGAAGAAGAACAACAACCCATTAATAAACCAAACCGATTTATGAATTTAATGCCATCATTGATGAATTGAATTGCCACTTAACCAAAACCGGTTTTCTTTTGAAACAAATTTCATTTTAGTCCAAATAGTTCATAGTATTAATTTAGTCATGGGCGTTTGGATGTCCATTTGGGTTCGGTTCGGTTTATTCGGTTGTTCGGTTATTCGGGTGTATAGATTTAGTGTCCATTCGGATATTATTGATGTTCGGTTCGAGTTCGGTTCGGATGTATTCGGGTTCGGTTCGGTTTCTTAAGTGTATGTAAAATCCGAATGTAACCGAAATATCAATGGATTCGGTTTCGGTTCGGTTTTTTCCAACCGAAATACCTGTTTGCAACTAAAGTAACCAAAAATCCGAAGTTAAACATAGCAAGTTCATCAGATCTGGTAATAAAAATTCATGATTCCAAGTCCAAACAACCTCAAAGATCATAACCTAAAGAGATAGAACATAAAAGAGAGAAGGAAGATAAAAAAAAAATGCAAACCAAGATAGAAAACAAAGTCTGTATGGACTTAAAAGAGAGAAGGAAGATCCAAACCAAGATCCAAACAAAGTATGTTCAAAGGAGATAGAACATAAAAGAAAGAACCAAGATCCAAACCATGATAGAAATAAAAGTCTGTGACATCAAAGAAGGCTTAATCTTCAGAATAAGAGAGAACCAAAAGGCAAGAACCTTCATAATCAGACTTGTGACATCAAACAAGGCTTAATCTTTACTATTAACATGATATCATAAGTCTATAACAATTAACAAGTGATAAATCTGAAAGTTAAAACCAAACATACCTTGAATCTGAGACTATAAGTCTATGACTGCATAGTGACGTTTTCATTATCCATTGCCAATGATTTAAACTCTATAAATTTTTTTTTAAAACATTAGAGATTCTTACTCAAGCTGAGCAAATATATAAGAGAATAATTTATACCTTTCTCTAGCTTATCTTCATACTCATACTCAACAATTATTTCTTGATTTGTAAGCAACTTATTTTCAAATGAATGTCTTGTTTCATCCACTGCTCGGTACACATAAGCACTTCAACCATATAGTGAGTTCTACAACTCCTATATGGGTCAATGATTCTACCACTTGTGATAAATGCACTCTCAGAAACGACAGAGGACACTTGCAATGCGAGAACATCACGAGCAATCTCAGCTAGAATCGGAAACTTGCCACTGTTGAGTTTCCAATACTAGAGTACATCATACTCGATTCTAGCCATTAAGTTTGGATTCGCAACACCTTCCTTCAGATATGTATCCAACTCATCTCTTGTTTCTTGAACTCCTATATCATGTAGCATCTCATCGTATTGGAAATCAATGTTCTTATAACCCAAAATTGGTTCCTCCACTGAGTTATCTTGAGTAGACTGAGATGACTGACCCATTACCTGAGACCGAGACTGAGAATTAGGCTGAGACTGTGACTGAGACTACGACTGTCGAGCATTTAAATCCCTATTGTACCTGCCACTGTATTCTGTAAACATCACACGAAGAAGATCATTGACTGAACCACATAATGCCTTGCTCTCTAAAGAATCTTTCCCATACAGCTCATCAAAACACATCTTAGCATACTGCATCTTCTTCCTAGGATCAAACACAGTGGCCACAATCAACATCTTATTGATGTTCTTCATACCATCCCAATATTTGTCAAGCTTGTCTAACATATCAGCTGCCTTAACCTTCACCTTAGACTCAAAACTGTAAGTCAGATCTTTCAAATTGGTTGCTATGGTCACTATTTGACCATAGCACTTGTATGCATTCAGAGAAGATGAAGCCGAGACTACCAATGTTGCGTTATAGAAGATGATAAGAAACCTTGTCAATCTTTCAACTGCAGTCCAATCACTCGCTTTAGGAGGCCCAACCCTTTTATGTCCACTTAATTCATACTCATTAAAGTGATCATTGTACAACTTGTCTTCTATCTCCATCCTACCAAATGATGCCTTGTACTTGAGAGCATTTATTAACATCAAGTAGATTGAATTCCACCTAATTTTAATATCCAATGGCAAGCTTCCTCTTATAATTTTAGCAGCATCAACCTTATGTTCAAATGAATTCAGCCTATTTGTCTTGGATCTAACATATAAAACAGCATTACGAATGACATTCACATTCTCATTCACCTTATCTAATCCTTCATTCGCAATCAAATTGATAATATGAGCACAACATCTGACATGCATATAGCTCCCATCTAACACAAAGGAGTCAGGTGAGAGCAAGGAGAATTGAGCACCAAAATTCCTCAACGCAAAACCATTTGCTGTAGCATTATCAACAGTCACACAAAATAACTTTTCTATTCCCCACTCAGCTAAGCACTCTTGAAGCACATTAGCTATTGTCAAACCTTTGTGATCCGAGACATACCTAAAGCCAATGATCAACTTCTTCAACCGCCAATATACATCAATAAAATGTGATGTGATGACCATATAACTAGCACCTGCAAATATCAAATTGTAAAAATGAGATTCTTTACTAAACTTCAAATTTAACACAAATGATTAAGAACATAACATGTTGTAGAAGCAGTCCAGATGTCAGTTGTTAGTGAAACTCTTTGCTTGTTGGCCATAAACCATTCCCTCAAAGCTGCTTTCCTTGATACATACATTTGAACAATGTCTCTTGTTGCTGTCCTTCTTGAGTGAGGCTTGTACAAGTTTACTTTCAAGTGAAATCATATTAAACAGAATTAGAAACCACAAATAAATAGCAAAATAGACGTTTAAAAAAGGAAAAAAAATAACAAACCTTCTTGCAGAAATGTTTCCAAGCCATGCTTTCAATGAAAGCCAATGGCAACTCTCCTATCACAAGCATCTCATTTGATGCTTCTATGAATACCTCCTCAGTCACTTTTGCATTATGTATGTTTCCATCTTCATTAATAATAGGTTGAATGTTGGCTTCACCTTCTACCCACGCCTTGTAATGCTTGCAGATTTGAAGATGATTTAAAAGGTTTGAAGTCCCTGACTTGCTATTACACGAATACTCTTTCTTGCAGTAGTGGCATATACATTTGTTATGGTTAGTCGAAAGCCTTGTATAATGCAACCATACATTGGACCTTGTGGGGAGAGTCCTCATACTAGGCTGAGAAGTTACTCCACTTGCACCAGTTTTATCATGTACTTTTTGTTAGTCAACATTGGTTGGTGGAATTTTTTGTCAACAAATGAAGCTTCATTTTGTCAACAATGGAGGGAAGCTTCATTTTGTCAACAATGGAGGTTTCAATTTTTGGTCAAGAATTGTGTCTCACCAAACCCAAACCTCTTCTATAAATACCAACGTATTATGAGAAGAAGAATCCACCCCAAAATCTCAACAAGAGAAAGAAAAACAAGAGAAATAATCTTTCTTTGTACCATTTATTCATTTTCACTCTGAGACTAAGTCCTCAAAAATCATTGATTCTTGAGTTGTGAAAGGATAAGTTTGGGTTCGTGTGTGAGTTGAGAGTGTTGTAAAATTTCCAGATAATAATAAAAGATCTGCAGCAGGTCCGGAGACGTAGGCAAAGTTGGCCGAACTCCGTTAACAAATTGTGTGTGTGTGTCTTATCGTTTTCATAATTCTGATTTAATCGAAAATTTGACGATCGAAAATTTGGCGTTATTTCCTAACAACTGGTATCAGAGCGCGGGTTGGGTGATTTCGGTCAAATTTCATGCGAGGTTACTGTTCACGTGAATAGTGAATTCGTGAATAGTGAAATTTTGTCGGCGACATCGGTTTGTCGACGGAGGTGTTCAAATACACGGTGATTCGCAAAATAATCAGAAACGATGGGAAGCGAAGATGGTTCGGCACACGGTATCGGAAAATTTGACGGTACAAATTATGCATTTTGGAGAATGCAGATCGAAGATTATCTGTACGGAAGGAAGCTTCATCAACCAATGAGCAAGAAGCCTGAGGAGATGGATCAGGAAGAGTGGGATCTCTTTGACAGACAGGTTCTGGGTGTTATTAGGTTAACACTATCGAAAAACGTTGCTCACAACGTTGCGAAGGAGAAGACCACGGAAGGGCTCATGAAAGTTCTCTCGGATATGTATGAGAAACCTTCAGCAAATAACAAGGTATTTCTCATGAAAAAACTCTTCCACTTAAAGATGGAAGAAGGTGGCCCTGTTGCAGCACATGTGAACGAGTTCAACACGATTGTCAATCAATTATCATCCGTTGAAATTGAGTTTGATGATGAAGTGCGAGCACTGATTTTGCTGGCATCTCTGCCAAATAGTTGGGAGCCAATGAGGGCAGCGGTTAGTAATTCTGTGGGTACTCAAAAGCTTAAATTTAATGATGTTCGAGATCATATCCTTGCGGAAGAAGTTCGTAGGATAGAATCTGGCAAAACATCAACAAGCTCTGCTTTCAACGTGGAAAACAGAGGTAGAAACCAGGACAGAAACAACCGGAATAGAGGCAGATCAAAGTCAAGGAATGGAAGAAGTCATTCCAAATTCAAGCAGCCTACTGAATGCTCGAATTGTGGAAAGACAGGCCACATCAAAAAGAATTGTTGGGCACCACCGAAGAAGGAAGACAACAAGGGAGGCGGAGCCAATGCAGTCACACTTGAAGTTGATGATGCATTGGTTGTATCTGTTGATTCCCCAAGAAAAAGTGAAGCTCATGATGCAGCTGTAAACACCGCCAAAGCATCGATCTCGTATGTTGATAGCCCGATCGATTCTTGGGTTCTTGACTCTGGAGCATCATTCCACACCACACCACACCACAACATTATGGAGAATTATGTAGCTGGAAATTATGGAAAGGTATATCTAGCCGATGGTTTACCTTTGGACATAGTTGGTATTGGAGATATCAACTTGAAGATGTCAGATGGACGCGTGTGGAAGATCACAAAGGTTAGACATGTGCCAAAGTTAATGCGAAATCTGATCTCGGTAGGACAACTTGATGATACAGGGCACAATGTCAATTTTGGTGGTGGAGCCTGGAAGGTAAAGAAAGGTTCTATGGTGGTTGCTAAAGGTCATAAAAGAGGCACTCTTTATATGACGATGAGTTATCAAGATACAGTTGATGTTGTCGAGAATGCCAAACAAACCAAGTTGTGGCATTGTAGATTGGGACACATGAGTGAGAAAGGCATGAAGCTTTTGGTAGCAAATGGCGTGCTTCCGGATCTGAGGACGGTGGATCATGAGATGTGTGAAAGTTGCATCCTTGGAAAACAGAAACGGGTTAGTTTCTCAGGAGAAGGTAGAGAGCCAAAACCTGAGAAGTTGGAGCTGATGCACACTGATGTGTGGGGACCCGCATCTGTCGCATCGCTAGGAGGTTCGTACTACTATGTGACCTTTATTGATGACTCCACAAAGAAAGTGTGGGTCTACTTCATGAAGAACAAGTATGAAGTGTTCTCGGTTTTCAAAAGATGGAAAGCCATGGTTGAGATTGAGACGAATCTCAAGTTGAAGTGCCTAAGGTCTGATAATGGTGGAGAGTACATTAGCGAAGAGTTCAGAAGATATTGCGCTGATAATGGGATAAAGATGGTGAAGACTATTCCTGGAATGCCTCAACAAAATGGAATAGCTGAAAGGATGAACAGGACCTTGAATGAGCGTGCAAGGAGCATGAGATTGCATTGTGGATTGCCTAAGACATTTTGGGCGGATGAAATCAATACCGCAGCCTTCTTAATAAACAGAGAACCGTCTGTTCCATTGGGATTCAAGATCCCTGAAGAAGTTTGGAGCGGAAAGAAAGTAAATCTTTCTTATCTAAAAGTGTTTGGCTGCTTAGCTTATGTTCATGATGATAATGCTGCAAGAAGTAAACTTGATGCAAAATCTAAGAAGTGTTACTTCATTGGTTATGGTAACACGGAGTTCGGTTACTGGTTTTGGGATGACAAAAATCGGAAGATCATCCGCAGCAAGAATGTTGTGTTCAATGAAGGAGCCTTGACAAGGATAAGCAAAAAAAAAGCTCAGAAAGGAAGGAGTCTGTAGCTGTTGATTTGGGAGATATCCAAGCACCAGAATTGCAAGAGGATACGCCAACACTAGAAGAACATATTTCTCAAGAAGAGAATAGTGAGGCAGATGAGAATGATGATTCCGAAGAGATCCCACATACGCTAGTTACAGAGTTGCGACGGTCAAACAGAATCATCAAGAAACCTGTAAGATTTTCTCCATCGCTCAACTACATTCTACTCACAGATAGAGGCGAGCCTGAATGTTATGAAGAGGCAATGCAAGTTGATGAATCGATTAAGTGGGAGCTTGCAATGAACGATGAAATGGACTCGTTGATGTCCAATCACACGTGGGAGTTAGCTGAGTTGCCTAAGGAGAAAAAGGCATTGCACAACAAGTGGGTCTACCGAATAAAAGAAGAACATGATGGAAGCAAGCGTTATAAAGCGAGGCTTGTTGTGAAGGGATTCCAACAAAAAGAAGGCATAGACTACACAGAAATCTTTTCTCCTGTAGTCAAGTTGGTGACAATTAGAACTGTTCTTGGCCTGGTAGCAAAGGAAAACTTACATCTTCAACAGATGGATGTAAAAACAGCATTTCTTCACGGTGATTTGGATGAAGAAATCTACATGAAGCAACCCGAAGGCTTTGAAGTCAAAGGAAAAGAAAAGCTAGTATGTAAGCTTCAAAGGAGTTTGTATGGCTTGAAACAAGCTCCAAGGCAGTGGTATAAAAGGTTTGACAGCTTCATCAAAAGTGCTGGTTTCTTGAGGTGTGAGGCTGACCACTGTTGTTATTTCAAGAGGCTTGAAGAGTCCTACTTGATATTGCTCTTGTATGTTGATGACATGCTTATAGTGGGAGCAGACTTGCATAAGATCAACAACTTGAAGACGAAACTCTCAGAAGAGTTTGCGATGAAAGACCTGGGAGAAGCAAGACAAATTCTTGGGATGAGAATTAGTAGAAGCAAGGAGGGTCTTAAGTTATCTCAAGAGGAGTAAGTGAAGAAAGTCCTCAAGAGGTTTAATATGGATGACGCGAAGCCAGTTAGTACTCCCCTGGCAAGTCATTTTCGGTTATCCAGAGATCAGTCCCCAGTGACTGAAGACGATATGGCATATATGGATAAAGTCCCATATGCTTCTGCTATTGGCAGCTTGATGTACGCGATGGTATGTACAAGGCCAGACATTGCACATGCAGTGGGAGTCGTTAGCAGGTTTATGAGCAATCCCGGCAAGGAACATTGGGAAGCTGTTAAGCGGATTTTCAGGTATCTGAAGGGAAATCCAAGTTTATCGTTGTGTTTCATGAAGTCGGAGATGGGATTGCAGGGATATGTTGATGCTGACAATGGAGGTGACATTGACAGTAGGAAGAGCACATTCGGGTATGTCTACACTTTTGGTGGTACTGCAATTTGTTGGGTTTCAAAGTTGCAGAAAATTGTAGCTCTATCAAGCTGTGAAACTGAGTATGTTGCGGTGACAGAGGCAACAAAGGAGATGATGTGGTTACAATCATTTCTACGAGAGCTAGGTCGCGACCAAGAGAAGAATGTGTTGTACTGTGATAGTAAAAGTGCCATTGATTTGGCAAAGAATCCAGTTTACCATGCTCGGACGAAGCACATACAACTTCGGTATCATTTCATCAGATCAGCTTTGGAAGATGGAGTGTTGGTGCTTGAAAAGATCCCAGGAAGTAAGAATCCGGCAGACATGCTAACAAAGGTCGTGCCGTATGATAAGCTGAGGTTGTGTGCAACCTCAGTTGGCTTGCTAGAGTAACAAGCCTAGAAGACCTGCTGCATTGATCAAGGTGTGAAGACAGATTGAAATCAGTCTTCAAGTGGGAGATTGTTAGTCAACATTGGTTGGTGGAATTTTTTGTCAACAAATGAAGCTTCATTTTGTCAACAATGGAGGGAAGCTTCATTTTGTCAACAATGGAGGTTTCATTTTTTGGTCAAGAATTGTGTCTCACCAAACCCAAACCTCTTCTATAAATACCAACGTATTATGAGAAGAAGAATCCATCCCAAAATCTCAACAAGAGAAATAATCTTTCTTTACCATTTATTCATTTTCACTCTGAGACTAAGTCCTCAAAAATCATTGATTCTTGAGTTGTGAAAGGATAAGTTTGGGTTCGTGTGTGAGTTGAGAGTGTTGTAAAATTTCCAGATAATAATAAAATATCTGCAACAGGTCCGGAGACGTAGGCAAAGTTGGCCGAACTCCGTTAACAAATTGTGTGTGTGTCTTATCGTTCTCATAATTCTGATTTAATCGAAAATTAGACGATCGGAAATTTGACGTTATTTCCTAACACTTTTCGTTTCCCTCGATCAGCCTCTTGTTGATTATTGTTATTTTGGAATGAAGGCGATGAAGAATCTCAAAACTATACATGAAAACAAAGACATAATATAAGTTAGAACATAGAAAAAATTGCTAACAAAATCATAATGATTCAAGAATCAAATCGATTCACAAACAAGATAAAGATTAAACAAGATAATCGTTTAACATACATGAACAAGACAAACTTAGATGCTAACAAAATGATTCAAGCTAGAGAAGTATAAACTCAGAAGTAGAGAGAGATGAAAAGTCAAATAAGAAGATGCACATACCTGAGACTGAGATCGATTTATGGAATTTCCAGAAACAGAAGGATGGTAAGGGAAAGTCGAAGAAGCTGAAGAAGCCAGAGTTGCTGTCTTTGAGCTTTCTTATAGCTAAGGTTTTCGATTTGGGGAAAAGGAGAAATCAATGAGAAGCTCAATCGTTCGAAGATTGATTGCATGTCGCCGTAAATCTGCAAAGCCGAGACATCATACATAATTATGAAACCTAGATATGTATCTGTGTATCACGCTTCGGTTATACTTTGGATTTCGGTTAATAACCGATCTGAAACCGAAACCGAAGAAACATGAAATCAAAAATCGATCGGTTATTTGGATATATCCGAAGCCTAAATGGTTCGGTTAGATCAGTTGGGGTTCGGGTTCGGATTTCGGGTATGGATTTTATGCCCATGCCTAGTATTAATGATTATATGTTCAAATTATTACTATAACTGATGTTCCCATATATATTAACATCAGTTATAATCTAATCTTTTTTATTTTTTTGTCACAGTGATCTTGGATATATAAAGTTGAAAGTGTTGTCAAAAATTTTTTTGAAAGTGTTTTCAAAAGTGAATACATATTAGTTTTGTTATTCATTTTAATCTTTATTCATTCTTACAAGATTTATTAGTCAACAAAAAAAACTAAAGTAAATATAGAAATGTAATTTTTTTTTTTT
>PKML01064956.1:0-16333 GCA_002933935.1 Eutrema yunnanense | reverse complement strand
TGGTATCGGGTTTGGTCTTCAAGGGATACCGAGGACACACCTCGGTACCGTTGCTCCGTATTAGGGCCATTTTCCCCCGGATCTTCCTGTGGCTGTACCGAGCTGGAGTACCGAGCAGGAGCATCGGTATTGTCTCCTGAAGCATTTGGTATCGATCGATACCGGGGGGTATCGATCGATACTCGGTGTTTGGATACCGAGGTCACTCCTCGGTATCACTGCTCCGTATTAAGGGCCGATTCCCCCGGGACTCTCCTGAGGCAATGCCGACCCGTGACACCGAGCAAAGACGTCGGTGTTGCCCCTTGGTGCTTCGGTATCGATCGATACCAAGGGGTATCGATCGATACTTGGTGGCTTTGTCTCCTTTCTTCGGGTGACGGATTCTCCTCGTTTAACACCTGAAAAGGACTCCAAAACATGCAAGACACTCTAGGACTTAGTATGAGAACCCTAGACTCTAAATGAGACTTAAATGCAAGATAAGACCATGATTATGCATGAGAACTATACAAAACCATGCATGAAATGCATGCTAAAACATGTAATATGAGAGTATATCAAATACTATATATGGGAATGCAAAGATTATTATGGGCTCTGTGAGAGCTTGTTTTTCAATGCCAAGGGGAACAAAGTTTGAAGTGCAAGATGCACTATATTCCCCTGAATCTCTTAGAAACTTAACAAGTTTCAGAGATATCCGCATAAATGGATATCATATTGAGACTATGAATAAGAATGGTATTGAATATCTTTGCATCACATCACTAATTCCAGAAAGAAAAGTTATATTAGAGGAACTACCAGCATTACCCTCCAGATTATATTCCACAAAGATTCATATAGTTGAATCATGTTACAGTAAACCCAAAGTTTACTAGTACATTTAAAGTGTGGCATGAAAGATTTGGCCACCCTGGTTTAGTCATGATGAGAAAGATTGTGCAAAATTCGAATGGCCACCTGTTGAAAAACCAGAAGATTTTTCAATCAGGAGAGTTATTATGTAATGCATGTTCTCAAAGAAAACTTATAACTCGGCCATCACCAGCCAAAATCGGGAATGAATCTCCAGTATTCTTAGAGAGAATACATGGTGATATATGTGGGCCTATCCATCCACCATGCGTGCCATTTCGATATTTTATGATATTGATTGACGTATCCAGTAGATGGTCAAATGTGTGTCTATTAATTGACAACAGGAAATACGGCTTTTGTAAAATTCATTGCCCAAATAATCAGGTTGAAAGCACAATTCCCTGAATACGCCATAAAGAAAGTTAGGCTTGATAACGCTGGTGAAGTCACTTCACAAGCTTTTAATAACTATTGTATGTCAATGGGAATCGATGTTGAGCATCCGATCCCCCATGTACATACACAAAATGGCATGGCTGAATCTTTGATTAAGCGTCAGCAACTCATTGCTAGACCATTGATATTGAGAACAAAGCTCCCAATTTCTATATGGGGTCATGCTATCTTGCATGCTGCGTCATTGGTCCACATAAGACCAAGCGCATATAATAAACATTCCCCTTTACAATTAACATCTGGCCAGGAGCCAAATGTATCCCATCTCCGTGTTTTTGGTTGTGCGGTTTATGTTCCTATAGCCCCACCGCAAAGAACAAAAATGGGGCCACAAAGGAGATTGGGTATATACGTTGGTTATACATCACCAAGTATAATTCGATATCTTGAACCGCAAACTGGTGATATATTTACGGCTCGTTTTGCCGATTGCCATTTTAATGAAGATGAATTTCCAGCGTTAGGAGGAGGAATTAAAGAAATTCCAAAAGATATTACATGGTGAACACCGTCTTTGTTGCACCTAGACCCCCTACAAATCAACGCGAACTGGAAGTTCATAAAATCGTACACTTACAAAATATGGCAAATCAGTTACCAGATGCGTTCACTGATACAAAAAGGGTGGCAAAATCATATATCCCTGCTGCAAATGCTCCATCAAGAATTAATGTTCTTGAAGAACAAATTGATGGGAATAGAGCAAATGATCTTATAGTTCAGTTGAAAAGGCGGAGGCCAATTGATTCTAAAAACAAAAATCCCCGAAAGAAAAATAAATTGGGAGAACAAAATGAAAAGGTTCCCGAATAACCATATAAAGAAAAATGTCAAGAAGACATACATGAAAAATGTGGAAAGAGAACCACATAAAGAGATTCATCTAGAAGATGAACATGATACAGAAAAATATGAGATTTCCATTAACTATGCCCAAGACGAAAAATTATGGGATAGATATAAAATAGAAGATAATGATGGAATTTTCTCATTCTCTGTATCCAAATAAATTGATTATGAAAGTGACGATCCAGATCCAAGGTCCATATCAGAATGCCAGGAAAGATCTGATTGGGAGAAATGGAAAATGGCCATAGAAACTGAATTAATCTCTCTCAATAAACGAAATGTTTTTGGACCTATTGTCACTACATCCAAAGATGTAAAACCGGTTGGGTACAAATGTGTTTTTGTACGAAAAAGAAATGAAAAAAATGAGATCACAAGATATAAAGCTCGATGGGCTTAATTGTTTCTTGATAGAAGAGCAAAACCAAAAACCCTAGCCGCCCCTCCCTTTTCTTCTTCTTCCCCTTCTCCGATCTGATCAGCTTTCCGGCCGGTGTCGGTGGGCTTCCATAGCCACGGCGTCGGTCAGGCTTCTGTTTTATAGCTTTTTCTCTTCTTGCTTCGTTTACAGTTTACCGTCCGGCTTAACTTGTTTTCCGACATGAGGTTTTGTTTTTGTCTTAGATCCAATCGTGCCTCGGTGTGGTGGTCTACGTACGGCGTTTCTCCGCGATGGAGGGGCTCTCGGTTAGGTCGCCGGCAAAGAAGTCTTTTGCCTCTGAAATAATCCAACGATGATTTGGTGGTTAGTTCTCGATTTACGGTGGTATGAGACAAGCGTCGAAGGCTCTCCGGATTTTTTATTTTTTTTTAATAAATTTCGATCTCGTCTTCACCGTGAGTTGAGGTTATGCTGTTGTTAGGTCCTTGGTTTATATTTTTAGTTTTTGGCTCAGTTTCCGGGGGTTTCATTTTACGCCGGCTATGTTTCCGGGGTATATATTTCCGCCGGCTATTGTAATCTTGTGTGTTATAATCGTTGCTGGTTTGTAGCTTCAGACAAGGTTCGTAGACTTGGCATCTGCCTGGTTTCTTAAGAGAGTACAACGTGATGCACGGAGGCGGCTATAAGTTCCATGCTTGGAACATAGACGTGTCGGTCCTTACAATCGGTGTTTCATTTGGGTTCATTTGGGTAGAATTTTAGCATCTTTTAGACCTTATTGTTAAGCTTTGATGCTAATTATCCCTGTAATTCTCTATTATTCTCCAAGTGCTTTAAGTTCACATCAATAAAACATCCAGACGATTAAAAAAAAAGATATAAAGCTCGATTTGTGGCACAAAGATTTTCTCAAAGACCGGGAATTGATTATGAAGAAACATATTCCCCAGTTATGGATGCAATAACATTCAGATTTTTGATGAGCCTTGGGGTATCTAAAAATCTAGAAATGTATCTTATGGATGTTGTGACAGCATATCTATATGGATCACTTGATAACAATATCTATATGAAAATCCCAAAAGGATTGAAAATGTCTGAAGCATTAAGCTCAAAATCTAAAGAAATATGTGCGGTCAAATTACAACGATCACTTTACGGATTAAAACAATCCGGGCGCATGTGGTATAATCGCTTAAGCGAATATTTGCTAACGAAAGGGTATGTGAATAATGCAATTTGCCCTTGCGTCTTTATTAAGAAATCCTCATCATGATTTGTGATCATTGTTGTATATGTTGATGACCTGAACATAATTGGAACTCAAAAGGAAATTGATGATGCAAGAACGCATATGAAAGAAGAGTTAGAAATGGAAGATCTCGGAAAGATAAAATTTTGTCTTGGATTACAGATATAGCACTTCCGAGATGGGGTATTTGTGCATCAATCAAATTATACCAAAAAGATGTTACAACGTTTTAATATGGATAAAGCGAATCTTTTGAGTACTCCAATGGTTAATCGATCTCGCGATACTGAAAAATATCCATTCCGACCTTGTGAAGATAACGAGGATGCATTAGGTCCTGAAGTACCTTATATGAGCGCTATAGGAGGACTTATGTATCTTGCAAATTGTACATGACCGGATATAGCATTTGCTACAACAAGATTCAGTTCGTCACCTACGCGCAGACATTGGAATGGAATAAAACATATATTTCGTTATCTTCAGGGAACAATTGACTTGAGTTTATTTTACCCTCGAAACTCCAATTTCGATTTAGTCGGTTTTGCAGTTGCATGTTATTTATCAGATCCACATAAAGCTCGATCGCAAACCGGATACGTTTTTACTATTGGAGGTACTGCAATATCTTGGCGTTTTCAGAAGCAGACTCTAGTCGCCACTTCCTCAAATTATGTAGAAACTGCTCCATGAGGCATGTAGAGAATGTGTATGGCTCATATATATGACTCATCACATTAAAGAAGCAAGCAGAATAGTCACCAATAAGGAGCCAACGATATTGTTCGAAGATAATTTTGCATGTGTCGCTCAACTCAAAGAAGGTTATATCAAGAGTGATATAACGAAACATATCCCTCCAAGATTTTTCTCTTACACTCGAGAACTCGAGAAGAATCAAGAAGTCGATATCCAGTACATTCGTTCAAGTGACAATGCAGCATATCTCTTTAGAAAGGCGCTTCCCACAACAACATTCAGAAAACATATTCAAAGTATCGGAATGCGTCATCTACGAGATTTATGAAGAGAATGCTATATCCATCATTCCAGGGGGAGATTGCATCACTGTACTCTTTTTCTCTTGTCGTGGTTTTTATCCAATTGGATTTTTCCATGATAAAATTTTTAACGAGACAGTACATAATACGTTAATTATGATGGATAATTAAGGGAGAGTGTTAAGTAATGGATAATGATCATCCATCTTTTACCGACTTATCCTCTTAAGTTTTTACCGTCATAATATTATATTCATTTATTCTCTAGTATATATACCCTATGTTGTAAGTGGTAAGAAAAAAATACAAGCAATAAGAATAAAAGACTTCACTTCTCTCTCTTGTCTCTCACCAGCAAAACATATAATATATATATATATATAGCATATACACATATATATAAATACTAGTTTATAACAAATTATAAATTTTTTTTTTTGAACATATAATTATAAAATTTTATCTAACAAGAAATGTAAAGACCATTGTCCACCTTAGAAGAGGCAAAGAGCATGCCCTTCACGGGATTATCACATGTCAACCGGTATTCATCCGTACATTATATTTTAAACTACATGTTGTGTAGTAATTGAATTATTATTTTATATAATCTAGCTTATTTTAACCCCTTTAATAATCTACAGACTATGCAATAACATAAACAAGTAAAATAGACAAGAAAGCTTCGGATACTCCTGTCTGGATCCGAGGGTTCAAGGTAATGCGATGAGTCTAATGGCATTGTCTCTTATTTATCATATCATTAGGGGCTTTTATATATGTCCCCACATAACATGGTTACAACCCATATATTATCTTGTAACTAAATTTTACACCTCTAATAATTGTTTTTTCATATATATATATATACACGAAACCGATTACGCGAGAAAGAAAAAAAATTCAAGAATGTTTTCCTAAATTGTTTTGCATATTTCTTTTATCAAAGATGTCATTTCTATTGACTATTGTGAAAGTTTAGATAGTTATTTTTTATTTTCCAATTAATTTGAGTTAATATATCTAACTTTCACAGAACATTAATATCTTAACGGAATGTTTTATAAGACAATACCTTAACACCAATGGAAAGTATCTTATCATGTACTTAAACTAGGATTTAACCCGCGCTAATTATAGCGCGTAGTAATTTTTTAAATAAATTGTTTTGAAATTTTTAAAAATTAATTTTATCTGAATTTTATAATATAGCTAACTAATGCTTATAGATAAAGCTGTCAATTTGTAATAATTTGTCTATTTAACCCGTTTTACAGTGAACTAAAATATTATTCGGGCTAATCCGTAAAATTTATAATCCTGAAAACATAACTCTAATATGCATCGTTAAATGACTCTAGTTTTTGTGGTTAGTCTACGAACTCTTAAAAAAAATAGTTTTCTTATGTCTAACTTTTTATTTAATTAGTAAAATATTTTTCAACTTTTGTTTTGATATATATCCAAAAAAAATATAATAAATTATAGTGAAACATATAGTAAGATTTTGAATATATTTTTTTCTTTGAATATATATGAATGGATTAGTATTTTAAAATATATAATATTAAAAATAATTAAGAAATTAAATAACAAATGACCTATTTAATGCAAAATATATACTTTTCATATTCTAATCAATAATTTTAAAAGACTATTATATCTTTTCCTATTTCAATTATTCTTTGATATTTGTAATGGCATTTCATGTAATAACTTACAAAATAAAGTTCATTTTTTAAAATATCTTCTTAAATAATATTATCCAACCGAACTTCAACCGACCCAAACCAAACCATATTCTATATATAAACCAATCGGTTGAAGTTTTTCTCAACCCGAACGGTTCGGTTTGGTTGAAACCCAATGTGCTTTTGTTAATTAGTTAATTAATAATATTAAAAATATAAATACATATTCTCTAGGCTAAAGGTCCTAAACGGCTAAACCCACGTTTTTCCTTTTTTGTTTTCAACTTCTATTTTTTCTTTTAATTTTTCAACATAGTTAATATATATTCTCTAACCCTATTATCTAAATATTTGATTAAGTATGATAGTTTCATTTTGGTTTTAGACTTTTAGGGAATGGTTTTTTTATGACTTTGTAGGATTCTTGTTTCAATAAGTTGATTTTTTTTAAAACCAAATTAAAACCAAACCTAATTTCAACCGAACTAAACAAAACCGAACTAAACCCAAACCGAACTAAACCAAACCGAACACAAACCGATTCAAACTTATTTCGGTTGAGTTCGACTAGAGTTTTATTCAACCCGAATCAACCGAACCCAAAATTAAACCGAAATGCCCACCCCTAGACTAATGAGTTGACTATAAATCTCTAGCAATCTCAAATCAGCAAGAGTTGAAAATGACGAGAGAACGTAGAATATGTAACTTTNTTGGCTAAGTAACTATGTGTATTTCCCGTAGGTTTGTTGATTTAATAAATAAGATGTTAGAAAAAAAATATATATATATATTGATGATAAAATAATGTTGTGTAGTAACTCGTAACCATAAATCTAATTTAATCAAAGTGTTGTGTGCACACAAGTTCTTTTTTTCTTTCGAGTTTTCCATTTTGTAAGACGATATGCATTTGCTACTATGGAACCTATGAAAATCCGAATTTTCTTACAAATTAAAGCGTTTACAGGTGGCTAATCATGATTCACTGTGGAAGAACTCGAATGGTCAGAATAAACTTGTAGACCACCATAAGTTGGTTACACCATAGACAATAATATATCCATTAAATAGCTCTTTTTCTTAACGTCGATGCATCCATCACCATTGGTTTTGCACGGTTTGATGCACAAGTCTATTCTTATATAGTAAAAGTTAAAAGGGAGATCTACCCATTCTTTCCGGGAACTTCCCAGTTTCTTAACTCAACGTAACTTTTTTTTATTTCAATAAATTGGATAATCTTTAGGGTTCATGTTTATTAAATAACTAAATTGGATCATCATTAGACCATCTCCAATGTATATCTCCATTTTTTACTTCAAAATAGAGCAACTCCAAAATGGAGTTGTGTTTTGCTCCAATGTATAACTCTATTTTTTACTCCAAAAAAGAATATTCTAAATATATTCTTTTGTATTTTATTAATAATGCCTAAAAGTTACAAATTAACCCATTTTTTTGCAAAACTTTTATAAATTATGAATTTAATTTCAGCACTTGTTATGTATTTTTAAGTTTATTTTACTTTGCAATCTTTTTAAATAATTTTTTTAGTGTTTGAATAATTATGATAGTCAAATACATTTTATGCATTTAAATATTAGTATAGTGTCACATGCATATACGTTGATAGTTGATAATATGTACGACAAATACATTACTAAATTAATAAAGAGTATTAAATATAAATATTTAATATTTAAATGATCAA
Organism: Eutrema yunnanense; assembly: GCA_002933935.1. NCBI lineage: Eukaryota > Viridiplantae > Streptophyta > Magnoliopsida > Brassicales > Brassicaceae > Eutrema > Eutrema yunnanense. The sequence continues at coordinate 8,121 of PKML01064956.1, read as the reverse complement.
TTGGCAATTAAAAAAGTCCAACTCTATAAGAGCATCTTCAACCCCACTCCATTTTTTACTCCAAACTCTATTTTGGAGTAAATTTCTCTCCAACCCCACTCCATTTTCCACTCCAAAATGGAGTTTCTCCATATTCTACTCCATATTTGGAGTAACTCCATATTCTACTCCATTATGGAGTTGGACTTTTTTAATTACAAATTGATCCTTTAAATATTAAATATTTATATTTTATACTTTTTATTAATTTAGCAATGTATTTGTCGTACATATTATCAACTATCAACATATATGCATGTGACACTATACGTATTTTTGTATGTCATAATTATTTAAACACTAAAAAATTTATTTAAGAAGATTGCAAAGTAAAATAAACTTAAAATACATAACAAATGCTGAAATTAAAGATAAGCAACATAAACAAATTTAACACAACAAATACGATAAATTTAATATTCCCCTAAACCGCTTCCTAGTCCACCAAGATCACTAAAAAAATGTCTTGTCTTTGTGCGCTTGTCTTCTTTAATTGCTCCAAAAGCTGTTTATTTCTTTCTTCAAAATTTTTGATAAATGATGTTGTTTGATCAACACGTTTTCTTCGAAATGCACTAATTGATCATTTGTGGGAAAAATTTAGTGTCGGTGATGTTTAATGATATTATATAATTTTCTTTATTTAATAAGTATTAAATTTTATTAAATTCATAATTTATAAAAGTTTTGCAAAAAATGGGTTAATTTGTAATTTTTAGAAATAAAAGGCATTATTAATAAAATACAAAAGAATCTATTTAGAATAGGGAGTAAAAAATAGAGTTATACATTGGGGCAAAACACAACTCCATTTTGGAGTTGCTCCATTTTAGAGTAAAAAATAGAGATATACATTGGAGATGGTCTAAGACATCTAATAAAAAAGGCTCCTAAGTTTTTTTCAAAATTTTGAGGCCGTAGATGAAGGCTTCTTTTGTATATACTGCCTCAAAATTTTGAGGCCGTAGATGAAGGTTTCTTTTGTATACACGGCCCTGCATCAACGCTTACCCAAAAGGCGTCTATCTGACAACGAAGAATATCCTGGATATCTATCTTTTGAATATTTTTTTTTTTTTGAACCTCTATCTTTTGAATATTTGTTAGAAAAAAATTAAATATCCGCATAACTCGAACTCTTTTAAATAAACGTACGTATTTATATTCATTGATATATATAAAGCACAAATTGTTTAATAAAAAAAATAAGTTCGTAAGATGTCTAACTAAGAAAATATCATAAAAACTACAAACATTATGTATAATGTATCGAATTAAGAAAATTTGTGAAACAACAGTTTGGATTAGATATAGGAATCCATGTAAACAAATTTCATATGTATCTTTACCGACATCCGTATCCACCAATTTTTATAAGCTATACTCCGTATTCCAATATGAGATTTTTGGTGATCCTAAGATTCAAGATATTAAAAAAGACAAATTATGATCGAAAATCTTGGATAATTAGTACAACACTAAATTAACCTCTTAACAGTGAGTATCCAACCCACAAAATGAGGTGTTTTGCTAAATATAAGGTCATTATAAAAATCACTTATTTTATTTTTTAGTATCAATTCTAATTGACGCAGACAAGTTTTACATCACTTACACAAACTGACTTCAAAACTTATGATTCATATATTTTGTGCCAATTTAACCGATTGATACAAATATTTTGTTCGATCATTGTAATCGATATCAATTTATGTCGCTTGAAAAAAAAAAAAGTTATAGTTCTGTATCATTTAATATAAGTGGTGTTAGCATTTGTATTAGGTTTTTATTGATGTCATAATTGTAATTGATGTTAACAACTGTGTCTCTTGATTTGCTTACATATGTGAAAGCTTTCTTACTTTTTCAATATCTAGGTTTCGATGTAATTTGAAGTCATATGTTGTTGATGAATTTATAACTAAAAAAGGTTCAGAATTATCGCTGCTGACAACAAAAATCACGTTTGATTTGTAATCTTTTATCAAATCATTAAGGAATATACCATTTTGATGGTTACCTACCAATCACAAAAAAAAAAAAGCAATGCTACTATATATATATATATATATATATATATATATATATCTCTTACCGCTATTTTTTTTTACCTTTTATAACTATTGCGTTATCTCTTACTACTTGCTTTTCCCACTAAAAGAGTCTTAACGCTATATGCACATAGGTTGCTGAAAACATGTTAATAATCTCACTATATTGTAATTATATTTTTCAAGTAAATCTTCTTAATGAATCAACGGTTGTTATTTTAATGACCAGATTATTCAGATCTTGGGTTAATTGGTTCGACAAAGGGCCAGAGATGTCAATGATAATCGATCCAACACACGATGACAAGGACAACTTCCAAAGTATCATACAAGAGAAAAGAACATAATGCGCGTGGGGTTGCTTAGATTCCTTTGTAATCTTGCTACTTCTTAGAAATGTTGACATGGCATATCCTTAATTGAGAGAGAGAGAGAGAGAAACTCTATTAGTTTCGAAGTTAAATCTCAAGTTCCCCTTTTCCTTAATATACAAAAGAATATTTAATGCATCAATGCATGATGAGAGAAAGTATGGGTTACAGTTCCCTTGTTACTTGTTATTATTTATATACATTATTATCTATAATGGGTATGCTGTATAAAAATTTTCCTACGTACGTATGCATGTATGTAATATATATGTGAGTATATATATATTAAGTCTTACTTTCTTTGCACAGCATCTTTATGTGCTAAGGAATCTCTTTCTCCCCCCCTCTCACTCACACATACTCTCTTTTCTCTCTCTCTCTCTCTCTCTCTCTCTAGCTAGAGTTTGTAATCATGAAAGACACCAAGAAGAAGACTCCATGCAGCAAAAAGCTTGGAGGATATTTGAGAGAGCAAAAGGGAAGGCTTTACATCATCAGAAGATGTGTGGTCATGCTCATTTGTTGGCATGACTAAACACTTGAGGCTCCTCTACAAATACACATCAGTACTAGACAGCATATTGTGCACACAATTTCTATCTATATTGTACTACAACAGTTTGATTTGATGAAGAAAAAGGATCGGATCTTTGTGGCTGTATGCGACGTGAGAGGAGTTCATGAGCTGGAGATATAACGGTTTCCAAGCATTCATGAATGACGACATATCCTGATATCTCCGAGAAGTGTTCTTCGAATAAGAGTTAATATAATAATTTGTTGAATTAGCTTGCATGAAAGTTAATAATTAGATCATCTTCTTTGATGTTAGTGTGTGATATAAAGTAACGAGAGAAAAGTATGACCATAGTTTGTGAAGGCATACATAGTAATTGTTAGGTGGCTTTTCTTTTATCCGCTAACTCTCTTCCAAGTCTTCCTTGTTGTTATGATCTTTAACAAGATTAATAATTTTAGATGGCAAGTAATAATTATGAGAAAATTAATTAATAATTGGATGTAGAATCATCAAAAATGATTCAACACTTTCTTTTATATATAATATAGTACTTAACACGTACTCAGGCGCACGCAGATATCGAATTCTATGTGATGTCGAAAACCCATTTCAGTAATTCATTTTTTTTAAAAAAAACAGGTACAAACTTCTAAAATTTGAATAGATTATAATTTGGCATTTACGAATACGAAAGGAAATTCAATATCAATCATATCAAACTTTTTAATCATATCTTGCCCCTATTTTTGAACCTTCAAGCACATGTGTTTGTTTGGACCTACCAACTTAAATTCAACGAAACTATTAAATGCGATGTTTTCATTACACTAACAATCAATAGTTTGAGATCTCATTTATTTTCCTAGAAAAGCAAGTATATATATATCATTGGCTGGAGAGAAAAAGGGATTTCATGAAAATAACAAGTCATGATTTGTAAGGGAAAAAAAGAAAGAAGAGAGTCATTCATTAGTCATTACTGATTTGCATTGTGTCTTATTACCGAGTTTGGGTGAAATGTAATGAAATACAGTGCATTACTTCATGTTCAGAACTGACAAGATATTCAAGCCTGACCAATGAGAACGTGCCGCGACTGAGTAAAAGTATAGTCTTAGTGATGACAGCTTTTATGTCTGCCCACGGGCAAATGCCTATGTTCTATAGGACCCATAACACCATCAGATCCGATCGCCACATCATCTCCTATTTGCGTTTCACGTAGGACCTACACTTTGCGATGAATTAGACATTCTAGTCATGTTTAGACTTGGACCCAAAGAGCGATTAGACGAGATCAAAATTGGTAATTCTGAGTTTTTTTTTGGCGATTAAAGAAAGAAAGAAAGATTAGGAAAGTGTCTTTTAGTCAAATAGTTATGTGGTCACCTTTGCGACTTTCACTTCATATGGTCGCATTATAGAGTTGAAATAGCTATTGGGTCGGACTTTGTCAGCCCAAATATGTAAAAAAAGAATCGGTATAAGGCCTATCATACATACCTAGGGCCTAGGGGTGGGCACATATCGGAAATCCGAAATTTTTAAGGTATCCGGATTTGTCGGATCCGTAATTTTGCTATCTTGATTCAGATGCCCAAAATTTGGATATCCAAAAAACATGATATCCGGCGGATATCCAGATCCGATCCGGGATAAAATCTTAAAATCATAATTATCATATTTTCACAAAAAAAATAAAGAGAGAGAATGTTGAGACAATGAAAAATTGTTTTAGATTTTTCTTAAGATAATTTTGGTATAAAAATATTAATTTTAAAACACTAAATGCAAACTAAAAAAAATGAATCCTAGAGCGAATGTGAGAGAGAAAAGAAGACAACAAAAAAAGAGTGGATCTCGGATGATTACCTTTAATAATGTAGTCATGTACGATGTAACCGGATACTCTTTAAAAACATTTAGAAATTTGGATACCGAAACATAGTTTGAAAAATGTCGATTTTGCCTTCTTTTTTTTAGAATTTTAGAAATTGTTGATAAAATGTTTGTGAGTTGAGCATTGAAAAATCTTAGAAAATGTATTTTCCAACTAAATGGGCTTATTTGTTAAAATTATTTAAGCTTTAAAAAATCGATATTGGACCTTATTATAATTTGGTTTGTTTTAGTCTTTCATGCTAAAACAAGCATTATGTAATACATCCAGGATCGGCCCTGAAAATTTGGGGGCTCAAGACTAATTATAAAGTTTTTATTTTTTAGGGGTCAAAAAAATTTAGGGGGCAAAAAATGAAAAAAAAAAATTTGGGGCCAAAAAATTGAAAAAAAAAATGGGGGCTAGAGCCCAATGTTTCGTCAGGCATAGCCCATGTCCGGCCCTAAATACATCACTCCGGATCCGGATATCCGCCTCTAACAATTCTTATTATCCATATCCGAATCCGGACACCCAAATTTTTGGAGCGGATCGGATCGGATAACGGATCCCGGATAATTTGCCCACCCCTATACATACCTAACTAATTAATATTATGTTTTCATTCTTTTAAAGAGATCTAATCACTTGTTTGTGCAGTCAAAGATTAGTGAATAATTTAATAAAAATCAGAATAAATTACAACATTTTCATATTTTTCTGCTTGATTAAGTGTTGAAATCTTAATTACTAGATTTTATTCTCTATTGAACCTACACCTATAAATGTAGGTTTAATTTATACTTTTAAAAATCTCTATCAAAATGTGAGTTGAATTGTCCGTCATCATAATTTCATATGGGCAGGCAGATCTTAGATAATTTATTGAGTGAAGAAGATATATAGATAGGTTTCTTTGATCTAGGCCTACTTTGATCTATGTATAACATAGAGGAAAGCAATATGTACTTAAAAACACGCAAGAGCTTTAAAAGATGGTAAGGGTTTGCTTGTAATTGGTCAACTTTTCTCTGTATAACATAGAGGAAAGCAATATGTTTTGTTTACTAGAGTGAATTAAGTAAATGGCAAGGAATGAAGATTTACGTAAATGGTAAAGAATGAAGATTTAGGCAAAAGACAATTGTTAGAGCTGATAGAAAATAGCAAAAGGGTATTGTAAAAACTAGCCGAAAATATAACACGTTATTTTTAAATGAACTTTTAAAATTATATTCATTTGTCATTCTTATACATAAATATACCAGTAGTTAACGCATAAACACTACAAGAAAACAACCGATTTACGATGGCCAAATCCATAGCAAATCCGTCGCAAATCAGTCATAGCGACGGAATTGCAAGGACCCATTTTCTGTCGCAAATCAATCGCAAATTTGCGAGGAAATATTTTATGTTGCAAATTTGCGACGCTTTTGCGAGGGCACGTATCGTCGCATATTTGTGAGGGCTTCATACTAACGCGAAAATCGTCGCAATATTTGCGATGAATTTGCGAGAGATTTATTTCTGGTCGTCGCAAATCCCTCGTAAATTTGCGATGGATTTGCGATGGCATTGTTTCTTGTCGTCGCAAATCCATCGCAAATTTGCCATGGATTTGCGAGGGAGGTTGAATTTTTTAATTAAAAATTATTAATAATTTAATTAAAAAATTAAGCAATAATTTAATTTACTTTTAAAATTATAAAACATAATTAATTTAATTTAATTTTTTATTCAAAGAAATTAAAATGTTTACAACGGACCGGTTCCGGTTCCAGGACTGGTTCCGGTTCCGGGACCGGATCCCGAAGGGTTACGACTTTGGCGAAGACTCGCAAAAGCCGGATCCTTCTCAGCAAAGTAGTCCATGAAGGCATCATAGGAATTAATCTTCTCGGCCTGATTCATTACATCTCGGCATGACTCGTTATGATCCGGTGTAGATCGTCATGGGATCGAGCTTAAGCCGATGTAGAAGAAGCTTCAATTTGCGGTCGAAGCGAACCGACTACGTAAATTCTTCCTTTTTTGCGGGGAACAACCTAAAAAGACAAAAAAACGAACATTATAAATATTTCTATAAATATTTAAATATACAACAATTTAATTTTTAAATACGTATCTTGGAAAAAATTTGGTTCTTCAAGAAAGGAGTAAGTCCGCCAGATGTTGTGCTCTCGGGATCATCAGTATCAGTTTGCTGAGATAACAATTCGAGCCGCGAGGTGACATCGTTATAGATCTTCTCCGAACGTCCATCGATAAAAGAGCCATCCGGTTTCCGTTTTGTCTCTTCGAGAACCGCTAACAAATCCGGAACTGATGATCCGGTCTTTGCGGCCTAAAAAAAAATTCATAAATTCATAAGATTAAATTAAATTAAATTACGAATGTAAGATTAAATAAATTCAAGAAAGCTTACTATGTTTCGGCCCCGTGCTTTAAACGAGGTTTGTCCAGAACGATGCTTAGAAGGCCCGTAACCATCAGTATCGGAGTATCGGGCCTTGCGACTATTGGCACTCTTATTTTCGCTCTCCGGATCCAACCAATATCGAACAAGACCGTTCCAAACAAGCGGATCAATCCACCTAGGCTTCGACTCATTGCCTTTAAGCTTCCACTTTTCTTTCCAACGTCCAACCTGACCGCACATGCGAGCCTTCAACTTCTTCTCAATTTTTTTGCAGACCTCGCCGTTAATTGCAAAATTCCAATGAAACGATTGCTATAACAAAAAAATAAGAAGTTAAATTCATAAAAAAAAATATTAAAAAAAAATTAATAAAATTTAGAAAACTTACAGCAAACGTTTTATACCCACGTTCAATGATATAGTCCGGTGTTTGCGTGTAATTGGCATGAGGTTCTTTGAAATCTGTTTCAAAGATCGAACGGATCTGAGCAGCCACAGCTCCGTCATCATCAAACCTGAAATTAGAAAATATAGTAAATTAAAAATGAAATTATTATAATTGTAAATAAAAACATAAATAACTTAGAAAATTTAAATTATACCATAACGTTCATGGAGGACGTTTTGGATTGAGTCGTGGTAGACTATCATGACTGGGACTCTCGAGAAGCTACTGTATCGCAATATCAATGGGGACAGAGTCATCCGCGGGGTCTGCCGGTGCGGAGTCAGCCGGTGCGGGGGCAGGCGGTGCAAGAGCAGGCTCCTCGGTCGCAGGAACAGCAGAAGTCGCGAAATCCGTCTGAGAATTGGAGCTGGTTCCAATAACAGGAGGAGTA
>PKML01064955.1:255657-268490 GCA_002933935.1 Eutrema yunnanense | reverse complement strand
GGAACAAGATCTCTCAGTTCGCTCAGGGTCCGACAGAGGCATTCAAGGCTTCATGGATTCGATTCAAGTCTTATCAGAGAGACTGTCCGCACCATGGGTTCACTCAGGTGCAGCTGCTGGGCACTTTGTACAGAGGGGTTGATTGGAGATACCAGATGGGTATGGATGCTGCAAGCAATGGGAACTTCTTCACCAGGTATCCGGATGATGCGGTTGTGCTGATTGAGAACTTGGCATCTAGTAATAGCACCAAGAATGCTGATTTCGAAAGGAAAAAGCAAGCAGGAGGAACGGAGGGATCGCAGATTGCTGACATGCAGGCCAAACTGGATTTCCTGGTCGGGAAGTCGAAGAAATCTGTGCACTTTGCTGATGAAGTCGCGAATGTGGAAGAAGAAGAAGAGGATGTTAACTACGTTGGTGGTTCTGGTTTTCAGGGTCAGCGATTTGGGTACAACAACAACAGGAACTTCAACAACAACAATCAGCAAGATGGGTACAAGTTAGAGGGGAACTAATCTGGTTTCGGAGCGAAGCAATTCATTCAGAAACCACTTCAGAGCAGCGATTTCACTCGCAACTATGGGAACTCTTCGTACCAACCAGCATCTCCCAAATCCACAGATAACAAGATGGAATCCATGATGGAACAGATCCTTCTGGGACAGCAGAAGTTACAAGTGGATTTCAATGGGAAGTTGGATTCTCTGTATATCGATCTGAATGGGAAAATAGAAGCCATAAATCTTTCCCAGAAGAAGCTGGAAACTCAGGTGGCTCAGACAACAGCAGCAGTAAAGAGACAGGAAGGTTTTCTTCCAGGGAAAACTGAGATTCCGAGGGCACACATCAATGCCATCACTTTGAGAAGTGGAAAAGAGGTGTTTACAAGAGTGAAGAACAGCCAAAATGCAGGAAATCTCGTCGATCTTGCTGGAGATGACGATTGGGATTATGAAAATCCCCAGGTATCGATCGATACTGGTCTGTGTCGATCGATACCAGTCCAGACATCCACTCGAGTGAATCCTAAAACCCAAGCATCGATCGATACCCCGCAAGTATCGATCGATGCTGAGACACAACCAGCCAAGGAGCCCGAGATTGTCAAAGAAAGGGTGTATACACCCAAGGCACCTTTCCCTATACTTCCTAAGCTGACAAGAAAGGAATGGGAAGATGCCAGATGCAAGGCCATGCTGGATAAGTTGGTTGTGGAGCTTCCTTTTGTTGATGCTATTAAGACATGTCCAGCTTTAAGGAGATATGTGAAGAAGATGGTCTCCAGCAACGTGAACATAGAGGAGGGTGTCATGTTGATCACAGCTGAGTGCAGTGCGCTTCTGCTCAACAAAATTCCTAAGAAGCTACCTGAAACACCCCGTCCCGGCCTCTAGGCCTTGGGCGGCTGTTCCCCTTTGGATCACTAAGTGATTCCGAAGCATCCAGTCCGTTTTAATGGTTCTTTATTTACTAAGTCAATATTCGAGGTTCAATGAGACAAACGAGTAATAAAACGGTGGATTTTATATCATAAGCAAGATTCGATACAAGATTCGGTACATATATCTGTTCGCATATAAGCTATTACATGTACGATCTATAACCGATCCTAACACCACCCATCTTCCTTGGCCGGTCACAATCCGCGCCTAGCCCCATTTGGACTCGGTATTCCCCTTATCACCTGAAATTCCACATCGCACATAAGTACGCAAGTAACACATATATTAAATTGAACCAATTGAAAATGCATGTATAATGATCGCATGAACAAACGCCCCCATCCCAGAACTCAATATGGCCGTATTACTTTAAACAAGCCACGGATCGTTTTCCCTCGGGATTCATCTCAGCCGGCTAGAACTCTTCCCGAGAATCTTTTCTAGCCGACCCGGACTTCCCTCGGAACCTATCTTAGCCGGACCGATTTCTCCCCGGAAATCTATATTGGCCGGCTAGGATTCTCTCCGAGAATCTACCTTAGCCGATACAGAATTTTCCCCGGATAAGATATCTTAGCCGACCCGAATTCACATCTTTCCCCACGGCAATGATTTTGACCGAAACAGATTCTCCCCGAGAAGTAATCTTAGCCGGACCGATTTCTTCCCGGAAATCTATATTATATACTTCCTCGGCTAAATCTATTCTACTTCGGCTATTCATCAATCCGCATAGATTTATGATGAATCCCTCGGCTAAGATTATGCAATCTCGGTCGTGACTAGGATACGGATACACATACTCACCTTTGCCGCGTGATTGGACTTCGCACTTGTCCGCTTAGCCCTTCAATCCCGCGCCTTAAATTCCTTCCGGCTAGTCTTCCTTATTTTCCTTCCGATCGTAAGTCCCTTGACTTATTGCCGATCGGATTACAGATTCTCTCTCTCGGCTAACTCTTCTTTCCTTCTCGCTCTCCCTTTCTCTTTCTCTCGTCTTCTCTCTCTTACGGCCAAGGTCTCTTTCTTGCCGGAACTTGGCCGGAAACCTCTTTCTTTGGGTGTGGGTGTGATGTGCGAAAATGGGACCTAAGGGTTCTATTTATAGACCCTTGGTCTCGCCCCCAAAGAGGTACTAGGCGAATGGTTGTGTGGTTTGGGCGAAAGGGTGCAACTCTTTACCGAAAGGTTGCGATGCTTCACGAAAGGTTGCGATGATTCAAGCCCATAACCGCCCATAACCACCTAGCTCAGCTACGAGTTGTCTAGCTCTCACCTCAGCTGCCTTAGCTAGCTCCCAGTCGTTGAGCTAGCTCACTTCCCACTCAGCTAGACCCAGCTAGCTCACACTTGTCTCAGCTGCCCGAGCTCTTACTTCAGCTGGTTCAGCTGTCCAGCTCCTTTATTTCAGCTTCCCTCAGTAAACTCTCGGCTATTTCCTCACCATGGTCCGGCCCGCTGATCCTAACGCGGATCGGGGACGTTACACTACCAGACCCAGGGAGCTTTGTTTTGGACTGCACTATCTACACATACAGATTTGAGCGAGCTCTCTGCGATATTGGGTCCAGTGTGAACCTTATGCCACACTCAGTTGCCAAGCGAATGGGGATGATAGATTTCCAATCTACAAGGATTTCGCTGGTACTTGCTGATCGCTCAGTGCGACTTCCAGAGGGACTACTTGAAGATGTCACAGTCATGATTGGGAATTGCTTGATTCCAACAGATTTCATCGTCCTGAAGTATGATGCTGAGCCTAAGGATCCTCTTATCCTGGGCAGACCATTTCTTGCAACTGCTGGAGCCTTAATTGACTGCAAGAATGGACAGATCGCTCTCAACATCAGTGACTTGGTGATGTCTTTTAACATGGAAAAGTTGATGAAAAGGCCAACCATCGATGGGCAGACATTCTATGTGGACACTTTCAGTGATATAGCTGAAGAGTACTTCCTGGAGATGCATCATGAGGATCCACTGGAGAGAGCATTGGTCTGTTCAGCCACTTCGGAAGTCCGTTCATGTGACGAAACTGCTGGATACTCGAAGTTGCTTGATTCAGCATCACTAGTATCGATCGATACCCCCTTGGTATCGATCGATACCCTACGGGCAGAAGGAAAGTTGGTCGATGGTTCTAAGCAAGCTGCTGGGCTTGGAGATTGGAGTACAGAGAAGGCTCCTAAGGTGGAACTAAAACCACTTCCAGCGAATCTGAGGTATAGTTTTCTTGGTCCTAATTCCACATACCCAGTAATCATTAATGCTTCTTTGAATACCACCGAGGTTGCTTTACTGCTGAGCAAGCTGCGCAAGTATCGCAAGGCTCTTGGCTATTCTCTTGCTGATATTTCAGGTATAGAACCAGACTTGTGCATGCCTCAGATTCATCTGGAGCACGAGTCAAAGTCTTCGATTGAGTGTCAGAGGAGGCTGAATCCGAACCTGAAGGAGGTGGTCAGAAAGGAAGTGATGAAACTGTTGGAAGCAGGGATTATCTATGCCATCTAAGATAGTTGATATGCTCAATTTAATACCCTAAGATACTAAAGCAGTTGTAATAGTATAGCTAGGGGTCGAACCACAAAGACTCAAAGAAATCACACAATAGATTATATAGTACCGAATTAAGCTAAGCTAGAAGATGTAATTAAAAGCAGTGCAGAAATTAAAGGACTTGTATTTCAATTGGGAAATATAGGCTCAGGGTTTTTCTCAGGAAATCAATGAATGCAGATAAACTAACTAGCAGGATTCAGATTTAGCGCAGTTCTTGAACTCAAATCACTAAAGTATAATTAACCAACTGTCGTTGCGAGAATTATCTAAATCTAAATCCTAGGAATTCCAAATCTCTTTGCGAATCTTAAATTCTAAATCAGCTTTAAAGTTCAGGTTTGATATGTTCACAAATCAATTAAATCAAATCTCTTTGCGAATAATCAATTTGCTCACCTAGGTTCTACCAGGTAATTAATCGCACTGTCGTGCCTAATCAATTATCCTAAGATCTATATTCTAGGTAGCTAATCTAGAACAAGCTTTGAACACAACCTAAGCGAAGAACTAATTCAGATGGTGAATCCTAAACAGATAATTAACCTAGCATTCATAGAAAACCCTTATGAGAAAACCCTAAACCTATGGTGGATCTACTCAGACATGGAGAATGAAACAATCAACATGTTTGAATAAATCATCAATAGAAAATAAGAATAACAAGAGGTTCTTGAGATCTGATCTCGGACGAAGGGAGATTCAGACTTCTCTCAAACCAAAGTATAATAAAGCATAGCCTAAACAAGGGGCTGTAAAATCCTATTTATAACCTAAAACACGTTCTGGGCCATCTTGTAAATATCAAAGTCTTCTGGGCCAATTCTGCAATTCTTCAACTCTTCATTAAGTCGCGATCCTTCTGTTTCCTCGACGGGTATCGATCGATACTAGGCAGTATCGATCGATACTCAGGTGATTTTGACGTCTCAGCTACACGGATCTTCTGCTTCGCTCCAGAATGTTCCAGAAAGCTCCAATATCTCCAATTAAGCTCCAAACGTGCTAAGACCTGTAAAAGACTCTAAAATACTACAAAACACTAGAAAAGACTCTATAAAAGGACTTATATCATGGCCTAAACAGGGTAAAAACCATGATATATCAACTCCCCCAGACTTAGCCTTTGCTTGCCCTCAAGCAAATAGAAGACTAAACAGAGAAAGAGGTTTGAAAACGCGGAGACTCACCTGTTCATGAACCATCGAAATGACCTTCTTTCCAAGTACCCAAATGTCACCAAATCAGCTTTCGATCTAACCACCATGTACTTCTCCGTAGACATTCGCAGCTTTTCCAGACTCCATACATTATCCCACAGCTTTGTTCAAGTAAAACCTTCATCACCAGTTTCATCGCTGGAGTTAATATTCAAGAACCTTTTAGATTCTTTACCAGACAATATCATGACAAGGAACCACCCTTTTTCACACTTTTTGTATCAATTTCTCTCCCCCAGACTTATTTCTTATTATGTTCTCTCTTTTCTTTTTTTTTATTTTCAGCTTTGCATATACACATCAAGGTATGAGACGCGAGTATTGATGGTGTTTGCCACCAAATCCCCGGTTCTTCCCTCTCTATGTATCAAAGGATGTAGGCGAATAATGGCATCATAGGAAAATCCTAGCCTCGCTTCCAAACCTTTGTGTGATCATTCCCTCTTAAGTAGAATAATGGGATCGCTGGAAATTTTCCTAACCCTCTACTCAGAAGAAAATCATTTCAATCTTTTATGCTCTTATTTATCAACTTATAACAGGGGAGAGAGATACCATAACACTAAACACATGGGTTCCTTTATCAGATATGAATGATGAATCAAGCTCTAAAAACACTAACCACATTGATGAAGTGCAAAAATTTGGCTCAGGTTTCAGAAGAACTCTGCTGGAGACATGGATGTTTTCTAGTCAACTGGTCAGTCCTTGGATTTTTCATTAGTCGATCTAGAGCTGATCCTGTAACACTGTGCACTCAAAAACAAAATCATGGAAAGACGACCTTTACATGTCCCTATGGCACATTCGCCTACAGAAGAATGCTATTTGGGTTATGTAACGCTCCAGCGACCTTTCAGCGTTGCATGATGTCGATTTTCACAGATATGACTGAGGAGTTTATGGAAGTCTTCATGGATGATTTTTCTGTGTATGGATCGTCATTCAAGAGCTGTCTGGATAACTTGTGCAAGGTGCTTCAGCGATGCGAGGAGAAGCACTTGGTTCTTAATTGGGAGAAATGCCACTTCATGGTACAAGATGGCATTGTTCTTGGGCACAAGGTTTCTAAGACAGGAATCGAAGTCGACAAGGATAAGATTCAAGTCATGATAAGCTTGCAACCTCCACGTTCTGTTCCTGAGATTCGAAGTTTCCTTGGTCATGCTGGGTTTTACAGGAGGTTCATCAAAGATTTCTCTAAGCTTGCACGTCCACTCACAGCCCTGTTATGTAAGGAAGTCAAGTTCGATTTCAATCTGATTGCCTGGTAGCCTTCGAGGAAATCAAGAAGGCATTGGTGAGTGCTCCTGTCCTCCAACCACCTGATTGGAGCTTGCCTTTTGAGGTTATGTGTGATGCCAGCGATTTTGCTGTTGGAGCTGTGCTGGGTCAGAGGAAAGACAAGAAACTCCATGCTATATATTATGCCAGCAGGACGTTGGATGATGCTCAGCGAAATTACAGCACCACTGAGAAGGAGTTGCTGGCAGTGGTCTTCTCTTTTGAGAAATTTCGGTCCTACTTGATTAGGAGCAAGGTCATTGTTCACATAGACCATGCTGCTCTCAAATACCTGATGAAGAACAAGGACCTCAAGCCTCGCCTACACTACACCAAAACAGCGTTTTTCCTACTACAAAAACAGTCGGGAATCAGTCGTAAAACACCATGTTACGACTGATTACCGACTGATTTCTGCGGTAGGTAAAGGTCTAGTCGCAAAAAAAATCAGTCGTAAAATGGCTACTGATTTACGACTGATATCAGGCAGTCACTATTCAGTCGCTAATTAGTAGCAAACTTTTACGACAGATTAGCGACTGAATAGTGACTGAATGTTGCTACTACTACAGTTGTAGTCGGTAATCAGTCGTAACAATATACGACCGATTAGTGACTGAATAGCGACTGTAGGTTGCTACTACTTAGGGTCGTCGGTAATCAGTCGTTAAATATAACGACTGCGTGACGACTGATTTCCTACTATTTTTACTACTTATTTACGACTGAAATGAGCATCGGTTTTGTATATCTTGGCATATTTACGACTGTTTACCAACTGTTTATTTATTTTTTTGGCTACTGAAAACCTACGAGTTCTTAATTTGTTTAGTAGTTAAATTGGGTTGGCAATAAAACTTGAAACTCTAAACTCTAAACAGAAGTGAAACAATCTGATAAACATAAACATCAACATCAAATATTATACACCAAGCTACGAATTCATACAACAAAATAACATAACTTTCATGTTCTAAACCAAAATGGAAAAACAAGTTCTTTCGATTTCCAAAACATAACATAAGTTTTAAGTTTAAAGTTTCAAGGGAGAAGGGAGAAAGAAGTTAGCTAAATCAGTGGAGAGGAGAGTATGGACCATCAGCATCTGTTTCTTGGGCAAGGAAAGCGAGGAAGCGGTTGTCCGTTTTCAAGAACTTGTTGACAATCGCAAGCTCGGCGGTGTGGGCCTTTTGAGCAGCTGCAAGTCGAGCATTATCTGATTCTTGCTGGGAGATATGAGCAGCTTGTTCCTCCATTTTCCTTTGAGCCGCTTCAAGCTGTTGTTGCATATGCCGGAAAGAAGCAGAGGTTTCATGGTGTTTTCCCTTTCCCTTGAGCTGATTCTTGAGGCTTCCAATGCCAAAGAGGTCTCCTCTATCGTTTGTGAACGTAGACTACCAAAAGAAAAGAAAAAAATTAATACCAAACACTATCAGCAATCAAAATCCAAAACATAACAACTTAGGGAAGGAAGCAGTTAACCTGAATAAAAAGCTCGTTATCCTCTTCAATGGATAGTTGTGGATGACGACCATCAGAAATCTCTGTGGTCCCAGACTCGAGGTTAGACATCTTCTCTTGCTTTTTCTGCATATAGAGCTCAGCAACATGCTCTGCTTTTTTATCTGCAAAGGTCCCATCCTTCTTCGTATTAGCCCTGATGAAAACCTCACCGAAACTCACTGGTCTGCCTAATTCCTCAACCTGAAATGGAAATCAATCAGATTTAAACTTGAAGTGTTCATCATGCATAATAGTCTTACACTTGCAAGACCATTAGCAACCACTGTAAACATAAGGATCCTTGCCGTAGATGAAACCAAAAAAAAATTAGGAAATCAACAAACCTGAGTAGCTAGATCACCAATAACCAATCGAGAAAGAACTCAGTCAACTTGAAATACCGCATAACAAAATCACAGATTGAAATATAACAAAATATCACAGATTGAAAGAACTCCACAAGATACAGTTCTGAACAATATTGATTGACAAGAGCAATGAATACTCAAAGATTTCTAAGGAAATAATACATCTTAATACACTAAAACATGGTAACTTATGATTGTAACTTGGAAGTGTTGCTCATGCATAATTGTCTTACACTTGCAAGACCATTAGCAACCACTGTAATCAAGCCTCAAAGATGTCTAATGATTTCTCAAGAAATAAAGATAAACCTCAATATCCAGCCTCAAGAAATAACAAAATCACATATTGAAATATCACAAAATTGTTTCAAGTGACTTACCATTTCTTGTTCGATTTGGCGGTAAGACTTCTGTCCAGAGGCATGTTTGTGAGGCCCGAGACCTTTACGGTCAGACATCCGAGCTGCTGAGGTTGTTGTACTCTTTGTCATTTGATCATCAGTCCTCCAATGTGCTTTCATTTCTTCCCATATCTTATCAGTGATCCATCTAGGTTGGTCATCATTACTCCTTGCAGAGCTCACCATGTCTTTCAAGCGAACTTGAAGTATGGCTTTGAAATGCCCTTGAACCAAACCTGTTAAAGAAGGATCCCATCTGTGTTTTTTCTACAAACAAAATAGAAAGATTGGTGTTAGTCTATATTAAGCACATACATGTATTAAACAGAAGTTAGTGTTTAGTGTGAGAGATTCTTACCGCGAATTCAACGAACCATCGTTCTACTCTTTCCCTAGGCACAGAGGATACATTGTAGTAGGGGCCATCAAACTTATTAGTGAAACACTTTGTAACCTGCCTGGTCAGTGAGGATCGATCAAAACCAAACCTACAAAAACCAAAGCACACAGTATCATGTAGGGTTGAGTCCGAATGATGACACAACATCGATACTATCACCTTCAGTATTAGAATATATATCTTGAACAATTATCGACAACCAAAACATACTAATCTCTTAAACCTATAAAAATACAATTGTTTTCGTAGTTAAACCTATAAAAATACACAATTGTTTCTCTGTAATTGATAAATTTCGACCACTAGTCTAATTCCACATAAGAATCCTTCACTATTCAAAACCACGACTCCTAAAACACATAATACAAGCTGGACATGTATTAACAACTAATTAAAAAGAAAGCAAGAAATTACCATGTTGAATTAGGCTGGACGAGGTCGGGATCGAGAATGGTGATTATCTTCGGGCTTGGCGCAAGTAGCAGCGAGTTCAGAGCCTCCATCTGGTCTTGGGAGAGATTAGGCTCTATCGCAGCTTCGACATTAGGGAAACCTCCATCTTCTTCTACTGTTGTGGGAATTTTGGGCTTGAGAACTGTGATGAGATTGAGATGCTAGATATGGAGGCGATTGAGATGGTTGAACTTGAGGCGCTGCAGATGGAGGTTGTTGACTCGATTGAGCTGGGCGTTGCGGATCTTCAACCGTTGGAGCTGCTCGATTCGCGGAATAAATAGGTGCCGGAGTGTGAACCGCTGGAGATGCTCCAGAAGGTGGAGCGTGTGGATTTGCAGACGATGCACGCAGTGGAGGTTGAGCAGAATGAGATGATGTAGACAGACTATTTGAGGTCGGAAAGAGCTTCCTCGGTGGAGGGTAATCTTTGACAGACGGACGATTGTTGTTGGGGAGAACCGGCGGGACAGTTTC
This sequence comes from Eutrema yunnanense, assembly GCA_002933935.1. Classification (NCBI taxonomy): domain Eukaryota; kingdom Viridiplantae; phylum Streptophyta; class Magnoliopsida; order Brassicales; family Brassicaceae; genus Eutrema; species Eutrema yunnanense. Next base: position 258,380 of record PKML01064955.1, on the reverse strand, counting down.
TGATGGAGGTTTTGGAGAGAAATCATACCGAGTGGGTAGATTGGCCGGTCTGGCTCTCGATGCTGTTGGTTTCACAAGAAGAACATGCTTCCTCTTTCCACCCATCGCAGAGTGAGAGAGACAGAATCGAGGAAGACGAAGAGAGACAGAATGGAGGAAGATGAAGGGAGACAGATCGAGGAAGACGAAGAGAGACAAACTCGAGGAAAGAGGAAGACGATTAGGGTTTCAAATCGCACATCGAAAGGGTTTCGATAATGTGTAAGGGTTACAACTCGCAAATACGAAGAGATTTGGGCCAAATCTTGTCGCGGGTGAAACCAAATTTGGGCTCAAAATTTTGGAGGGTTAATTTCCCATGTGAATGATCCGAAATTTTTGTTTTTTTTGGCCCAATCAGTCGTTAATCAGTAGGTAATTAGTAGCAAAAGTTTTTTTTTTTTTTTAATTTTTTCATAATTAACAATAAACAACATTATAATACACAAAATAATTTTTATTTTTTCATAATTAACCTTAAATAACATTATAAAACATTAAATAAGTTTAATTTTTACATAATTACGGTTAATTTCCCTGGTTGTTTAGTGTTTAGGGTTTAATATTTAGGGTATAGTGTTTAGGGTATATTATTTTGGGTTTAGTGTTTAGGGTTTAGGGTAACCAATCATCAGTTTCCCCTCTGTTTAGGGTTTAGCCCGATTTAGGATTTAGGGTTTAGGGTTTACGGTTTAGTGTTTCTTGTTAACAAACCCATCTTTTGAAGCTAATCAACACTTTCTCTTATGAATCAAATCTTAATTATGAAGAACAAGTCTTAAAAATCTTATTGCGACATATGCAAGTTATTGAGCAAGTTAGACGTTGAGATAACATCTGTTTGGTCTAGGCCGGTTTAGGGTTTACCGTTTAGTGTTTAAGGTATAGGATTTAGTGATTAGGGTTTAGGGTAACCAATCATCAGTTTCCCCTCTGTTTAGGGTTTAGCCCGATTTATGATTTAGGGTTTAGGGTTTGCGGTTTAGTGTTTCTTGTTAACAAACCTATCTTTTGAAGCTAATCAACACTTTCTCTTATGAATCAAATCTTAATTATGAAGAACAAGTTTTAAAAATCTTATTGCGACATATGCAAGTTATTGAGCAAGTTAGACGTTGAGATAACATCTGTTTGGTCTAGGCCGGTTTAGGGTTTACCGTTTAGTGTTTAGGGTATAGTGTTTAGGGTTTAGTGTTTAGGGTATAGTGTTTAGTGATTAGAATCCGATTCCAGACCGGATAATTTTTTTTTAAAATGGGTTTAGAATAAGCAATCATTAACCCAATTTAAGACCCGATTAGGATCCGATTTCAATCCCGATTAAATTAAAAAAAAGGGTTTGAGAATAACTCCGCACCCGAGACTCGAACCGTGGCCTGTTGTATAGTGTGTGTTACCGCTGGGCTAGGTAACTCATTCATGTTTTATACAACAATGATTTTATTTATTGTCAAAATTTGAAGCCGATTTTAAATCCACTAACCCGACGCCGTTTCTTTCCCTTTGTGAAATCGCACATCGAAGCAAAAAAACCTAAATCGCAAATCGAAGAACAAGATTGTTCCCTAAATCGCAAATCGAAGCAAAAATCTCTCTATATCTTGTTTTCGTCTATGATTCAACATGGGTGACTCTTCGATGAAAGTGATAAACGGGCGAACGTACCCAGAATAAATGGTTCGTATTTATTGTAGCTTTTCGATGGAAGAATGTATACAATGCCACCATTGCCAATCCGAGTGCCTCTACCGATCACAGGGTCGTACCACTTACACTTAAAAAGTGTGATTCTGAAATTAACCACCCCCTCATACTCGAGTTCTACGATATCAGTTAAGATACCGTGGAAATCAGCTCTGTCAGCTGCATTGCTGTAATTCTCTCCAGTAACACATACACCATAGTTACATGTCTTTCTTCCCGCGCTGTTATTCTGGGTATGAAACAAATATCCTCTTGTATAGTATATGGGCCAAGTTTTGGCCCTTTTCAGGGGTCCATGAATAATGTCGTGCACCCACGTTGGAAACGGAGTTGTGGCCTTCCAGTAAGAAACCTGCATATGAAAAGTCAATATAAAATATATTGAAGTACCAATAGTCAGATATCAAAAACATATAGACATACATATTCTTGGATCCATGAAGGATATTCTTCAGCTCTTTTCGCCATGATTTCTTTTTCAGAGAGGTCCGGATATTGTGTACTAATAAAATCTTCGAAGAAACTATGTAACACCATAAAAAAATATGAGAAATCGAGTATGGACTATAAAACATTTTAAGTTAGAGCCATTACAACTTATACCTCTCAAGTGGCTCGAAATAACCACAATTTCGCAAAACATATGCATGTGCGCATCGATAGTCTTTATCTGGAAGCCAGATTTCCTGCATTTCGCCACTAGGCCGACCTACGTGAGTAAATATATCGGGGACTCCATCGAAATGATATTCGGGGACTTCACCTTCAGCAAATCGCCTTGACCTGACCAAAGTAGTGAAAATCTTTTTATAAAAGCTACCAGGCGTATACCAAATGGCTTAATGAACATGTGAATAGTTATAGCGTTTACCTTGATTTCGTTTGTATACTCGAGGGAAAATAGTGCTCTGTAAAATAAGATACCTCCTCCCTTAGATATGATTGAACAATCGATCCTGCTGCATATATGTGGTTCTTTG
>PKML01064955.1:210671-253005 GCA_002933935.1 Eutrema yunnanense | reverse complement strand
ATACTGAATCCACTAACTTTTCACTCATATTATGATCTGCCTTATTTTGCATGATTCGAGCAGCTAAAGATAACTGCGAGTGACCTTCACGACAACCATCGTATAATGGCGTATTCGCTCCATCTAACAAGTTGTAGAATTTTTTTGAATGATTATGTACCGGTTCTTCTACATTTTGATAACTAACATCCTCATGATAGTAGTTATCAAAACTCACGCTATCACGAAACGCATCATTCACCATATCCACATATCTATCTTCTACTACATTACCCACATCATCACTCCCACTTACATGCGTCCTATCAACATAACTCGTTCCTAAATCCATATCCAGTTCTTCACCATGCTTATACCAAATATTATAATCTGGCATAAATCCTCTACTATACAAATGTCTCAAAACTCTTGTACCGGGGATAAATTTCTCATTCTCGCAAACAAGACAAGGGCAGTGAAACATACCGCGATTTCTCTGCGCTAGAGGCTGGCTATTTGCAAATGCCACAAATTGATCCACCCCCGCTGTGAACTCTACCGAGATATTTCCCGTCGCTTCATCGAACCTATTATACATCCACTCCCGGAAATTACCATAATTGTAATTTCCCGACATTCTAAGTTGAGAAACCTTATTCTCTCTTTGATTTGTGTTTATAAACTCTTTATTTGCTTTGTGTTTCTACGATTGTGACAAGAAAATTCGTGTATGGCAAATATATAGAAAATTTCCCGACTGATTCCCGACTGCAAATCAAATTAGGTACACCAACCACCAAATGAATTCAACGTGATTTACATCTACTTTTGGTACTGATTTGCTACTGATTCGCTACTGTTCTACGACCCACCGAAATCGGTAGCAAATCAGTCGCTAAATTACTACTGATTAGCTACTGCATGTTCAGTTGTAAACCTGCTACGAATTAACGACTGATATTTTTAGTCACTAAATACCTACTGATGTGCGACTGTTTTTAAAATAGTCGTAAATCAGTCGGGAATCAGTAGCGTAACAGTCGTTAAATTTACCGACTGCCTAATCAGTAGCAATAATCAGTTGGAAAAACGTTGTTTTGGTGTAGTGCTATGCCGATGGGTTCTTTTGCTCCAAGGTTTCGACATCGAGATCAAGGACAAGAAGGGAGTTGAGAACGGCGTTGCTGACCACTTATCGCGACTAAATGTCGATGAGGTCGTCCCTATTGATGATTGTTTGCCAGAGGAAGGTGTTTACCTCATTGAAACAATTTTTCAAGACCTTTATCCCGAAAATCTGCAATTTTCACGAATGCAGACTTTCGGTATCGATCGATACTCACCTAGTATCGATCGATACCCGTCGAGACCTGAACCTGTTTTGTCCGCAGAGCACTTGAACTGCTATGATGTCTATCTAGTTGCTGACTCTAGTGCTGCACGTCCATGGTACGCAGACATCGCCAACTACCTTGCTATAGAGACTGATCCCAAGTATCCCACCAAATATGCTAGGAAGAAGTTTATGCGCGACATAAGGAGGTTCTTCTGGGATGAGCCTTACCTATACAAGCATTGCTCAGATGGTATATACAGAAGATGCGTTGCAGAGTCTGAGATGCCAGCTATTCTTTTTCATTGCCATGGGTCTGAGTATGCTGGTCACTTTGCTACTTTCAAGACGGTATCCAAGGTTCTACAAGCAGGCTTCTGGTGGCCAACCATGTTTAAGGATGCTCACACCTTCGTTTCACAATGTGATGCTTGTCAGAGGAGGGGGAAGATCAGTAAGAGACATGAGATGCCACAAAATTTCATCATTGAGGTTGAAGTCTTTGATTGCTGGGGCATCGACTTTATGGGTTCCTTTCCACCATCACAGAAGAAAAGATACATCCTGGTTGCTGTGGACTATGTGTCCAAATGGGTGGAAGCGATATCTAGTGAGAACAATGACTCTGCAGTGGTTCTTAAGTTGTTTAAGACCATCATTTTTCCTCGCTTTGGAGTGCCTCGAATTGTGATAAGTGATGGTGGCTCTCACTTTATCAACAGGATTTTAGAGAGGTTGCTAAAGAAGTATGGTGTAAACCATCGAGTGGCTACTCCATATCACCCTCAAACCAGTGGGCAAGTCGAGGTCTCCAACAGGCAAATCAAGGAGATTCTGGAAAAGATAGTGGGTGCTTCAAGGAAGGATTTGTCTACAAAGTTGGATGATGCGCTGTGGGCTTACAGGACTGCTTTCAAGACACCGCTGGGTACTACACCATTTCACATGCTGTATGGGAAAGCATGTCAGCTTCCAGTGGAGATTGAGCACAAGGCAGCCTGGGCAACGAAGTTGCTGAACTTTGACATCAAGACTGCTGCAGAAAGAAGGTTGATTCAGCTGAACGAGCTGGATGAGACAAGGAACCACGCCTACGAGAACTCAAAGCTGTACAAGGAGAGAACAAAGGCTTATCATGATAAGAAGATCATCTCCAGCCAAATGACCAGGTACTTCTGTATAACTCTCGTTTGCAATTGTTTCCTGGTAAACTGCGTTCTCGTTGGTCAGGTCCCTTCACCATCAAGGAGGTCAGACCACATGGAGCTGTTGTACTGATCAACCGAGCAGGAGATGAGTTCACTGTCAATGGACAAAGGGTGAAACACTATTGGGCGAAAGTCGAGATTCCAACAGGGCAGATAATGCCTTTGGATGATGTACCAACAGCCTGAATGGCGTTACAGTCAAGCTATTGACGTTAAACGAGCGCTTAGTGGGAGGCAACCCACTGGTGAGTCTGTATTTGAGTCGTTTTTCCTTTTGATTTTCGTTTGTTTTGAGTTTGTGTCAGGATGAACAAGGAGCAACTCGAAATCGCCTAAGCATCGATCGATACCCCACTGGTATCGATCGACACAGATCGCGATTGATTGGTTCGTCAAGTCGATTTAAGCCTGGTATCGATCGATACCAGGCTGTGTGTCGATCGACACTCGATGTTCCAGCAATGTAACTCCCTGTTTCTCTTCGTTTCTTCTATCCTTTTGTCTTCTTTTACCTACTCTAGGCTAGATAACACTGGGGACAGTGTTCTTCAAGTCTGGGGGAGGTGTCTGCTGACATTGTGTTTGTTTTTCTTAGAGTCAATTTTTTTATCGAGTAAAAATTGTTTTATTGAGTCAAAACTTGTTGGAGATAATGATCTTGTGCTTGAATCTATTGATTTGATTTTGTTTTTGAGTGCACAGTGTTACAGGACCAGCTCTAGATCGACTAATGAAAAATCCAAGGACTGACCAGTTGACTAGAAAACATCCATGTCTCTAGCAGAGTTCTTCTGAAACCTGAGCCAAATTTTTGCACTTCATCAATGTGGTTAGTGTTTTTAGAGCTTGATTCATCATTCATATATGATAAAGGAACCCATGTGTTTAGTGTTATGGTATCTCTCTCCCCTGTTATAAGTTGATAAATAAGAGCATAAAAGATTGAAATGATTTTCTTTTGAGTAGAGGGTTAGGAAAATTTTCAGCGATCCCATTATTCTACTTAAGAGGAAATGATCACACAAAGGTTTGGAAGCGAGGCTAGGATTTTCCTATGATGTCATTATTCGCCTACATCCTTTGATACATAGAGAGGGAAGAACCGGGGATTTGGTGGCAAACACCATCAATACTCGCGTCTCATACCTTGATGTGTATATGCAAAGCTAAAAAAAAAATGGAACATAATAAGAAATAAGTCTGGGGGAGAGAAATTGATACAAAAAAGTGTAAAAAGGGTGGTTCCTTGTCATGATATTATCTGGTAAAGAATCTAGAAGGTTCTTGAACATTAACTGCAGTCATGAAACTGGCGATGAAGGTTTTACTTAAACAAAGCTGTGGGATAATGTATGGAGTCTGGAAAAGTTGCGAATGTCTACGGAGAAGTACATGGTGGTTAGATCAAAAGCTGGTTAGGTGACATTTGGGTACTTGGAAAGAAGGTCATTTCGATGGTTCATGAACAGGTGAGTCTCTGCGTTTTCAAACCTCTTTCTCTGTTTAATCTTCTATTTGCTTGATGATACAAGACTTTTTAGTCTCTAGGAGGTATCAATATCCCCAATACGATGTAGTAAGGAGGTTATCAATCCATAATCGGGATTGGTCTAAACACTAAGAATGCAATGTTCATAAGTAATTTAAGCTAACAAGGCAATTGGTGATTAAGTGTTCAAGTTCAACCTAAACAAAGCAATAACTAAACGAATTGTAATCCAAATAACAAAAGCGGAACAAGAGATAAGGTTAATGATATAAGGTGATCCGAGTTCAATTAGTGGTGTTCATTTGCTCAAGAAGCTAATTCCTAGGCAATAGATCTCTAATCTAGATTAGTTCTCTTTCAAGCAACTAATCACTATGCTAATTATCAAGTCCATTAGCAAATCATCATTTGTGGATTAACAATTAGCAAGCATTAAGAATCATAACAAGATCAACCAAAGATATACCCTAAACAACTAATGTCTTAGGTTAGGAACATAAATCTCTTGTCTAGTTTGGTCTTGGCATTTCATCAAACACTTGGTGTTCATGAAATGCCTTGTGATCTAGATCCACTTTTTCAAGCTAGATCTAGCATTAGGGACTCTAGACAAGAAGGAATATAAGATTATCTAATCCTAAACGCCACTAATCAAACCCTAGATTACCCTAATCTACCTTATCCCAAGATCCTTAAGACTACTCACTAATCATCATGGGTTTAACAAATCCAAGAAAAGAAGTGTTAAAACTCATGATCAAGATGATTGAATGATTAGAAAGTAGAAGATAGATGGATTCAATCAAGAAAACAATACTCAAATTGCATAAATTAAAAGGATCAATCTCTTACAAATCACTCTTAGAGAGGGTTTTTTGCTTAAGAAAAGACTTAGCCCTTCCAAATTAGGTTTTTGGGCTTAAATAGTGAATAGTGACGAATGGGGTCGACCCGGGACAAACCGGGTACCGACCCGGTTTAAATGGATAAAATGTTTTGTTTCGGCCAATACCGAGGACACACATCGGTGTAACACCTCGGTATTGAGCCTGGGTTTCACACCGATGAGCCAATACCGAGCAGTGGCCTCGGTATGGGGCGATTGTTCTTCAGTGGATACCGAGGTCACTCCTCGGTATCTTTGCTCCGTATTAAGGACTTTTTCCCCCGAGTTCTTCATGTTGCAGTACCGAGCTGTGACACCGAGCAGTGGCATCGGTGTAATCCCCTGAAGCTTTGGTACCGATGTCACTCCTCGGTGTCGGTCGATACTCGGTATCACACCTGGTATCGGTCGATGCTCGGTGTGAAGCTTGCTTTTCCCCGTCGAGTAATACCGATCAGTTGCACCGAGCAGTGACCTCGGTGCAACCCCTCTGCTTTCGATACCGAGCACCAGTACCGAGCAGTGACCTCGGTACGGTCTCTGTCTCCTCTCCTCGGGTCTTGAATCTCCTCGTTTAACACCTGAAATACGATCCAAAACATGCAAGAACTCTCTAGGACTAAATGTGGACACACTAGACTCCTAAAATGACTAAAATGCTAAAAAGATATCATGAACTACATGCAAATGAATTGAAACCTATATGAAACGGATGCTAGAATGATGCAAAATATGATGATATCAATTCCCCCAAACTTACTTCTTTGCTTGTCCTCAAGCAAAAGCATCACTAAAAGCGTTCAAGTCCAAGTGCAAACTCTAAAGTATGATCAAACATGTCTACTCAAAAGGGGTTAGCCATGCTTATCCTTACATGAACCAAGCTCAAGTCTCAACCTACACAAGCCTTCAAATCATCCAATCCTTTAACATTTATTAGACTTTTTCCAAGTGAATCATGTTTATGCAAGGCAAGTGAATGCATTTGGCTAGGGTAGAGGTTTCGAGATAAAGGTGATCACGATACAAGTGACGGTTTCCGAGCGAGGGTTTCTCTCAAAAGGAATCAACTAATGCAAAATGCTAAGAGTAAAGCCCAATAGATGCATACAAGGTCGACATCCATCTACCCGAATGTCCCATATCGAACTTGACCCCTAATCTCTAAACTCCAATGAAGATCCTCCTAAGCAACCCTTTTTGCAAGGCATTTTGCCTTCACTACTCATATCATCTCACTTTCCTTCTCTTCTTAAACACTTAGGGGATTTTCTTCTTCACCAAACGATTTGGCTTTCAACAATTTTCTTTACTTAGCTCTTCTTTATTTTCTCTAGTCTCTCTTGTTTCTTTTCTTTGCTTTAGCCTTTTTGGCTTTCCTTCTTTCTTTTCGAAGACTAGAGACTATTTTCTTTTCTTTTTTTTCACTTAGAGCTTTTTCCATAAACGACTATAGCCAACCGTTTCAAGCTTTTTGCTTATCCCCTATTCTTCTTCATCCCTTTTTCTCATTCCCGTAATCTCATCTTTCTACCTTGTCCCAAGTTCCCAACCTATCTAGCCTTATCCTATGTCTAGCTCATTTGTGCCGAGCTAGTTCTACATGGAAGTTTTTCCTTGTCGTTCTAAACTCAACACTTTTTGCCTAGTTGATTCGAAAAAGGCCTCACAATCACTCACAAGTAGCATTTGGCTCGAAAAGAGGATGGGTTAAAGGAGTGGTTAACCGTTCTAATGATGAGAATCGGCTATCCGGGCTAACAAGAGAGTGGCAAAGCGGATAAGATAGCCCAAATATGTATGTGGTAACCATGCATTCACTATGCAATGCACAAGCATGATAATTACAATGTCGAATTATGGTTATCACTTAAATAGGAATGGACTCAAATCAACTTGCTTTAGCTAAGAACTAAGTGATGAGACATGAAATCCAAACATGGTTCGACCTTAATTTCGCACACGAGATCTAGAGCAAAGGACTTAAACTCTTAAAGCAATACTTCGCAAAGGGGAATCATTCTAGCTCCTAATGCGCATGCAATGCATTGTCTACGTGCTATGCATTCTAGACTCAATCCTATATGAAGTGCAAATGCATCCTAAATGACTTCTTTTTGTCTTTTCATTTTCAAAATTTTTCAAATTTGTTTAGTTTTTCTATGCCTTAGATGAATGCATGAGACTCAAGATGAAAATATAAAATAAGACAAAAACAAATGCTATTAGATACCGGTCCCTCCCCCAAACTTAAATCACACCGTCTCGGTGTGAAATAAACTTAAGGAAAGGACCAAAAACAAGAGATAGCTATACAATGCAAGACTTAAAAAGAAAATATATACAAAAGTTTTGGATCGTACCTAAAAGCTTGGAGATGGGGATGTAGACCCCAAAGCATTCCAAATTTTTCAAAATTTTCGGCAAACACCGATGACACTCCTCGGTGTCACTGCTCGGTATCGATCGATACCGAGGACACTCCTCGGTATCACTGCTCGGTGTTAAGGAAGTTTTTCCCCTGTCCCCATACCGAGCTGTGGCACCGACCTGTGACGTCGGTATTGGTCCCTCGTATTACTCGGCATACCGATTTCACTCCTCGGTGTCGATCGATACTCAGTGTCACACCTCGGTATCGGTCTATACTCGGTGTTAAGGAGGTTTTCCTCCTGTTTCCATACCGATACCGACCTGTGACATCGGTATTGCTCTTGGTAAATCTATACCGAGGACACTGCTCGGTATCTTTCCTCGGTATCCTCCTTTTTGCCTTTGAACCCCTATGCAAACTCAACAAAAACATCAAAAAGATCTAGCAAGATAGAAAAATAAGATAAAAAAAAAGAAAGTATGTACAATGATAGGCTTGGGGTGTCTCCCAAGAGCACTTTGTTTAACGTCACTAAGTTCGACGTTTGTTACCCTTTTAGGCGGGTAGTGGAGGAGTGTAAGCACTCCTTGGCGGTTCGGTAAGCTCGAGTTTGAGAACTTTACCCATTAAGTTTTGAAGACAGGTTTGATTTGGCTCCCTAACCTCCGGTGTGAGGGTTGTTATGGCTTTGGCAAAAGGCTTGGGGCGCCCTCTACATTTGAGCTTGTACTCAATAATCCCTTCTTCATGTTTCCATGGGATGAGAGTCACGATCGAAGGTTGGTCTAGCAAGGGTTCAATCCCCTTGAGTATTCTCGGTTTCCTCTTCTCGGACCTAGGCTTTGTCCTCTTCTCATCAAACTTAGCACTTTCACCCTCACTCTCCGTTGTGGTGTGAAAGAGGGAATACAAGCAACTTCCATCTAGAGATAGGGCTTCTTCAACCCTTCCAATACTCACCGTCTCACATACGCCCACATACTCAATCTTCCGAGCTTTGGCTTCATTATCCCCACAAATAGCGGTGGAAGAAGGCATCATTGTGTAGAACTTCTTGTCATCCACGTTCGTAAGAACAACCCTCTTATTTATGAAGTCCAAGCTTGCACCGGTTGTGTTGAGGAATGGAGTCCCGAGGAGTAGAGGGAGTTTTATGTTTGGTGCCATCTCCATCACAACGAAGTCCGTTGGTACAAGACACTTTCCAATCTTAATGGCAAAGTCTTCAATCATGCCAAGAGGTTTCTTCGTGGAAGAGTCTCCAAATGTGATGGTGGAGGGGTAATCGTTCAACTTATCTATCCCAAGACTTTTGGCCATCTCCAAAGTCATGACATTAACGGTTGATCCCGAGTCACACAAAGCATCATCAACTTCCAAGAGTCCAAGTGTGCAAGATATTGAGAAATTCCCGGGGTTTCCAAGCTTTGGGAGAGTCTTAGGCTCTATCCTTGTTGTGTTTGGAGGCACTTTCTCTTGTGCCTTGTTGAGGAAACGACCGGGAAATGGAAGTGGAGGCTCATATGGAGGTGGAGGCTCACATGGAGGTGGAGTCTCTCTCTTTGACTCAACTTGTGTCTCCACGTTTTTCACTTTAACCAAGTCCTTGATGGACTCCTCAACCTTGTTACTCTTTTGTCCAACCAACATCAAATCATTCTCGCTCCCAAGGGTCACCTCCCCACCTTGTTCCTCAATGTCCTCGTTGAGGCTAGAGACTAACCCGAGGAACTCCTCAATAATGTGATCTTGCTCTTTAAGAGTGGAAAATGTGTTGCAAGACTCTTTAGAGGTTAGTATGGCTTTCCCATTTGAAGAGACTTGAGTATGTTGTGAAGAAGGGGCGGCACTCCGTTGCTCTATTGATTTCACCCTTGAGTTCAATGCCTCAACCTTGCTATTAAGATCGTTGTAAGAGTAATCCACCTTCGTATGGATCTCCTCTTGTCCCTTAAGTAGTTGTTGGAACATGGAGCTCAAATCAAGTTCTTGCGGTTTAGACGTAGGTGCTTGAAAACCGGGTGGAGCTTTGTGTTGAAATCCACCTTGGTTCCCTTGGAATTGATTCCCTGGGACAAAGGCTTGATTGTTGGTGTTAGAAGCTTGCCCTTGAGGTTGAAATTGTTTTTGTGGGGCTCCTTGAGGTTGAGTAGGTTGTGGAGGGTAGACTTGATCTTGTGGGTTCTCCACATTTGTATTTCGGTAGGAGAAGTTGGGGTGGTTCCGGTAGTTTTGATTGAACCCTTGGCGTTGGTAGTTTCCTTGGTTTTGGAAGTTCCCTTGATTCCCCAAGTAGTTAACCTCCTCTTGAGTGTTCATGTCTACGTTCTCCTCTTGAAAGTAACCTTGATTCTCATCATAAGCATCCACAAAGTTGACCGTCTTTTGGGAAGACACTAGTAGTTTGTCAATCAAATTGGCTTGCTTGTCCAACTTGTCGTTAAGAGCTTTCATGTATTTGGCCCGTTTGTTCTCATCAAAATCACTAGTGGTCCTTGTGGCGCGGTCATAGTCATCGCCATAGGTACCGTCACTTTGGGCCGAATTCTTGACAAGCTCCATTGCTTCCTCAACGTCTTTAGCTAAGAAGTTCCCGTTAGATGCCGTGTCAAGAAGCATATGGATCTTAGGTAAAGCACCACAGTAGAGCGTGCTTAGGAGAGAGGCGTTGCTAAAGCCGTGATGTGGGCATTGAGACGTGTAGCTTCTGAATCTCTTCCAAGCCTCATTGAAAGACTCATTGGATCGTTGTGTGAAACTTGAGATCTCGTTGCGAAGCTTGGCGGTTCTAGCCGGTGAGAAGAATTTGGCGAGAAACGCGCGTTTGCAATCATCCCACGAAGTGATAGATCCTTGAGGTAAGGTATTTTTCCATTGGTGAGCCTTGTCACCCAAAGAGAATGGGAAGAGACGAAGCTTGAACCCATTTTCGGAGACCCCATTGATCTTCGTGAGACCACATATCCGGTCAAATTGGTCAATGTGGTCCAAGGGATCCTCCATGAACAAGCCATGAAATTTGTTGGCTTGAACCATGTTGATAACTCCCGGTTTTACTTCGAAGTTGTTATTCTCCACCGGTGGAGCTTGAATGCCTTGGCGGTTTTGGTGAGCATTAGCGGCATCACCTTCTCCAACAACGTTTCTAGCTCTAGGTGGATGGTTGGGACCTCTTGGCCGGGCGGGTGGAAGAGGGTCGTTGTGCGCGTTCCCTCCTTGTGCGTGGTGGTTTCCATTACCACCTTGTGCGGGATGGTTTCCATTACCACCTTGGTTGTTGCCGTGTCCATCCCCATTCCCACCGTTTCGTTGGGTGGGAATGGCTTCATTGATGTTCCCAAGTGGAACGTTCTCATAGTGTTCCATGTTGGTCTCGACTTCTTGTTGTCTTACACTTCCGTCCCTTGTTCGAAACCCTCGGTATGATCGATGTATGTCGTCCCGTGGTCCAACTAGATTGTCGTTGCCTCGAGATCGTGTATGCATGCACCTATAGGTTTAGAGAGCAATGGAAAGCAAACAAAATTAGTAACTTTAGAACAAATAAAGCTTAATCTCACAAAGAGCCTAAACCTTAATGTTAAAACAAATCCCAATATGGCAACGGCGCCAAATTGATACAAGACTTTTTAGTCTCTAGGAGGTATCAATATCCCCAATACGATTACGATGTAGTAAGGAGGTTATTATCAATCCATAATCGGGATTGTTCTAAACACTAAGAATGCAAGGTTCATAAGTAATTTAAGCTAACAAGTCAATTGGTGATTAAGTGTTCAAGTTCAACCTAAACAAAGCAATAACTAAACGAATTGTAATCCAAATAACAAAAGCGGAACAAGAGATAAGGTTAATGATATAAGGTGATCCGAGTTCAATTAGTGGTGTTCATTTGCTCAAGAAGCTAATTCCTAGGCAATAGATCTCTAATCTAGATTAGTTCTCTTTCAAGGAACTAATCACTATGCTAATTATCAAGTCCATTAGCAAATCATCATTTGTGGATTAACAATTAGCAAGCATTAAGAATCATAACAAGATCAACCAAAGATATACCCTAAACAACTAATGTCTTAGGTTAGGAACATAAATCTCTTGTCTAGTTTGGTCTTGGCATTTCATCAAACACTTGGTGTTCATGAAATGCCTTGTGATCTAGATCCACTCTTTCAAGCTAGATCTAGCATTAGGGACTCTAGACAAGAAGGAATATAGGATTATCTAATCCTAAACACCACTAATCAAACCCTAGATCACCCTAATCTACCTTATCCCAAGATCCTTAAGACTACTCACTAATCATCATGGGTTTAACAAATCCAAGAAAAGAAGTGTTAAAACTCATGATCAAGATGATTGAATGATTAGAAAGTAGAAGATATATGGATTCAATAAAGAAAACAATACTCAAATTGCATAAATTAAAAGGATCAATCTCTTACAAATCACTCTTAGAGAGGGTTTTTTGCTTAAGAAAAGACTTAGCCCTTCCAAATTAGGTTTTTGGGCTTTAATAGTGAATAGTGACGAACGGGGTCGACCCGGGACAAACCAGGTACCGACCCGGTTTAAATGGATAAAATGTTTTGTTTCGGCCAATACCGAGGACACACCTCGGTGTAACACCTCGGTATTGAGCCTGGGTTTCACACCGATGAGCCAATACCGAGCAGTGGCCTCGGTATGGGGCGATTGTTCTTCAGTGGATACCGAGGTCACTCCTCGGTATCTTTGCTCCGTATTAAGGACTTTTTCCCCCGGGTTCTTCCTGTGGCAGTACCGAGCTGTGACACCGAGCAGTGGCATCGGTGTAATCCCCTGAAGCTTTGGTACCGATCTCACTCCTCGGTGTCGGTCGATACTCGGTATCACACCTGGTATCGGTCGATGCTTGGTGTGAAGCTTGCTTTTCCCCGTCGAGTAATACCGATCAGTTGCACCGAGCAGTGACCTCGGTGCAACCCCTCTGCTTTCGATACCGAGCACCAGTACCGAGCAGTGACCTCGGTACGGTCTCTGTCTCCTCTCCTCGGGTTTCGAATCTCCTCGTTTAACACCTGAAATACGATCCAAAACATGCAAGAACTCTCTAGGACTAAATGTGGACACACTAGACTCCTAAAATGACTAAAATGCTAAAATTATATCATGAACTACATGCAAATGAATTGAAACCTATATGAAACGGATGCTAGAATGATGCAAAATATGATGATATCACTTGAGGGCAAGCAAAGGCTAAGTTTGGGGGAGTTGATATATCATGGTTTTTACCCTATTTAACCCATGATATAAGTCCTTTTTATAGAGTCTTTATAGTATTTTGGAGTCTTTTAGAGTCTTTTACAGGTCTTAGCACGTTTGGAGCATTATTGGAATTATTGGAGCTTTCTGGAGCAGTTTAGAGCAGAAGCTGAAGTCGTGTTGCTGAGAACCTGATTTCACGGCAAGCATCGATCGATACCCCCTGGTATCGATCGATACTCATCGCAGCAAGACACGACCCACGAGTTTTCCAAGACTTGAAGAATTGCAAAAGTGCCCAGAAGTCTTTAATAATTACAAGAAGACCCCAAGTCGTGATTTAGGTTATAAATAGGATTTTACAGCCATCTGTTTAGGCTATGCTTTATTCTGCTTTAGTTTAAGAGAGATTTTGGTGAGAGAGACAAGTATGATTTCCATTCGTCCGAGATTAGATCTCAAAACCTTTGTTTCTCTTTCTGATTTTATATAGAGTATTTATTCAAACATGTCTATTGATTTAATCTTCATGTCTGAGTAGATCTCTTGTTAGGTTTGGGGATTCTCATAAGGGATTTCTTTGAATGCTAGGTTGATTAATTATTTGGGGTTCATAATCTGAATTAGTTCTTCACCTTAGGTTGTTCTCAAAGCTAATTCTAGATTGATCACCTAGAACTTAGATCTTAGGATAATTGATTAGGCACGACAGTTCGATTAATTACCTGATAGAACTTAGGGTGAGCAAATTGATTATTCGCAAAGAGATTTGGTTTAATTGATTTGTGAACATATCAAACTTGAAATTAAGGCTGATTTATTCTTAGGGATTTGCAAAGAAATTTGGGATTCTGAAGTTTAGATTTAGATAGTTTTCGCAACGACAATTGGTTAATTATATTCTAGTGATTTAAGTTCGAGAACCGTGCTTAAACTGAACCCTGATTAGTTAGTTTATTTTGCATTCATTGATTTCCTGAGAAATATCCATGAACCTATCTTTTTCCCATTGAATACAACTCGTTTACTACTTTCTGTTTTCTGCTAAACCTGAATTGCTTAGCTTAGCTTCATACTATACAATTTATTGGGTGATTTTTGTGGGTCTTTGTGTTCGACCCCTAACCATATTACAACTATTGCTTTAGTACTGTTAGGGTATTAAATTGAGCATATCAAACAACCGGAACTTCAGTAACAGCACTCGCAATTACGGGAACTCTTCGTACCAGCCCATCTCTCCAAAGTCCACAGACAATAAGATGTAATTCATGATGGAACAACTTCTTCGAGGACAAGAGAAGTTGCAGGGGGATTTCAATGGGAAGTTTGACTCGCTGTACATGATTCTGAATGGGAAAATCGAAGCCACCAGTCTCTCCCAGAGGAAGCTGGAAACTCAGGTTGCTCAAACAGCAGCAACTGTAAAGAGGCAGGAAGGTTTTCTTCCGGGGAGAACTGAAAATCCAAGACCACACGTCAATGCGATCTCCTCAAGTGCAGAAAATTTCGATGATGATCCTGAAATCGCACAAGCATCGATCGATACCAGCCTGTATCGATCGATACCAGCCCAGACACTTGCTCGAATGGATCTAAAATCCCATGTATCGATCGATACCCCATTGGTGTCGGTCGATACTGAGGCGATTTCTGAGGAGACACCTGAGATTTTGACTGTGGTGCCTAAGGTAGTTGCAGAACGAGTGTATATACCCAGTATACCTTATCCTATGCCTCGTATTATGACAAGGAAGGAATGGGAGGACGCCATATGCAAGGCTTTGTTGGATAAATCAGTTGTGGAGCTTCCTTTTGATGATGATGTATCTGCCAGGGATGATTCAACAGCGAGAGTATCGATCGATACCATACCTGGTGTCGATCGATACCCCTCGCAGAACGAGCTAGAAACTGTGAAAACACCTGAGTTGATTGCAGAAAGAGTTCGCAAGCCCAAGAAGCTGAATCCTATTCCTAAACACCTCAGAGATCCTATAAGTCCAAAGCAGCTGCGTGGCTTTGAGAAGATGGTACGAAGGATTTCCCCTGAATCAACCTTTGAAGAAGCTCTAGAACACCGTCCTCTGCTAAGTCACTTCAAAGATTGCAGAGAAACTGAGGAAGAGATCAAGACACTCTTCATTAAGGCCAGAGGTACACCTCCACTGAGACAGTTGACTAAGAGGGAAGACCCAGGGATCTTCTCAGTTCCATTCTCTATCTCTAGAGTTGAATTCAAAGAGTCTCTCGTTGACTCAGGAGCCTGCGTCAATGTCATGTCCAGGGCAATTGCAGAGAGATTGGGAGCTGATATTCAACCTCCAAAGACATCTATCACGTTCGCAAACGATTCCACCTCTCTTCCATATGGGGCAATCGCTGATTTGATGATCACAATAGGAGATTGCCTGGTTCCTACTGATTTTTAGGTTGTAGAGATGAATGCAAAATCTCGTACGCAGTTGATTCTCGGAAGACCGTTCATGGCTACGGTTGGCGCCATTATGGACACACCCAACAAGCGCATCTCATTCTCATACATTGACAAGGAGGTGTACTACAAAGCCATCCCTAGAGGAACTCCCACACGTATCTCTTGCATCGATGCTGTAATAGGAGCGACGTTGATATCAGATCCTTTGGAAGAACCTCCTGACGTACCAACTATCATAGACGTTTCAGCTGAATCACCCAGCATCACCAAGAAAGTTGTCAAGAAGGCTAAGGCAACAAAGAAGAAGGCCAAGAGCAAAAGAGTCGACGATCCCCATGTCACATTGATTCCTCAGAGATGTGACGGAGATTCGATTGAGTACAAGGTGAAGTGCAAATGAGCCTCGAAGCCATTCTCTAAGGCTAGAGTTCTTCTTACTTCGGAGCTGAAAGAGAAAGGAAAGGAGTTCGTGGAAGGCATGTTGAGCAAAACTCTGAAGCTAGCAATGTCAAGTTGTGGAGCCTGTTTTGGTGCAAGCTCTCACTCTTATCCAGCCTGAAGGGCGTTACAGTCAAGCTATTGACGTTAAACGAGCGCTTGGTGGGAGGCAACCCACTGGTGAGTATATATATATAAGTATTTTTCTTTTATTTTTCGTTTTGTGTCAGGATGAACAAGGAGCAGATTCGAAATCGCCTTAGTGTCGATCGATACCCCATTGGTATCGATCGACACCAATCGCGAATGTACGGTTCATCAAGTCGATTTAAGCCTGGTATCGATCGATACCAGGCTGTGTGTCGATCGATACTCGATGTTCCAGCATGGTAACTTCTTGTTTCTCTTCGTTTCTTCTATTCTTTTGTCTTCTTTTACCTACTCTAGGCTAGATAACACTGGGGACAGTGTTGTTCAAGTCTGGGGGAGGTGTCTGCTGACATTGTGTTTGTTTTTCTTAGAGTCAGTCGCTTTACCCAGTCAAAATCGTTTTTGTTGAGTCAAAACTTGTTGGAGACGATGATCCTGTGCTTGAACCTATTGATTTGATTTTATTTTTGAGTGCACAGTGTTACAGGATCAGTTCTAGATCGACTAATGAAAAATCCAAAGACTGACCAGTTGACTAGAAAACATCCATGTTTCCAGCAGAGTTCTTCTGAAACCTGAGCCAACTTTTGCACTTCATTGATATGGTTAGTGTTCATAGAGCTTGATTCATCATTCATATCTGACAAAGGAACCCATGTGTTTAAAATAAATGGTATTTCTCTCCCTGTTACAAATTGATAAGTGCATAAAAGATGAAATGTTTTTCTTCTAAGTAGAGGGCTAGGAAAGTTTCCAAGGATCCCATTATTCTACTTCAGAGGAGATGATCACACAAAGGTGAAAGCGAGGTTAGGAAAATTTCCTGTGACACCATTATTCGCCTACACCTTTGATTACTTATGCGGGAAGAACCGGGTATTCGGTGGCTAACACCATCAATACTCGCGTCTCAAACCTTAATATGTAAATGCAAGGAACATAATAAGAATTAAGTCTGGGGGAGAGAAATAATACCAAAAAGTGTGAAAAATGGTGGTTCCTTGTTATGATATCGTATGGTAAAGAATCTAGAAGGCTCTTGAACATTGGCTGCAGCGATGAAACTGGCGATGAGGGTTTTACTTGAACAAAGCTGTGGGATAATGTGTGGAGTCTGGAAAAGCTGTGAATGTCTACGGAGAAGTACATTGTGGTTAGATCAAAAGCTGATTAGGTGACATTTGGGTACTTGGAAAGAGGGTCATTTCGATGGTTCATGAACAGGTGAGTCTCCGCGTTTTCAAACCTCTTTCTCTGATTTAGGCTTCTATTTGCTTGAGGGCAAGCAAAGGCTAAATCTGGGGGAGTTGATATATCATAGTTTTTACCCTATTTAAGCCATGATATAATTCCTTTTTATAGAATTTTTATAGTATTTTTGAGTCTTTTAGAGTCTTTTACAGGTCATAGTGCGTTGGGAACATTATTGGAGATATTGGAGCTTTCTGGAGCATTTGGAGCAAAGCAGAAGTTCGTGTTGCTAAGAACCCGATATGAAGCCTTGGTATCGATCGATACTGGCTAGTATCGATCGATACCCATCGCAGCAAGACACGACCCGCGAGTTTTCCAAGACTTGAAGAATTGCAAAAGTGCCCAGAAGTCTTTAATAATTACAAGAAGCCCCAATTCGTGTTTTAGGTTATTTATAGGGATTTTACAGCCACTTTTATGGCTATGCTTTATTTTTACTTTGGTTTTTGAGAGAGATTTAAAGGGAGACAAATCTGAAACTCTGTTGATCCGAGAGAAGATTTTGAACCCTTGTTTTACTCTTTCTGATTATTTATTTGATGATTTATTCAGTTATGTTGATTGTTTCATTCTCCATGTCTGAGTAGATCTGCTTTAGGTTTAGGGTTTTCTCATAAAGATTTCTTTGAATGCTAGGTTGATTATCTATTTAGGATTCACCATCTGAATTAGTTCTTCGCCATAGGTTGTTCTCAAAGCTAATTCTAGGTTGACGAATCTGGAACTTAGATCTTAGGATAATTGATTTGGCACGAGAGTGCGATTAATTACCTGATAGAACTTTAGGTGAGCAAATTGATTATTCGCAAAGAGATTTGGTTTAATTGATTGGTGAACATATCAAACCTGATATTAAAGCTGATTTAGACTTTAGGATTCGCAAAGAGATTTGGAATTCCTAGGATTTAGATTTAGATAATTCTCGCAACGACAGTTGTTAGTTATACTTTAGTGATTTGAGTTCAAGAACAGCGCTAAATCTGAATCCTGTTAGTTAATTTATCTGCATTCATTGATTTCCTGAGAAAAACCATGAGCCTATATTTCCTCCAATTGAATTACAACTTTTTTAATTTCTGCACTGCTTTCAATTACATCTCTTGGCTTAGCTTAATTCGATACTATACAATCTATTGTGCATCTCTGTGAGTCTTTGTGGTTTGACCCCTAGCTATACTATAACTACTGCTTTAGTACTTTTAGGGTATTAATTTGAGCATATCAGATTTGCAAGGAAATTTGGAATTATAAGAATTAGACTTAGATAATTCTCGCAACGACAGTTGGTTAATTATAGTTTAGTGATTTGAGTTCAAGAACTGGGCTTAACCTGAATCCTAACTAATTAGTTTATCTGCATTCTCTGATTTCCTGAGAAATACCCTGAACCTATCTCCTCTCCATTGAATTTACAACCCTTTAATTCTACTTTCTTATTTCATGGATTTACTTAGCTTAATTCGAACCTATATAATATATTGTGTGATTCTTGAGTCTCTGTGGATTCGACCCCTAAGTACTACAATCGACAAAGCTGTTAGTACTTTAGGGTATTACATTTGAGCTTATCAACTTTGGCGCCATTGCCGGGGACTTTTAATTCGCCATTAGATTTTAGTCTAGAATTTCGACTAAGTTCGATAGTGTCGAGCGACACCACCAAGTGTCGGTCGATACTCATCGTTATTTTTGTTAATTACGTGCACTGTCTTTTGTGTTTCAGGTGTATGCCTACTCGCGAAACCAGGAGGAACAAGAGCACTCAGCTAGTTAATCTTTCCAACAAGGAGTTAGCAATTTTGGAACTTACAAACCGGACAACAAGGAAGCCAACATAGATGAATAATCCAGTGGTATTGGTTCGTGATGATGCTGGAACTTTGAGAGACCAAGGGTCATTCGTGCAATGAGAGAGGGCAACGACTTGATGGGGATGGAAACATCATTGTCCCTGCAGTTGTTGTGAATGTTGGGAATGATGTGGTTGATCGTGGTAGAACAATAGGTGAGTACAACATGCCTTATCAGTTCTATGCCAATCGATCAGCGATTCACCCTCCTACTTTTTATAGGAATGACTTTGAGCTGAAACCTACATACTTCACTATTGTGGGTCAGCACCCTTTTCATGGTCTTTCTCATGAAGACCCCATGGATCACATTGAGATGTTTGAGGATTTGGTTACTAGCATTAAGTACAATGGAGTGTCCAATGATTTCCTCTGCTGTAAGCTCTTCCCATACTCGCTGTAAGCAGTTGCCCCCTGGATCACTGACTACATAGGAGGAAACTAAGAATTCCTTATTGAACAATTTCTATGATGATGCAAGATCCGGGGAGCTCAGGAATAAGATCTCACAGTTTTCTAAGTGAGTGACTGAAGCGTTTAAGGCTGCTTGGGTGAGATTTAGGTTATATCAGAGGGATTGTCCATATCACGGGTTCACAAAGTGATATAGCATGGATTTTACCCATTTTAGACCATGATATAGGTCCTATTTATGGAGTCTTTATAGTATTTTGGAGTCTTTTAGAATCTTATACAGGTTTAGGTACGTTTGGAACTTAATTGGAGTTTTTGGAGGATTCCAGAGTATTTTGGGAGAAAAGGAACAGAGTCATGTAGAGACGTCAGAAGTTTGGCATTCGTTGAAGAACTTCCCACCGATGGATTGAGATCAAATTTGGACACAAGACAGATCAATGGATTAGCTTTCATTTGCAAGTGTTTTGAGGCCATTCCAACGGTGCGATCGAAAGTTATGCCAGTTTTCGTGAAAACAGTCCAGTCTGGCTAGCACATTGTACTGGTGTCGAGACGGGAAAAAGCGTGATTTTACAAGTTTAAAAACTCTGCAACTTGGTCCATAAGACTTTAATAATTACCAGAAGCCCCAAAACGTGTTTTAGCTTTACAATTATGTTTTTCAGCCACTTTGGTAGCTATGCTTTCTTTACGCTTTCATTACTCTGGATTCTGCTTTGGTCTTTGGAGAGACAACTCTAAACTCCTGTTTCTATTGAATTCTTTGATGATCTATTCAATCATGTTGTTTTCAATCTCCATGTCTGAGTAGATTCACTTTAGGTTCAGGGTTCTCATAAGGGTTTTTTTCTGAATGCTAGATTGATTATCTGTTTAGGATTCCCCATCTGAATTAGTTCTTCATCTTAGGTTGTGTTCAAAGCTAATTCTAGGTTGACGAATCTGGAACTTAGATCTTAGGATAGTTGATTAGGCACGAGAGTGCGATTAATTACCTGATAAAATCTAGGATGAGCAAATTGATTATTCGAAAAGAGATTTGGTTTAATTGATTTGTGAACATATCAAACTCGATATTAAAGCTGATTTATTCTTAGGAATTTGCACAGAGATTTGGGATTCTGAAGTTTAGATTTAGATAGCTTTCGCAACGAGAGTTGGTTAGCTATACTTTAGTGATTTGAGTTCAAGAACCGCGCTAAATTTGAATCTTGTAAGTTAGTTTATCTGCATTCATTGATTCCCTGAGAAATACCCTGAACCTATGTGTCGAACCCTCGAGACGTGTCAAACCCCCGAGTGTCGACCGATACCAATCCTGTGTCGATCGACACCCACCCTGAGGTCGAGAAGACACCTGAGTTGATTGAAAAAAAGGTTTACAAGCCTAAGATACCTTACCCTATGCCTATTGGGAAGACCAAGAAGGAGGTGGAAGACTCTAGATGCAAAGCGATAATGGATAAGTTGATCTCTGAGCTTCCTTTTGTCGATGCTATCAAGACTTCCCCAGTCTTTAGGAGATATGTTAAGAGGATGGTATCAAGCAATGTGAACATTGAAAAAGGAGTTTTGATGATTACTCATGAGTGCAGCGTGATTCTGCTCAACAAGATCCCAAAGAAACTACCTGACCCAGGGAGTTTTCTGTTAGATTGTACGATCTTCACAGAAAGATTTGAGCGTTCTCTTTGTGACCTTGGCTCAAGTGTGAACCCCATGTCGTACTCAGTTGCTCAGCGGATGGGGATGACAGACTTCAAGTCGACTAGGATCTCACTGATACTTGCTGATCGCTCAGTTCGACTTCCCATAGGATTGCTCGAAGATGTTCCAATTAAGATTGGGAATTGCTTGATCCCGACTGATTTTATTGTCTTGGAGTATGATTCAGAGCCCAAAGATCCTCTTATTCTGGGAAGGCCATTCTTAGCAACAGCTGGAGCTTTGATAGACTGCAGGAATGGGAAGATATCTCTCAACATTGGTGATTTGGTTATGACTTTCAACATGGAGAAGATGATGAAGAGACCAACCATCGATGGGCAGACGTACTTTGTTGATACTTTCAGCGATATAGCTGAAGAGTATTTTCTGGAGATGCATCCTGAGGATCCATTAGAGAGGGCATTGGTCTGTTCAGCTGATTCAGAGGTGTATTTGAGTGATGTTGCTGCTGGATATGCTAAGATGCTCGACAGAACATGAGCAGTGTCGACCGACACCATTGTTGGTATCAATCGACACCACCCGCGAGCACCAGAGAATTTGGCCGAAACTTCTACGGAAGCTGCTGTGCTTGGTGATTGGAATGAGGAGAAGGCTCCTAAGATCGAACTCAAACCACTCCCAGCCAATTTAAGGTATGTTTTTCTTGGTCCGAATTCCACATATCCAGTGATCATTAATGCTTCCTTAAACAACGCAGAGATCACCTTACTGCTGAGCAAGCTGCGCAAGTATCGCAAAACTCTTGGCTATTCTCTTGATGACATTTCAGGTATCTCCCCAGACTTGTGAATGCATAGGATTCATCTTGAGGACGAGTCAAAGTCTTCAATTGAGCATCAGAGGAGGCTGAACCAGAACTTGAAAGAAGTGGTTAAGAAGGAGGTAATGAAGCTCTTGGAAGCAGGGATTATCTATGCCATTTCGGACAGCTCTTGGGTCAGTCCAGTTCATGTTGTGCCTAAGAAAGGATGGATAACTGTGGTGAAAAATGAGAATGACGAGCTGATCCGTACTAGGACAATCACTGGGCATCGAATGTGTATCGACTACATGAAGTTGAATGCAGCCACAAGGAAAGATCACTTCCCATTACCATTCATTGATCAAATGTTGGAGAGGTTGGCGAGTCATCCATACTATTGTTTTCTCGATGGGTACTCAGGTTACTTTCAGATTCCGATACATCCAGAGGACCAAGGGAAGACAACCTTTACATGTCCTTATGGCACATTCGCTTACAGAAGAATGCCCTTTGGATTATGTAACGCTCCAGCCACTTTTCAGAGGTGCATGATGTCTATCTTCACAAACATGATTGAGGATTTTATGGAGGTGTTCATGGATGATTTTTCAGTGTATGGATCATCACTCAAGAGCTGTCTTGATAACTTGTGCAAGGTGTTACAGAGATGTGAAGAGAAACACTTGGTTCTTAATTGGGAAAAGTGTCACTTTATGGTTCAGGATGGCATCGTTCTTGGGCACAAGGTTTATGAGGCTGGGATAGAAGTAGACAAAGCCAAGATTCAAGTCATGACAAGCCTCCAACCACCGAATTCTGTAAAGGACATTCGAAGCTTCCTTGGTCATGCTGTGTTTTACAGAATATTCATCAAGAACTTCTCAAAACTAGCCCGCCCACTCACCGCCCTATTATGCAAGGAGGTCAAATTCGACTTCACCCCTGATTGTCTTGCAGCCTTTGAGGAGATTAAGAAGGCATTGGTGACTGCTCCTATTGTACAACATCCAAATTGGACTATGCCTTTTGAGATTATGTGCGACTCTAGTGATTTTGCTGTTGGATCAGTTCTGGGTCAGAGGAAGGATAAGAAACTTCATGTTATCTACTATGCCAGCAGGACATTGGATGATGCTCATCGTAACTACAACACCACAGAGAAAGAACTACTTGCAGTTGTTTTCTCCTTTGTGAAATTTCGGTCCTACCTGATTGGGAGCAAAGTGATTGTTCATACAGACTATGCTGCTCCCAAATATCTGCTGCAGAATAAGGATCTCAAACCTCGCCTTTGTCGTTGGGTCTTTTTGCTTCAAGGCTTTGACATTGAAGTTAAGGACAAGAAGGGCATAGAGAATGGGGTTGCTAACCATCTTTCGCGGATAAGGATCGATGAAGACGTTCCTATTGATGATTTCCTACCAGAAGAGAACATCTATTTCATCAAGACTAGGTTTCAAAGTGGTTCTGCCGAACACATGCACTTCTCACGAGTTACATGTGTTGGTATCGAGCGACACTTCCCTAGTGTCGGTCGATACCCATCGATATTCAGATCAGTTTTGTCTGTGGATCACGCTGGTGTTTCTAAAGGGCATATAGATGTTGTGATTGTTCCTGATCGCCCGTGGTATGCTGACATAACTATCTTGCTGCAGAGGACGAGCCAAAGCATCTCAAGAAATATTATAGGAAGAAATTTATGCGTGACGTAAGGAGATTCTTTTGGGATGAACCTTACATGTACAAACACTGCTCTGATGGGATGTACAAGAGATGTATTGCAGAAACTGAGGTACGTGAGGTGCTATTTCATTGTCATGGGTCTGAGTATGCTGGACCATTTGCTACTTTCAAGACAGTGTCCAAGGTTCTTCAAGCATGCTTCTGGTGGCCTACCATGTTTAAGGATGCTCATGCTTTCATCTCGCAGTGTGATGTTTGTCAGAGGAGAGGTGATGCAGCAGCATCCTAGAAGCTTCGATCAACAACTCCAACGACTTTCCATATTTTAGCTATTATTTCTTTTTTATCTATTTTCCTTATTCTAGTTAGTTTTCTATTTCTATTAGGAGTAGTCTTTCTATTTTGTCGGTCTAAGAGTCTTATATATAGTTCCCTTCTTCTAGCTTTGTAAGGCAGACTTTTGAGAATTAATAAACAAGCAATTGTTTTCTTTCCTTGAGCAAGATTTGATTAAATTCATCTTCTTGAGAAGCAGGTCTCTAGTGATTCTCTTTTGAATCCCAAGATTGAGCTGAGTTCTGTTTTACCCTCTATCAGGATGGTATCAGAGCAAAAACCCTCTTGTTAACCATGCCGAGAGCTCCTCGACGTGAACAACCTCCGACGGAAGCGGAAATCACGCGACAGACTTTGGCTCGCATCCATGAGAAAATTAACCAGCTCGCTACAGCAGTGCAAGCCTTGACAGTCCAGCACGCCCCGCCTCCTCCTGACAACCACCCAGAAATCCGTGAACACTCCGATGAAGAAGAAAATCCCTTTGCTAATCCTGATGTGAACCAAGTTGTGGTACGGAACGAAGATTGGCGTTGGGAACAAAGCTTCAAGTTTGAGATCCCTGAATTTCATGGTGGTCCAACTGCAGAAGAGTTACTTGATTGGATCACTACGGTTAAAGAGATATTGGAATTCAAACGCGTTCCCCTTGAACGTTGTGTCCCTGTGATTGCAATGTGTTTTCGCAACAGAGCAGCGGCTTGGTGGACCCAAATTAAAGCATCGCGTACTCGTTTGGGCAAACCGAAGATCGTCTCATGGGATAAATTGAAGAAGCATCTGCGTAAGACGTTTCTACCATACAACTATGATCAACTTTTGTTCTAGAGACTGCGAAATTTACGACAAGGAAGCCGCTCGGTCGAGGAGTATGCCGCCAAATTTTTTCAGCTGCTGAATCGGGTTGATCTCCAAGATTAAGAAAATCAGATCGTGGCTCGTTTCATCGGTGGTTTACGCCAGCAAATTCAACACACTTTGAATCTGTTCAATCCTCTAACCATTGTTGAAGCTCATCAACAAGCTTTAACTGTTGAATCTCAAACCAAGGTTAATTTCTCTACGTGGAGTTCATCTAACAACGTCTCCCCCCCCNCCCCCCCCCCCCCGCCTCTGGCCCCTTAACAACCACCACTGCTCCTATCATCACTCCACCGGACACCACTATTATTCCCGTTGACCCTCCTCGCAACACTCGCCCACCTACCATTCGTTGCTTTGCGTGCGGTGAACCAGGCCATCGCATGTCAACTTGTATGACGCGTAATCGTAGAGGATTGTTACTTGATGCTTTTGGCCGTGATATTGAACTCGAAAATGAACCTGACTACGACGAACCACCAAAGGAGCTAGAAGCAGACACCGGTGTTTCGTTGATGTTGCGTCGATCTTGCCTCGCACCACGCCTTCAAGCGGATTTTCCTCAACGAAACAATCTTTTTCACTCTCGTTGTACGATTGCAGGAAAAGTGTGCAAACTTATTATCGACTCCGGCAGTTGTGAGAATGTCATTGCTGCAGGCGCCATCCATAAGCTTGCCCTCAAAGATGAGCAATACCCTAGCCCCTACAAACTCGCTTGGTTACAACAAACCAATGACGTACATGTTACCCGTCGCGCCTTGGTCACATTCTCGATTGGCGATGCATATCATGATCAAGTTTACTGTGACGTGGTTCCAATGGATGCTTGCCATCTACTACTTGGTCGCCCTTGGGAGTTCGAACGAAGGTTCCAACATGATGGTTTCCTCAACACGTATAGCTTTAAGTTTAACAACCGAAGCTTTACGCTCAAACCATCATTACCACAACTCCCTCCTTTAACACCCACCCCTCTCTTGTTGTTGCATAAAAAGCCGTTTGAAACTGCGATGCGTGATGAAGGCATAGTCTTTGTCCTCACCACAATATGGTCCTCTTCACCTACTGAGCATCACACGCGACCTGAATTTTCGAAGCTTCTCCTAGAATTTGCAGATATCTTTCCTGATGATCTACCTCCTGGACTGCCCCCTCTGCGTGATATTCAACACCAAATTGACTTTGTTCCTGATGCAACTCTCCCCAATAGACCCCACTACCGAATGACCCCACTGAACACGAAGAGCTCCGTAAGTAGGTTAAAGAATTAAGCTGTCATCGCTGATATTCAACACCAAATGGAGGCGTGTTTGCGGCTCCATTTAAGCTGTCTTCGCTGATAAACTCGTGCTCACTCTCTGCCTTTGTCAAAACAATCTCCGCCGGGTCATCGACTAGAATCTCTTCAACCACTTCGTCAGAGGTTTCTTGTGAGTTATCTATTGAGAACGTATGACCGTCCAACATAGGCTTCTTCAACATCTTATCCATCTCAAACTCCATGACAATGTCTCCCAGGTGGAGATCTATTCGCCCGCTCCTCACATCTATGATGCCTCCTGCTGTACACAAGAAAGGTCTTCCCAAGATGAGAGGATCCTTTGGTTCTTCATCCAGCTCTAGAACAACAAAATCTACAGGAACAAATGCATTGCCAATTTCACAAAACGATCAGCAAACATGAGAGAGATCTTAGTTTGCTTGAACTTTCTGAATCCAAGTCGCTTAGCCACAGAGTCCGGCATTAGGTTGACGCTGGACCCAAGATCACATAAAGAGCAAGCAAAAGTCATTGCCCCAATCTGCACAGAGAGAATGAACTTTCCTGGGTCGCTTAGCTTCTTAGGCATCTTGTTTTGGAGGATGACACTGCAATCCTTAGAAACCATCATCACATTATCTTCAGTGGACACTTTACTTGTCACTAAGCTCTTCATATACTTGTTCAATGAAGGTATCATTTGGAATGCATCGACAAGATGGAGCTTTACCACAAGATCGTTCAACATTTCCTTGCACTTGGCTTCTTCTAGGTCCTTACTTGACTTCTTCTGACGAGTAGGGTAGGCGACCCTTGGGGTGTAGACGCGTGTAGGGGGTAGTACATGTGGCTCATCTGTAGCGTCTGCACTTGTGAAGGCTCTTTCTTTTTCGGTTGAATCCCTATCTATGTTTAATTCAATGATTCATGGATCTCGTTGAAACCCTAAACCTAAATATGAAACTACTCAGACATGGCAACAAAGAACAAGCAAGGAGATAGAGAAAACTCATAATAATAATTAAAGAGAGGAAATGGTTTAGAATTCTTCTCAATATATGCAGAGATTCTTCTCCAAGCTTACAATATCAATCACCAAAAGTCTCAGTAGAATAGAGAGCAGTAAAAAAGAGAGATAGCCTAAAAAGTGGCTGAAAATAAAGTATATATAGGGTTCTGGGAGAATTTGGTTAGAATATGCAGTTTCCAAGGCAGAACAGGAAAATCAGAAAATTCTTTTTCCTTCTCGTCGACTTGAATCGATCGATGCACATATTGCATCGATCGATTTTGGTGCATCGATCGATCCTGGACTTTCTGGGCATGCTCCATCGATCGATGCACTCTTTGCATCGATCGATTCTGGCTCTACAGAGGGTGATGCATCGATCGGCTCCAATTGCGCATCGATCGACTTGGAAATTTCTGAGCATGTTGCATCGATCGATTCTTGCTCTTTTTGTACCGTTCCATGCGTGTTTGCCCACGTAACGCCAATTTCTTACTTAAACACCTTTTTACCTGAGATAGGTAAATAAAGGACTAAATGACTCTAGAAACGGACTTTGACTCGATAAAATACTCAAAAGAAACACCAAACATGTGTTACAAAACGGTAAAAACCAAGAATATCAGCCTCCAAGCCTTCTTCTAACTTACCATTGCAGAAGTAGTCTGATAGATCTCTCATGAAAAGTTGCAAGTGCACATCAAAAGTTTTAGTATTGTAGGGATCAAATCCCATGAACCAAGTGAAACACTACGAGAATGCATGAGGAAAGTAAATCTAAGACGAATGCAATGAATTTTGGTTTGTAACTTCTAAAATCTAAGAATGACAATTGAAACGATGTAAATTTGATATATCATGGTTTTTACCCCTTTTTAGCCATGATATAGATCTTATTTATAGAGTATTTATAGTGTTTTCGTAGTGTTTTAGAGTCTTTTCAGGTTTTAGCACGCTTGGAGCATAATTGGAGATATTGGAGCTTATTGGAGCTTTTTGGAGCAAAGCAGAGATCCTGTAGCTGAGACACCGATTTGATGCATGAGTATCGATCGATACACTTATGGTATCGATCGATACCCATCGAAGAAACAAAAGGATCACGACTTTTCTAAATATTTGAGAAACTGCAAATTGCCCCATAAGACTTTATTATTTTCAATCTGCCCCAGAACGTGTTTTAGGTTATTTATTAGGTTTTTTAGCCACTTTGGCTATGAAGTTTTATACACGTTTTATTTTACTTTAGTTTTGGAGAGAGCTTTTGGGAGAGAGAGCTTTTGTGAGGGAGACAAGTCAGAACCCTGTTCATCTAAGAGAAGATTTTGAACCCTCTTGTTACTCTTTTCTTATTGTTTATTTTAATGATCTATTCAGTTATGTTGATTGTTTCATTCTCCATGTCTGAGTAGATCCATCTTAGGTTTACACACTACAAGAAATCAGGGTTTTTATAGCACGACAGTATAGCGTTTTTTTCGATTATGCTATGGTTGACATACCTCTGGTTTTTACATAGCGTTTGTATATTTGTAAACGCTATGATAGAGTCATAGATGTTAAGAACAAAATTAGGCATCTCGTTTTATAGCAGAACCATAATTGAAACGTTATGGAAGTGTTAGGCGGTATACTCTCCCGCGACACTTAGAAAATTCTCCCCCAAACCACTTAGAAAATTTTCCCCCACGACATTCGTGCCAAAAAAAAAAAATTTGATAATACAAAAAACCAAAAAAAAATGAGCTCTCATCTTTGTTTCTAAGGCGAAACCTAGATCTAAACATCTTTGTTTCATCTCGAAATCTCAATTCCCCACTCCAATCCTCACTCTCCCTCCCGAATCCTCACTCTCCCTCTCGAATCCTCACTCTCCATCTCGAAATCTCAATTCCCCAACCCGAAACCCTATGTTACTGTTTTCCAGGTAGCTTTCAGGGTGCGAGTGAGTGAAAGGTATGTGCAATTTATTGGGTTTTTGTTTCAATTTGTGTTTTTGATCCACTGTTTCTCTAATTGCAATCGATTTAGGGCTAAGCGTCTCCAAGTTTAAGCGATGTATGGCTTTTATAAGTGTTTTTTTCTAACTGTAATCGATGCTTCCATTTTTTTGCAGAGAGCTTTGGGTTTGCAGTCAACAAATACGGACACAAATTTAGCAGATGATTCATTAGTTCTGTGACTCATTTCTTCTCATATTCTCTGTGTTGAATGGTATGGTGTTTGAGTGTCCGTTCACTACAAGAAATTTCGTAACTGATTTCTTCTCATATTCTCTGTGTTGAATGGTATGTTGAAAACAACCTAATGTAAATGGTAGCTAACAAGTCTCACAATTTAGTATTGTTTAATAATTACTAGTTACTAGTTTATCTTGTAGGTTACTTCACTGTTGTTGTTGTTTGAAGTTAGCTATGACATTGATATGGCTTGGCTTTGCAGTGTGATTTTTAAGTTGCCTAATTGTTTTGGGTATCACGATTCTTTTGTTGATGATCTTTGTTTTGCAGCTGTAGTATAGTTTTAAGTCTCTATGAGATTGAGATTGGTACCTAGCTAGTCTCACCTCTAAAATAGCTTAATAAGCTTTTGCTTTGCATTGTGAAGTTACATAATATGATTTCTCACCATCTGCATAATAAGCTTTTGCTTTGCATTGTGAATTAATTGTATGCACATTTGCTTGGAGCTGTTGTAAAATGGATAAAGCTTCGCATTTCACTTCTCATTTATTCTGACTGCTATGATTGCGATCGTTTAATGACAATGAACCGATGATGATGTTCCCATGAACTGTTTCCCTATGATCTTTGTTTGCCTTTTGGACCAGTAACAAAAAGGAGGACATAATGGAAGCAAGGAAAGAGATCATTTGCGGACTACCAGCGTATGGAATCATACAACACTTCCTCCAACAGCCACGACAAGAATCTCAAGTTGATACATGAAATGATTTGGAGGAGATCACACAACTAGAGTATAGACGCTCTCTCGCTCACCGGGGATACTTGATACGGGCTGAGGAAGACGATGAAGACATCGAACCTGATTTCCGAAGAATTATTCCACACCTCAGAAAGGAAGAACAAAGGCTCAGAAACCAACTCAACTCCGCTTCAATGAAACGACCAAAACAAGAACAAGGAGAATCCTCAAGAGGCAAGGGTCGTCGTCGAGATTAAGGAGCAGAAGCTATGTATTTTGTAATGTGTAAAAAGACTAGTTGGTTTAATGGGAATATATGTATTTAGTTTAAACTATGTATTTTTGTAATGTATTTGATAATATGAAACCTCGACTTAATGTGAATCTTTTTTTTTATAATTTTTCTTTTTTAATTAAATGTATTTAAATTAAATTAATATTTACAGAAAATTAGGGTCGAAAAAATAAAAATATGTTAATGACCAACCGAAATATATTAGTATATAATGCATAAGAGTTAAATTGTATCTTGATCATAAATTCTAAATTTTAAATTGTAAAACTCTTTAAAATAAACATCAAATACTATACTTATATAAAATAATTTTTTTAGCAAAAATTTAAAAAGGATTTAAGCGTTGAGTATTTTATTTAGGGTTTAGGGTATTGCCATTTAGGGTTTAGGTTATGTTGATTTAGGGTTTAGGTTATATTGATTTGTTAGGTTATGTTGTCAATTAACAAATGAAAATGATTGCCAATGATTGGAAATGATTGCAAAATCATTGCAAAATTAAAATGATTACAAACACGTATACAAACCTTACAAACTAATGCAATGTACTAAGAGTTTAGGGCATAGGGTTTGAGATTTAGGGCATATGGTTTGAGATTTAGGGTTTAGGGTTATGATATTTTTTATTGTTCTACTAACAATAGAAATATAATTTTAAGTATTAATGAGTTTAGGGAATATGGTTTGAGATTTAGGGCATAGGGTTTGAGATTTACGGTTTAGGGTTATGATATATTTTCTTGTTTTACTAACAATAAAAACATAATTTTAAGTATTAATGAGTGTTTGATATATCAAACACACTTGTAAGAATTTTGTTAACATATCTCAAAAAATTGTTTCATACTAATACTTAATATAGAACAGAAAAACACTTTAGACAAAACAAATTCATCAAATTTTTCCTCCAAAAATTATCCCTCTTAGACACTCTTAGACCTTTGATCAAAAAAAATATATATATATATATATATATATATATATATATATATAAAAGACACTCTAAGATCTAAACCCGCGACATTTAGCCAAAATTTGGGGAAAATTTTTCCCTCTTCCCTCTTCCCTCTTTGGCTCCAATTTGCTCGACACTTAACCATACACATGAAAATCTTCCACATTCCTTAGCATTGCAGATCCTAAACCCTACACACGAAAATCTATTGTGATTTTCAGAAAATCCCAAAGTCTCTATTTCTTCCTTTGGCGATTATTTCCCATCGAATCGAAGCTTCATTGTTCAATTAAAAAGGTTTGTTCTCATTCAATCAGAGAAACAAGGGTCTCAGCAAGAATCGATTTTAGACACATCGATTTTTTAACAATGATGCATGTTGGGTTCTGTCGATTTCAGTATATTTATTTTGAGGTGTTATCTATTAAGGCCAACTATACATCTATCTACAAAGGAATGAAACACGATTTTGATTTTGGGTTTTCATTCTAAGTTTTTGTTTGAGTTTTGATTTTTGTTTCTGTTTGAGTTTTGATGCATGTTGGGTTCTGTCGATTTCTGTTTTGATTTTTTTATTAAGATTGAGTTTGAGTTTCATTATGTTTTCTTTGTAAGTAATGAAACACGATTTTCACTATGCTGTTTTTCGTTTATTCATCAGTCTCAGAAATGGGAAAGCCAATAGGAGGAGGACAAGTTGTAATCCGTCGTAGTACACGTAATCAAGGCTTGGAGGCCACACCTGCAACAACACTAAAGGTGACTAAGAGAAGAACTGGTAGAAAAAAGACATTGGCTGCTCAAGCTAATGATGTAGAAGATGTTGTGGAAGAAGATGCTGCGGAAGAAGATGTTGAGGCTGACGTTAATGAAGATGATGAGGATGAGCCTGAGAAAGTAATGTCTGAAGATGAAGTTGCTGAGAAAGAAATTTCTCAGAAAGAAGTTACTGAGAACCAAGGGTCTCAGCAAGAATTTCCTGAGATAAAAGCAGAAGGTTGTTTGACTGGACATTAACATAATGAGAATGAAGAAGAAGCTGTCAATATGGAACAAGATGGAGTTAGCAATGCTAACACTGATGATGTCGTGAAAGAAAAAAAGAAAAGAGGACCAACAAATATGCGTAAAGTGGCTGAAAATCCTCATGAAAAGGTTGCAGTTACATTCACTGACTTTGGTTATCATGTTGGACCTGGTTCAGTAACACTATCATCTTTTCTTGGTCCTCTTGTGAGGGAACACGTTCCGGTAACACTTACTGATTGGAGAAAACTTGATGCAGTGACAAGAGACACAATGTGAGAGGAAATTCATGTATATATGCAACTAAGTTTTTTTTGAATAACTATGAAATTATAAACATGTTTGACCTTTGCATATTTTGATGCAGGGGAGGTTTAACATGCAAGAAGAGTGGCAGAAAGCTATTATTTTGAAGCAGTTGGGATGTTTGTGGAAGGCTGGGAAGTCAATGCTAGTGACACATGTACGAGATGCGAAGAATGCTGCTGAGAGAATAGCTTTAAAACCCAGCAACATCCCATCCATTCAAATATGAAACTCTTGGGTTAGGAGCAAGACTACCACAACTTTCAAGGTTAATTATCCATGTTTAATAAGTTACTATCTTGTTTATAGGTCATATCTTATAGATTTAATAACACTCAAATTTATATTGTAGGAAATAAGTAACAAGTACAGAGAGCTGAGAAGAAATCAGATTCCTCACACCATCAGCCGCAAAGGAATACTTCGATTAGCTGATGATATGGTAAAAAGAGTACTCAATCATCTATATTGTATGCTAGAATAAAATGGTACTCAAATATGTATGTATTTTGTATAGAGAAAAAAGAGTAAAGACCCAAGTAAGGTAAGTAGGAGTAAGATATGGATTGCGGGACACACTCATGATGATGGTAGACATGTGAATCCTCAATTTGCTGAGACTATTGTAAGAATTCTGAAACTTGTTATCTTGTGTATAATTAATGGATTATTTTCAATGAGTTATATTGTGTATAAATGTTTGTATCAGGAACAAATACAGTCACTTGATAGTCAAATGGACTGTACATTAGCTGCTGATAATATAAGGGAAGATGCTGTGAGCAAGATTTTGGGAAAAGACAAACCTGGCCGAGTAAGGGGATTTGGCAGAGGGATTACGGCTACTAAGCTAACATTTCTGAAATCTAGAGACACAAAGATTGCTGATATGCAAAGTGAGATTGAAAATTTAAAGGCAATGGTCCGAGACTTGGCTGGAAAGAAGGTAAGTATTTTCATATGACACTTGGTCAACTAGTCTTATGACATTTAATAATTCTTTTTCCTTTTGTCAGAAAATTAATGGTGATACTGAAACATCTGAGAGTGTTGCTGATTTCAAAGAAGGAGTGAGAGTACAAATACTGGATTGGTTTGAGTCAGAAGATGTTGTTATTGGTGAAGGAGAATTATGCTCTGCTGAACCGATGTACAAAATTGGTCGTATACCAATTGGTCCTAATGCACTGGCTATTCTTGTTAAGTCTGCATTAACCTCATAAACTTATCTCTGGAGGCCTACACCAGATGTGTCATCTCTTCAGGAAGCTGTGGGATGCAAAATAGCTTGGCCAATAGATAAAATGATTTTAGACAGGGCTCCGAACTCATCTCCAGATGTATCCAAGGTAAAGTTTTTCAACCTTGTTTTGTTTCCTTTTCATAACTCTAATCATTAGCTTTTTAAATTTTAGGAAACCAATGAAGATGAAACTCGAAGATGGAATATATATGATTGGACTAATGAAGACGAAGAGGTTATTGCTGAAGGAATCATGTGCTCATCTAATTCAAAAGAGATGGTTAACAATATACCTCTAGGTCCAAATGCTGTTATTATTGAAGTTGTGAAGGTGTTTAATAATGATCCTCGTTTGTGGAGGCCAACTGCTGATATGTTTTTGATTGGTGATGCAATTAACGAGAAAATTGCATGGCCAGTCCTGAAGGTTGAACTCATGCCTATAACCACTGCAGATGCAACACCTACCAAACCAGATAAGACAAAAGCAGTGGTATGTTATTGATATGAAGTTATTTTATTTGTTTGTCTTTTGTATTGATGTTGGAACTTGCGTATATTATCTGGTTTGAAGTGTAGAGTCCAGTCACCAGCAATAGTTTCACCAAAAGTGCAAAGAAGAAGTGTATTCTTTTAGAATGCAACAACTCTGGACGCAAGGTAGCTGAAGGGAGAGTAACTTCAACGGATCCGAAAGATGTGTGCCACTTTGTACCCCTAGGTCCAAATGCAAGCAAGGTTTGGGTTGAAGTGGCTACGCTTGGTAATGCAAGGGTCTGGAGACCAAATTCAGAGATTGCATACATTTCTGATGCAATAGGTTCAACTGTGGCATGGCCAAATGACAAACTATTGTTCATTTGAAACTTAAGACATGGTTTGGTAGTCTAAGATGCTGGTCCGGTTTGGTTTTTAACTTATATGTGTATTTCCGGTTATGCTTCATGTTCAAATCAAACTTGATGTATTTTGGTACTAATGTAATATTATATGATATATGTTTTATTTAAACCTTAAAACAAATTCGATAAATTATTTAAAATTATACCAATATTTTTGGTTTCATATTTAGTGATTGAATCCTAATCCCTAAACCCTAAAAATTATACTTATATTTTTTTGATTTAAAACCTAAAATACAAAATACTATTACAAAATACAAAAAAGGTTAGTGAAATTGATTTAGAGTTTAGGGTATAGGGTATATGGTATAGGGTTTGAAATATTTTTTAGTTTTATTGTTTCATATTAAGGTTTAGGGTTTAGGGCATTAGAGTATAGGGTTTATAATTTACACTTGAAACATATTTTTACTATTTATCTCATAATAAAAGAAAATACAATAAAATTATTTTTTCGTACTGTAAAAACATATTTGGGGTTTAAGTATAAATTTTAACCTTTATTGATATAAATACACAACACAAAATTTAAAATAAATATAATTAGAAGAATTTCCGAATTTGATGTAGTGTATACCACAATAGACTTAGTGTATAAGATTTGGAGTTTGATTTAGTGTATAGGGTTTAGGTTTAGGGTTTGAATTAGTGTATAAGTTTTAGGATTTATAGTATTGGAGTATAGTGTAAGCGATTCACGTTTGAAATATATTTTTCAGATTTGTCAATTACAAAAAATATAAATCTTAAAATCAAATATATTCATTTTTAAATCTTAAAACCCCAATTCCCAAATCATAAATTCTGAACTATAAATTTTAGATTGTAGATTTAAACATCAAAATTAAATTTAAAACTATATTACCAAATGAAAGCACATGATTGGTTAATCCATAGTCACAAGGATTCCACTTTTGTTTTAATCTCAACCATTGATAAAATTCAATCCAACGGACATTAATCAACTCCTTCTTTTTCTCCTCTTCTCCTACTCTTCGTCTCCTTCGCCGTCGACCCTCACTAAGCCTTCTCTCTTCTTTCTCTCTCGATCCCTCTTACGGTTGTTCATCTCGATCCATTCCTTTCTTATCGGGTGTTATTCAAACCAAATTATATTGCTTCGATTTATGTTTTCGAAAAATTTCAGATTACACAAATCGTTTTCCTTCTCACACGCCTCATTCTTCGTAACACAAATATAAAGTTAACCTCCATCTCCATCTTCTTAATATCACCACGAACAAAACGCACTCGAGCTCAATCGTTTTCAAATGGATAAGGCATGGATTTGGCTGCGAAGGTATGAACTCAAATCTCTCGAGCTAACTTGTATTCGTCGATTAAACTTGTTAGGC
The DNA here is from genome assembly GCA_002933935.1 of Eutrema yunnanense. Classification (NCBI taxonomy): domain Eukaryota; kingdom Viridiplantae; phylum Streptophyta; class Magnoliopsida; order Brassicales; family Brassicaceae; genus Eutrema; species Eutrema yunnanense. The sequence goes on along the minus strand of PKML01064955.1, from coordinate 217,310 downwards.
TAACTTGTATTTTCTGATTTAACATGTTGGACTAGTCTTGAGTACTCAGAAGGAGCAACTAATTTCGTGAATTCATCAGCAAGAAGATTGGGTAATCTGTCTGAAATGCTATGCCCTGTAGAGATTGCTGCAATTTATGACATCAGTTATTATATAAAATAGTTGAGCATCTACTGATTATGGGTATGGATAAGAAGTATAAGTGTTCTTGTTGGAGTATTCATGGTGAAAAAGAGATGATACAAAAGACAATGCTCTTGAATCTGAAACTGAGGCATTTGATTTGTTGAAGACAACATTTTGTATGGGTGAAGGTAATCCAAGTCAGACGAATGACAATGGGGAAACAAATGATGATGGTGAAACAGTAGAGGAAACAAAATTTAGGAAAAAAGTTAAGAGAAGCTGAAACTCCATTGTACTCTACTTGTATCAAATACACAAAGGTTGCAGCAATCATAGGACTTTACAGAATCAAAGTTAAGAGTGGTGTGTCTGAGAACTACTTTGATCAGCTGTTGGTTTTGATTCATGATATGCTACCTGAAGACAATGTTCTTCCAAAGAGTACATAATCAATCAAAAAATTTCTGAAGATGTTTGGTTTCGGTTACGACAATATTCATGCTTGCAAGAATGATTGCATACTATATAGGAAGGAGTATGAAAAGCTGGAAAGCTGTCCAAGATGCAAAGTTTCAAGATGGGAAAAGGATAAGCACAATAATGAGATAAAGGTAGGGATTCCAGCAAAGATCCTTAGATATTTTCCAATCAAAGACATATTTAGGAGGATGTTTATATCAAAAAGGATGGCTGAAGATTTGCGTTGGCATTCTACCAATGCCACTGAATATGGTACAATGCGACACCCTGTTGATTCTCTATGTTGGGCACAAGTGAATAATAAATGGCCAGACTTTCGACATCAAGTTTGCTGCTGAGAGGCGATTAGTTCAACTGAATGAGCTGGATGAGATTAGGCACCACGCCTATGAGAACTCGAAGTTGTACAAGGAGGGGACTAAGGCGTATCACGACAAGAAGATCCTCTCCAGACACTTTGAACCCAATGACCAAGTACTTCTATATAACACCCGTTTACAGTTGTTTCCTGAAAAATTGCGTTCTCGTTGGTCAGGTCCTTTCACAATCAAGGAAGTCAAAACACACGATGCAGTTTTCTTGCTAAGTACATCAGGCGAAGAGTTCATTGTCAATAGACAAAGGGTGAAACACTATTGGACAAAAGCCGAAACTCCAAGAAGACACATAGTGCCTCTGGATGATGCACCCACCGCCTGAACATCCGTAAAGTCAAGCTAGTGACGTAAAACAAGCGCTTGGTGGGAGGCAACCCACTCGTAAGTCGGTATATAAGTTCTTTTATTTTATGGTTTTTGGTTTTGTGTCTTGTGTTTTGCGTGAATCAGTTACAAAGGAGCTGTGTCGAGCGATACCAGTAATGGTATCGATCGACACCACTTGCGAGACAAAGGAGCTGAGTATTTGTTACAGGGACATGAAAAGGGTTACCTGTGTCGACCTAAGCCTGGTATCGATCGATACCAGTGATGTGTGTCGGTCGACACTCCTACCCCACTCCAGTGACTTCTTTGTTTTTCACGACTCCACTCAGTTCTTTTGGTTTCTTTTACCGACTCTAGACTAGATAACACTCGGGACAGTGTTGTTTAAGTCTGGGCGAGGTAGTTGCTGACAGTGTGTTTGATTTTTTTAGAGTCAATCGGTTTTGAGTCAAAAATCGTTTTATTGAGTCAAAACTTGTTGGAGACTATGATCTTTTTCTTGAATCTATTGTTCTGACTTCACTTCTAAGTGACTATTGTTACAGAATCAGTTCTAGATCGGACTAATGAAAAATCCAAAGATTGACCAGTTAACTAGAAGACACCTATGTTTCCAGCAGAGTCCATTAAAGCCTGAGCTAATTCTTTGCAGTTCATTGTTGTGATTGATGTTCATAGAGCTTGATTCCTCATTCACATCTGACAAAGGAACCCATGTGTAGAAAGTAATGGTATTCCTCTACCTTGTTATAAGTTAATAAATAAAAGCATGAAACGATGAAATGATTTTCTTCTCAGTAGAGGGCTAGGAAAATTTCCAACGATCCCATTATTCTACTTAAAAACAAATGATCACACAAAGGTTGGAAGCGAGGTTAGGAAAACTTCCTGTGATACTATTATTCGCTTACACCTTTGATACATAGAGAGGGGAAGAACCGGGGACTCGGTGGCAAACACCATCAATACTCGCGTCTCAAACCTTAATATGTATATGCAAGAGAACATGATATGAAATAAGTCTGAGGGAGAGGAATCAATACCAAAAAGTGTGAAAATTGGGTGGTTCTTTTGTCATGATATTGTATGGGAAAGAGTCTAGAATATTTTTGGCATTGATCACGGCGATGAAACTGGCGATGAAGGCTTTGATGGATAATGCTGCGAAAGTATATGTGGAGTATGGAATGCTGCGAATGTCTACGGAGAAGTACATGGTGGTTAGATTTGGAACTGGTTAGGTGATATGTGGAGTACTAAGAAAAAGGGCCATTGCAGTGTTTCAAGAACAAGTGAGTCTCCGTGTTTTTCAAACCTCTTTCTCTTGTTTAGCTTTCTGTTTGCTTTAAGGGCAATCAAATGCTAAGTCTGGGGGAGTTGATATATCATGGTTTTTACCCGCTTTTAACAATGATATAGGTCTTATTTATAGAGTTTTTTTAGTATTTTTCGAGTCTTTTCGAGTCTTTACAGGTTTAGGTACGTTTGGAGCTAAATTGGAGATAGTGGAGCATTTTGGAGCCAAGCAAGATCATGCAGCTGAAAGATCATGTTGAAGTCCTGGTGTTGAGCGACACCAGTTTGAAGAGTCGACACAGAAGCTGTGTATCGATCAATACCACTTATGGTGTCGGTCGATACTGATCGCATGAAGAGAAGGATCGCGACTCTTTACAAGTCTGAAGATTTTACACTTTGGTCCAAAAGACTTTAATAATTACAAGAAGCCCCAAAACATGTTTTAGCATTATAATTAGGATTTTCAGCCACCTTTTTGGCTAAGCTTTATTCTATCTTTGATTTTGTTGAGAGAGCTTTGAGGGAGACAAGTCTGAAACTATGTTCGTCCGAGAGAAGATTTCGAACCCTTGTTTTCTTTCTCCTTTATTATTAATTTCAGAGATTTATTCAATCATGTTGTTTGTTTCAATCTCTATGTCTGAGTAGATCTCCTGTTAGGTTTAGGGTTCTCAATAAGGGATCTCTTTGAATGTTAGGTTAATTAGTCGGTTAGGGTTTATAATCTGAATTAGTTCTTCAGCATAGGTTGTTCTTAAAGCTAATTCTGGATTGATCACCTGGAACTTAGATCTTAGGTTAATCGATTAGGCAAGACAGTGCAATTGATGATCTGATAGAACCTAGGGTGAGAAAAATAACTATCTGCAAAGAAATTTGGTTTAGTTGTTTTGTGAACATATCGAACCTGGACTTAAAGCTAGTTTAGTCTTTAGGATTTGCAAATAAATTTGGAATTCTGAGATTTAGACTTAGATAATTCTCGCAACGACAGTTTGTTAATTATAGCTTAGTGATTTGAGTTCAAGAACCGGGCTTAACCTGAATCCTAAATAATTAGTTTATCTGCATTCTCTGATTTCCTGAGAAATACCTTGAACCTATCTCCTCTCCATTGAATTTACAAGCCTTTAATTTACGATACTACTGTCTTATTTCATTGATTTACTTAGCTTAATTCAAACCTATATAATCTATTGTGTGATTCTTGAATCTATGTGGATTCGACGCCTAAATACTACAATCGACAAAGCTGTTTGTACTTATCATAATTCCCCACACATCAAACACTTCAACCTCCAAGATAAAATTTTGTGGCATTTCGTTCCTCTTGCTAATATTTCCCTGCCTTTGGCACGAATCGCATTTGGAGATGAAAGCATGTGCATCGCGAAACATGGTTGGTCACCAGAAACCGGCTTGCGGAGCTTTGGACACTGTCTTGAACGTGGCAAAGTGTCCAACATATTTCGAACCATGACAGTGGAAAAAAATATTAGGAATTTCCTCCTCTGTAATACATCTCCGAAAGATACCATCTGAACATTGCTTGTATAAGTATGGCTAGTCCCAAAAATAACGTCTGATGTCTCGCAAGAACTTCTTCTTCTTGTTCCCAACAAAGTCATTTGGCTCTTTCTTTGTAGCCAAGTAGTTTCCTATTTCACTAAACCAAGGATATTCAGGTAGCTCGGTGTGGTGTGAAGATGTGTGGTAGTCACTGCACCCAATACCGATCACGTACACGTTCTCCTCAGGTAGGCTGTCGTCTAAAGGAATCTCTTCAACTACACATAACCTAGACAAATGATCTGCAAAACCATTTTCGATCCCCTTCTTGTCTTTGATTTCAAGAACAAATTCTTGTAACAGAAGAATCCATCGCAAAAGTCGAGGTTTGGCGTCCTTCTTTGTGAGTAGGTACTTCAGAACAGCATGATCAGTATGCACTATAACCTTAAACCCCAGAAGATAAGATCTGAACTTCTCAAAAGCGAACACAATAGCAAGAAGTTCCTTCTCGGTTGTAGCGTACTTGCACTGCGCATCATCAAGAGTTCTGCTAGCGTAGTAGATAACATGAAGCTTCTTGTCCCTTCGCTGTCCCAAAACAGCTCCTACTGCAAAATCGCTAGCATCAGTCATTACTTCGAAAGGTAGGTCCCAGTTTGGTAGTTGGACAATTGGCGCGCTAACAAGTGCTCCTTTGATGGTATGAAATGCCTCTAGACAGTCGCCGTCAAAATGGAACCTCACCTCCTTGCATAACAATGTGTCAAGGGTCTAGCAATATTTGGCTTCTAATCCCCTTGACAGTATCTGGCGGCTGTAGACTAGTAAACACCTCGATCTTTGCCTTGTCTACTTCGATACCTTGCTCCGAAATCCGATGACCCAAGACTATCCTATCTCTAACCATAAAGTGGCACTTCTCCCAGTTTAGCACCAGAAGCTTTTCCTTGTAGCGCTGTAATACTCTGCATAAATTAGAAAGACAAACAGAAAAGGAGGATCCGTACACAGAGAAATCGTCCATGAAAACCTCCATTATGTCCTCAATCAAGTCAGTGAAAATCGACATCATGCACCGATGGAATGTTGTTGGGGCATTGCACAAGCCGAATGGTATTCTGCGATAAGAGAAAGTACCATAAGGACATGTGAATGTAGTCTTCTCCTGGTCATCTAGGTGGATGGGAATCTGAAAGAAACCAGAATAACCGTCTAGAAAACAGTAGTAGGGGTGGTTAGCCAATATTTCAAGCATCTGATTTATAAAAGGTAAAGGGAAATGATCTTTACGAGTAGCGGCATTCAACCTCCTATAGTCAATACACATCCTATGCCCTGTGACAGTTCTAGTTAGTAGCAACTCAATTTTCCCATTTTTAACGATTGTCACACCACCTTTCTTTGGCACAACATGGACTGGGCTCACCCAATTACTATCAGAGATAGCGTATATGATGCTCGCCTCTAGAAGTTTCATTATCTTCTTCTTTACAACATCTTTTAGATTCAGGTTTAACCGTCTCTGATGTTCTATCAAAGTCATCGATTTATCCTCTAGATGTATTCCATGCATGCAAAGGTCAGGTGAAATCCCTGTGAGATCATCTAGTGAGTAGCCTAAAGCTCTACGATACTTTCTAAGCTCACAAAGAAGCAAAGCAATTTCAACGTTGTTCAACTCAGCATTGATGATCACATTGTAAGTAGAATTAGGACCAAGAAATGCGTACATTAGCCAAGCTGGGAGCATTTTAAGCTCGATCTTAGGAGTCTTCAGCTCGCTCCACAGGTCAGCAAAAGGCGCAAGAAGACTTGTTGTTGGAGGCGTCTCTGCGGCTCCATCTAAGCTGTCGTCGCTGATAAACTCGTGCTCACTCTCTGCCTTTGTCAAAACAGTCTCCGTGGGTCATCGACTAGAATCTCTTCAACCACTTCGTCAGAGGTTTCTTGTGAGTTATCTATTTAGAACGTCTGACCGTCTAACATAGGCTTCTTCAACATCTTATCCATCTCAAACTCCATGACAATGTCTCCCAGGTGGAAATCTATTCGCCCGTTCCTCACATCTATGATTTCTCCTGCTGTACACAAGAAAGGTCTTCCCAAAATGAGAGGATCCTTTGGTTCTTCATTCAGCTCTAGAACAACAAAATCTGCAGGAACAAATGCATTGCCAATTTCACAGACCGATCGCCAAACACGAGAGAGATCTTAGTTTGCTTGAACTTTCTGAATCCAAGTCGCTTAGTGATATATCATGGTTTTTACCCTGTTTAGACCATGATATAAGTCCTTTTATAGAGTCTTTACTGTATTTTGGAGTCTTTTAGAGTCTTTTACAGGTCTTAGCACGTTTGGAGGATTATTGGAAGTATTGGAGCTTTCTGGAGCATTTGGAGCAGAGTTAAAAATCGTGTTGCTGAGTACCTGTTTTCACGGCCAGTATCGATCGATACCCCCTGGTATCGATCGATACCCATCGCAGCAGGACACGACCCGCGAGTTTTCCAAGACTTGA
>PKML01064955.1:161780-204994 GCA_002933935.1 Eutrema yunnanense | reverse complement strand
TATTGGAGCTTATTGGAGCTTTTTGGAGCAAAACAGAGATCCTGTAGCTGAGACACCGATTTGATGCATGAGTATCGATCGATACACTTATGGTATCGATCGATACCCATCGAAGAAACAAAAGGATCGCGACTTTTCTAAAGATTTGAGAAACTGCAAATTGCCCCATAAGACTTTATTATTTTCAATCTGCCCCAGAACGTGTTTTAGGTTATTTATTAGGTTTTTTAGCCACTTTGGCTATGAAGTTTTATACACGTTTTATTTTACTTTAGTTTTGGAGAGAGAGATTTTGGGAGAGAGAGCTTTTGTGAGGGAGACAAGTCAGAACCCTGTTCATCTGAGAGAAGATTTCGAACCCTCTTGTTACTCTTTTCTTATTGTTTATTTTAATGATCTATTCAGTTATGTTGATTGTTTCATTCTCCATGTCTGAGTAGATCCATCTTAGGTTTACACACTACCAGAAATCATGGTTTTTATAGCATGACATTATAGCGTTTTTTTCGATTATGCTATGGTTGACATACCTCTGGTTTTTACATATAGCAGGACAGTATAGCGTTTGTATATTTGTAAACGCTATGATAGAGTCATAGATGTTAAAAACAAAAGTAGGCGTCTCGTTTTATAGCAGAACCATAATTGAAACGTTATGGAAGTGTTAGGCGGTATACTCTCCCGCGACACTTAGAAAAGTTTCCCCCAAAACCACTTAGAAAATTTTCCCCCACGACATTCGTGCCAAAAACAAAAAATGATAATACAAAAGACCAAAAAAAAATGAACTCTCATCTTTGTTTCTAAGGCAAAACCTAGATCTAAACATCTTTGTTTCATCTCGAAATCTCAATTCCCCACTCCAATCCTCACTCTCCCTCTCGAATCCTCACTCTCCCTCTCGAATCCTCACTCTCCATCTCGAAATCTCAATTCCCCAACCCGAAACCCTATGTTACTGTTTTCCAGGTAGCTTTCAGGGTGCGAGTGAGTGAAAGGTATGTGCAATTTATTGGGGTTTTTGTTTCAATTTGTTTTTTTGATCCACTGTTTCTCTAATTGCAATCGATTTAGGGCTAAGCGTCTCCAAGTTTAAGCGATGTATGGCTTTTATAAGTGTTTTTTTCTAACTGTAATCGATGCTTCCATTTTTTTGCAGAGAGCTTTGGGTTTGCAGTCAACAAATAAGGACACAAATTTAGCAGGTGATTCATTAGTTCTGTGACTCATTTCTTCTCATATTCTCTGTGTTGAATGGTATGGTGTTTGAGTGTCCGTTCACTACAAGAAATTTCTTAACTGATTTCTTCTCATATTCTCTGTGTTGAATGGTATGTTGAAAACAACCTAATGTAAATGGTAGCTAACAAGTCTCACAATTTAGTATTGTTTAATAATTACTAGTTACTAGTTTATCTTGTAGGTTACTTCACTGTTGTTGTTGTTTGAAGTTAGCTATGACATTGATATGGCTTTGTAGTGTGATTTTTAAGTTGCCTAATTGTTTTGGGTATCACGATTCTATTGTTGATGATCTTTGTTTTGCAGCTGTAGTATAGTTTTAAGTCTCTATGAGATTGAGATTGGTACCTAGCTAGTCTCACCTATAAAATAGCTTAATAAGCTTTTGCTTTGCATTGTGAAGTTACATAATATGATTTCTCACCACCTGCATAATAAGCTTTTGCTTTGCATTGTGAATTAATTGTATGCACATTTGCTTGGAGCTGTTGTAAAATGGATAAAGCTTCACATTTCACTTCTCATTTATTCTGACTGCTATGATTGCGATCGTTTAATGACAACGAACCGATGATGATGTTCCCATGAACTGTTTTCCTATGATCTTTGTTTGCCTTTTGGACCAGTAACAAAAAGGAGGACATAATGGAAGCAAGGAAAGATATCATTTGCGGACTACCAGCGTATGGAATCATACAACACTTCCTCCAACAGCCATGACAAGAATCTCAAGTTGATACAGGAAATGATGTGGAAGAGATCACACAACTAGAGTATAGACGCTCTCTCGCTCACCGGGGATACTTGATACGAGCTGAGGAAGACGATGAAGAGATCGAACCTGATTTCCGAAGAATTATTCCACACCTCAGAAAGGAAGAACAAAGGCTCAGAAACCAACTCAACTCCGCTTCAATGAAACGACCAAAATAAGAACAAGGAGAATCATCAAGAGGCAAGGGTCGTCGTCGAGATTAAGGAGCAGAAGCTATGTATTTTGTAATGTGTAAAAAGACTAGTTGGTGTAATGGGAATCTATGTATTTAGTTTAAACTATGTATTTTGTAATGTATTTGATAATATGAAACCTCGAGTTAATGTGAATCTTTTTTTTTATAATTTTTCTTTTTAAATTAAATGTATTTAAATTAAATTAATATTTACAGAAAATTAGGGTCGAAAAAATAAAAATATGTTAATGACCAACCGAAATATATTAGTGTATAATGCATAAGAGTTAAATTGTATCTTGATCATAAACTCTAAATTTTAAATTTTAAAATTCTTTAAAATAAACATCAAATACTATACTTATATAAAATAATTTTTATAGCAAAAATTTTAAAAGGATTTAAGCGTTGAGTATTTTATTTAGGGTTTAGGGTATTACGGTTTAGGGTTTAAGTTATGTTGATTTCGGGTTTAGGTTATATTGATTTGTTAGGTTACGTTGTCAATTAACAAATGAAAATGATTGCCAATGATTGGAAATGATTGCAAAATTAAAATGATTACAAGCACATATACAAACCTTACAAACTAATGCAATGTACTAAGAGTTTAGGGCATAGGGTTTGAGATTTAGGGCATATGGTTTGAGATTTAGGGTTTAGGGTTATGATATTTTTTATTGTTCTACTAACAATAGAAATATAATTTTAAGTATTAATGAGTTTAGGGAATATGGTTTGAGATTTAGGGCATAGGGTTTGAGATTTACGGTTTAGGGTTATGATATATTTTCTTGTTTTACTAACAATAAAAACATAATTTTAAGTATTAATGAGTGTTTGATATATCAAACACACTTGTAAGAATTTTGTTAACATATCTCAAAAAATTGTTTCATACTAATACTTAATATAGAACAGAAAAACACTTTAGACAAAACAAATTCATCAAATTTTTCCTCCAAAAATTATCCCTCTTAGACACTCTTAGACCTTTGATCAAAAATAAATAAATAAACATAAAAGACACTCTAAGATCTAAACCCGCTACACTTAGCCAAAATTTGGGGAAAATTTTTCCCCCTTCCCTCTTCCCTCTTCCCTCTTCCCTCTTCCCTCGTTGGCACCAATTTGCTCGACACTTAACCCTACACATGAAAATCTTCCACATTCCCTAGCATTGCATATCCTAAACCATACACACGAAAATCTATTGTGATTTTCAGAAAATCCCAAACTCTGTCTTTCTTCCTTTGGCGATTATTTCCCATCGAATCGAAGCTTCATTGTTCAATCAAAAAGGTTTGTTCTCATTCAATCAGAGAAACAAGGGTCTCAGCAAGAATCGATTTTAGACACATCGATTTTGAGGTTTAGACACATCGATTTTTTAACAATGATGCATGTTGGGTTCTGTCGATTTCAGTATTTTGATTTTGAGGTGTTATCTATTAAGGCCAACTATACATCTATCTACAAAGGAATGAAACACGATTTTGATTTTGGGTTTTCATTCTGAGTTTCTGTTTGAGTTTTGATTTTTGTTTCTGTTTGAGTTTTGATGCATGTTGGGTTCTGTCGATTTCTGTTTTGATTTTTTTATTAAGATTGAGTTTGAGTTTCATTATGTTTTATTTGTAAGTAATGAAACACGATTTTCACTATGCTGTTTTTCGTTTATTCATGAGTTTCAAAAATGGGAAAGCCAATAGGAGGAGGACAAGTTGTAATCCGTCGTAGTAGACGTAATCAAGGCTTGGAGGCCACACCTGCAACAACACTAAAGGTGACTAAGAGAAGAACTGGTAGAAAAAAGACAGTGGCTGCTCAAGCTGATGATGTAGAAGATGCTGTGGAAGAAGATGTTGAGGCTGAAGTTAATGAAGTTAATGAAGATGATGAGGATGAGGCTGAGAAAGTAATGTCTGAAGATGAAGTTGCTGAGAAAGAAAATTCTCAGAAAGAAATTACTGGGAACCAAGGGTCTCAGCAAGAATTTCCTGAGATAAAAGCAGAAGGTTGTTTGACTGGACATGAACATAATGAGAATGAAGAAGAAGCTGTCAATATGGAACAAGATGGAGTTAGCAATGCTAACACTGATGATGTCGTGAAAGAAAAAAATAAAAGAGGACCAACAAAGATGCGTAAAGTGGCTGAAAATCCTTATGAAAAGGTTGCAGTTACATTCACTGACTTCGGTGATCATGTTGGACCTGGTTCAGTAACACTATCATCTTTTCTTGGTCCTCTTGTGAGGGAACACGTTCCGGTAACACTTACTGATTGGAGAAAACTTGATGCAGTGACAAGAGACACAATGTGGGAGGAAATTCAGGTATATATGCAACTAAGTTTTTTTTGAATAACTATGAAATTATAAACATGTTTGACCTTTGCATATTTTGATGCAGGGGAGGTTTAACGTGCAAGAAGAGTGGCAGAAAGCTATTATTTTGAAGCAATTGGGATGTTTGTGGAGGGCTGGGAAGTCAAGGCTAGTGACACAAGTACGAGATGTGAAGAATGCTGCTGCGAGAATGCAACATCCCATCCATTCAAATATGGAACTCTTGGGTTAGGAGCATGACTACCACAACTTTCAAGGTTAATTATCCATGTTTAATAAATTACTTTCTTGTTTATAGGTCATGTCTTATAGATTTAATCACACTCAAATTTATATTGTAGGAAATAAGTCACAAGTACAGAGAGCTGAGAAGAAATCAGATTCCTCACACCACCTATAGCGCCCGTGTTCCGGAAGAATTGATTATTGAGGAAAAATAATTAATTCGGGTTGTTCCGGGAAGTATCGATCGATACTGGGCTGTATCGATCGATACCCGTCGGGATTTCTCCTGGTTGTCTTCTTCTCTTATCTTCTTTCGAGTATAAATACCCTATCTTTGGATAAGATAAGAGTAAGTTCAGAAGGGTCGCGAAAGAGAAAGAGAAAGAGAGAGAAGAAGAGAGAGAGAGAGAGAAAAGCTTGTCGAAGCTTAGATCTTGCGAGATCAAGAGAGTTTAAGCTTGAGAGAAGCTTGAAGGAGAGGTTTGAAGAGCTTGGGTTCGACGTGAGCTTGTGAGAAGAGAGGGAGATCTTCTTGAGCTTGGTAAGGTCGTTTTAGAGCTCGATCCCTCGTGTTAAGGTGAGTTGTGACCAAAGGTTAGCAAGTAAGCTTGCGTGGTGTTTGTTAAGCATAGTTGATGCTTGTTGATGTTGTTGTGGCTTGTATGGCGATTCATGTGTTAGGTCTCGCGAGCATCGATCTATACCACGTGTGTATCGACCGATACTAGTCCCGTGTTGGTGGACTTGAGTTGTGGTTGTATCGATCGATACCAGGTGTTGGTTTTAGTATCGATCGATACCAGTCCCTTGTCGGGAGTTATGTGTTGCTTGGGCATCGATCGACACTATAGGAGTATCGATCGATACCAGTTGTGGCTTTGTGCTGAAAGTTTTAATTGTCGTGAATTAATTCTTGATTGTGCTTATTGGTAGCCTGTTGTTGGGATGATAAATCTCACTCAGCATTTGGTTAGCCAAATGTTGATGCATCACTTTTGTCGATGCAGGTAAAGATAAGGCGTGATCGTGGAATCGAGGCAGTGAAGAAGGGATGATTAGGACCCGGGGTTTGCTTTTGTTGTTGGGGTATCGATCGACACTATGGGAGTATCGATCGATACCAGTTGTTTTATTGTTATAAATCGTTAGCTTGTGTAAGCTGTAGTACCTGTGTTGTACTGTTTATTGTGTAATAATTGGTGTAATAATTATTGTTTAATTATATGCAAAAAAACAAAAAAATGCGGTCCTTTCAATTGTGGTATCAGAGCCCATACGGTTCTAGGAGCATAGGTGGTTCTAGAATAATTGGGTGTTGTGTGGGGTTTTAGAATCATCCTCTTCGAGCCTTGTGCGATTCCACGGTGAGTATCTTTATTGTGATGATTGTTTCTAGTTCTCTTAGCTCGTGCTTCTGCACGTGTGCAAATGGCTAGAGGGCGTGGTAGAGGTCGTGGCCGTGGTAGGGGTCGTGGCCGTGTGCCGGAGGAGCAGGTCGAGGAGTCGCATGCGAGTCAGGTTGGGTCTGAGGGTGTGGCTGGCGTGAGTGCCAGTGTGGCTGGTGTTCCAGCGGGTGCTGCGGGTGTAGCAGCGGGTGATGCTCGGGCCCGAGATGATCGCATAGCGGATCTGTTGTCGAGGTTGTTGGAGCGGTTACCAGATAGAGTGCCGGCTCAGGCTCCTGATATGCTCAATTTAATACCCTAACAGTACTAAAGCAGTTGTCGTAGTATAGCTAGGGGTCGAACACAAGAACTCACAGAAACACACAATAGATTCTAAATGCTGAATTACGCTAAGTGAAACAGATGTAATTAAAAACGATGCAGAATATTAAATGAGATGTAATTCAGTTGGGAAAATATAGGCCCAGGATTTTTCTCAGGAAATCAATGAATGTAGGTAAACTAACTAACAGGATTTAGATTAAGCATTGTTCTAGAACTCAAATCACTAAAATATAATTAACCAACTCTCGTTGCGAAAACTATCTAAATCTAAATCCTATGAATTCCAAATCTCTTTGCGAATCCTAAAGTCTAAATCAGCTTTAAAATCAGGTTTGATATGTTCACAAATCAATTAAACCAAATCTCTTTGCGAATAATTAATTTGCCCACCTAGGTTCTATCAGGTAATTAATCGCACTCTCGTGCCTAATCAATTATCCTAAGATCTAAGTTCCAGATTCGTCAACCTAGAATTAGCTTTGAGAACAACCTAAGGCGAAGAACTAATTTAGATGGTGAATCCTAATAATAAATCAACCTAGCATTCAAAGAAATCCTTTATGAGAAAACCCTAAACCTAAGGTGGATCTACTCAGACATAGAGAATGAAACAATCAATATATCTGAATAAATCATCAATAGAAAATAAGAGTAACAAAAAGTTCTTGAGATCTGATCTCGAACGAAGGGAGATTCAGACTTGTCTCAAACCAAAGTAAAATAAAGCATAAAAAGGCATAAAAAGGCGTATCCTAAACAATGGCTGAAAACTCATATTTATAACCTAAAACACGACTTGGGGTCTTCTTGTAATTATCAGAGACTTCTGGGCACTTTTTGCAATTCTTCAAACTTCATTAAGTCGCGACTTTGAAATCTGCTTCGATGGGTATCGATCGATACCAGGGGGTATCGATCGATACTGGACGTAAATTCGGGTACTTTAGCCAGCAGACTTCAGTTTCACTCCAGAATGCTCCATAAACTCCAATATCTCCAAGAATACTCCAAATGTGCTAAAACCTGCAAAAGACTCTAAAAGACTCCAAAATACTATAAAAGACTCTATAAAAGGACTTATATCATGGCTTAAACAGGGTAAAAACCTTGATATATCAGCTCCTGTGGTCCCGGTAGTTGTGGAGGCTCAGCCTCAGGTGGCAGCTGCGGTTGCTGAGGAGCTCCCATCCTACCTTAGGATGGTGGAGCAGATGCAGAGGATTGGCACGGGGTTCTTCTCTGGAGGTGCTAATCCTGAGGACGCGGATGCGTGGTTGAGGAGGATAGAGAGGAATTTCCTCTCGAGTAGGTGTCCCGCGGGATACCAAGTGGACATTGCGGTCCATTATCTGGAGGGTGATGCGCATCTCTGGTGGAGGGGTGTGGCAGCACGGAGAGTTCAGGCCGCGATGGCTTGGGCGGATTTTGTGGAGGAGTTTAACTCCAAGTACTTCCCTCAGGAGGCGTTCAACCGGATAGAGTCGAGGCTTGCGAGTTTGACTCAGGGGGATCGGTCGGTACGCGAGTATGAGGTGGAGTTCAACTGGCTCGGGTCTTATGTTAGACGAGCGGTTGAGAGTGAGTCGGCCCGTGTGCAGAGATTTCTGATGGGTCTTCGGGTTGACTTGAGGAACCGTTGCATGGTGAAGGCTTTTTGCACGGTTGATGAGTTGGTTGAGACTGCAGCCTTGCTTGAGGAGGGTCTGAAGGACGAGGTGGTAGTGGTTACACCGAGCTTTCAGGCGAGATCTATGCAGCAGCAGTCCGGTCCGAGCAGAAGCAGTAAGCCGATGCAAGGACAGAAGCGGAAGCGGGAGAGCGCTTCGAGAGGTAGTCGGGGTGGTCCGGGTTGCTTTGGGTGTGGGAGAATGGATCACCGAGTGGCGAACTGTCCTCAGAAGGGCGGAGTGCGAGTGGATTCTCGAGTGTGCTATCACTGCAAGGAGGCGGGTCACATCAGGCCTCAGTGTCCCCAGTTGCGGCAGAGTGAGACCACGGTGGTGCAGCCCGTCAGGCAGGCGGCATCAGCGCCTCGAGCGTACTCCATCGCCGAGTCCGGAGAGCCGAGTTCCAGGCCGATCACAGGTATTTTCTTAGACTCATCTAAGTTTAATTCTGTGTCGGGGAATGTCGTGCTCGTCGGGGTGTTAAGGTTCTCGGCACATGTGTATGTGCAGGGACCTTGTGTGTTAGAGGTGTAGAGTGTCATGAGTTGTTTGACACGGGAGCATCGCATTGCTTCGTTTCCCCGGAGTTGGCCGAGAAGGCTAATCTTCGAAGTGAGCCCGGTGTGAGTTTGGGTTTCGTGGAAGTTGCCAGAGGGAAGCTCCTGAGAATTCACGGTCGGGTGCGAGACGTGGATGTTCAGGTAGCAGGAGAGTCCATGCCTGCTGATTTGATTATCTGCTCCGTGGAGCTGTACGATGTTATCTTGGGCATGGATTGGCTCGGGAAGTTCAGAGTGCATCTGGACTGTCACCGAGGGCGGGTCGAGTTCGACCAGGGGAAAGGGAAGTTGGTGTATCAGGGTGTGAGACCGACTTCTGGGAGTCTCGTGATCTCGGTTGTGCACGCGGAGCGTCTGATCGAGAGAGGTTGCGAGGCGTACTTGACTATTATTTCCTTGCCGGAGGCCGTCGGAGAGGCTAGGGTTCAGGATATTCGGGGGGTCAGTGAGTTCCAGGATGTGTTCCAGTCGTTGCAGGGATTGCCACCGTCTAGGTCGGATCCTTTCGCGATCGAGTTGGAACCAGGGACGGCACCGATATCCAGGGCTCCTTATAGGATGGCTCCAGCAGAGATGGCAGAGCTGAAGAGGCAGCTGGCGGAGTTGTTGAGCAAGGGGTTTATTCGTCCGAGTTCTTCACCGTGGGGAGCACCGGTGTTGTTCGTGAAGAAGAAGGACGGGAGTTTTCGGTTGTGTATTGATTACCGGGGACTTAACCGAGTCACAGTGAAGGACAGGTATCCTCTTCCTCGGATTGATGAGATGTTGGATCAGTTGAGAGGGGCTACTTGGTTCTCCAAGATTGACTTGGCGTCGGGATATCATCAGATTCCCATCGATGAGGTAGATATCCGGAAGACGGCTTTCAGATCTCGTTATGGCCACTACGAGTTTGTGGTGATGCCATTTGGGTTGACGAATGCACCGGCTGCATTTATGAGATTGATGAACAGCGTTTTCCAGGAGTATCTAGATGAGTTCGTGATTATCTTTATCGATGATATCTTGGTGTATTCGAGGAACCGGGAGGAGCATGAGGTGCCTCTGCGTGTGGTTCTTTCGAAGCTGCGGGAACAGAAGTTATTTGCTAAGTTGAGCATGTGTAGTTTCTGGCAGCGGGAGATCGGTTTTCTGGGTCACATTATCTCTGCGGAGGGAGTGTCGGTAGATCCGGAGAAGATCCAGGCCATTAGTACTTTGCTGAGGCCGAGGAATGCTACTGAGATTCGGAGTTTTCTCGGGTTAGCAGGGTATTATCGGCGGTTCGTCAAGGGTTTCGCGAGTCTGGCCAAGTCTATGACGAAGCTGACGGGAAAGGATGTTCCTTTCGTGTGGTCCTCGGAGTGTGAGGAGAGTTTCGTGGGACTGAAGACCTTGTTGTCTAGTACTCCAGTATTTGAGTTGCCGGAGTCGGGCGAGCCTTACGTGGTGTACACCGATGCGTCGGGGGTGGGCCTTGGTTGTGTGTTGATGCATCGGGGGAAGGTTATTGCCTATGTTTCGCGGCAGTTGCGGAAGCATGAGGGCAACTACCCTACCCATGACCTGGAGATAGCTGCGGTAGTTTTCGCTTTAAAGATTTGGAGATCTTATCTTTATGGCGGAAAGGTGCAGGTGTTCACAGATCATAAGAGCTTGAAGTACATTTTCACTCAGCCTGAGTTGAATTTGAGGCAGAGGCGCTGGATGGAGCTAGTGGCCGATTATGATCTGGAGATAGCTTACCATCCTGGTAAGGCTAATCTGGTTGCAGATGCGTTGAGTCGGAAGCGGGTGGCTTTGGCTCGGGAGCGCGAGGTAGAGTCTTTGGTGAGCGAGATTAGCACATTGCGCTTATGTGTTGTATCTCAGGAACCTTTGGGCTTAAAGGCGGCTAACCAGGCGGATCTTTTGAGCAGAGTTCGGTTGGCTCAGGAGAAAGATGAGGCTTTGGTTAAGGCTTCGAGAGCAGAGGGTTCTGAGTATCAGGTATCTGCGAACGGCACTATCCTTGTTAGTGGGAGGGTATGCGTACCTTTGGATGAGGAATTGCGGCGAGAGATCCTGAGTGAGGCTCATTCGAGTATGTTTACGATTCATCCGGGAGCGACTAAGATGTACCGCGATCTCAAGCGCTACTATCATTGGGTCGGGATGAAGAAGGATGTGGCTAACTGTGTTGCGTTGTGCAACGTGTGCCAGTTAGTGAAGGCGGAGCACCAAGTTCCGAGTGGTTTGTTGCGGAGTTTACCCATTCCAGAGTGGAAGTGGGATATGATCACGATGGATTTCGTGGTGGGGTTACCAGTTTCTCGGACCAAGGATGTTATTTGGGTCATCGTTGATCGATTGACCAAGTGTGCGCGTTTTCTGGCCATTAAGAAGTCCGATGGGGCAGCAGTTTTGGCTAGGAAGTACGTGCAGGAGATTGTGAGACTGTATGGAGTACCGGTGAGCATTGTCTCGGATCGGGATCCTAAGTTCACATCGGAGTTCTGGAATGCGTTTCAGGCAGAGATGGGCACGAAAGTGCACTTGAGCACGGCGTATCATCCTCAGACAGATGGGCAGTCCGAGCGGACCATCCAGACTTTGGAGGATTTGTTGAGGATGTGCGTGCTGGATTGGGGTGGTCACTGGGTGGATCACTTGAGCTTGGTAGAGTTTGCGTATAACAATAGCTACCAGGCGAGTATTGGGATGGCTCCATATGAGGCTCTGTATGGGAGGCCATGTCGTACCCCCTTGTGTTGGACACAAGTGGGGGAGAGGAGAACTTTGGGTGCGAGTTTTGTTCAGGAAACCACGGAGAAGATTCGGGTTTTGAAGCTGAACATGAAAGAGGCCCAAGATCAGCAAAAGAGTTATGCCGATAAGAGGCGGAAAGAGCTTGTGTTTGAGGTGGGAGATAGTGTGTATCTCAAGATGGCTTTACTGAGAGGTCCGAACAGGTCCATTACTGCGACTAAGTTGAGTCCGAGGTATTTGGGGCCGTTCCGGATTGTGGAGCGTGTTGGACCAGTAGCGTATCGGTTGGAGTTACCCGCGGTTATGCAAGCATTTCATAAGGTCTTCCATGTGTCGATGTTGAAGAAGTGTTTGCATAGGGATGACGAGGTATTGGCTGAGATTCCGCCAGATCTCCAGCCCAATATGACCGTTGAGGCGAGACCTGTGAGAGTTCTCGAGCGGAGGGTCAAGGAGCTTCGTCGGAAGAAGATTCCGATGATGCGAGTTCTATGGGACTGTGGCGGGGTGCATGAGGAAACTTGGGAGCCAGAGGCTAGGATGGAAGCGAGGTTCCAGGAGTGGTTCCAGAAGCAAGCTGCGGCTTGAGTTCAATCGAGAGGTTCCAGTTTCGGTTGTAGCTGTGTGCTATGTGTGTTTCATTTTGTATTGCCGTTGTGTAGAACGATGTTACATTATGATGTGTAATAAGATGAGTATTTCTTATTATTGGTGACTTTGGGAGTCACGGTTTCGCATTACGCTTGGGGTAAAGTGCTAATGCAAGAGAGTGATAGGATGGATGATCTTATTACTGTGGTGAGCGTTGCGTGTTTCAGTTAAACTTGATCGTAAACGAGCTGATATGGGTGATGCAAGGGCGGTGCGATGGTCGGGTTATTGGTTATGCACGCCAGATATTCCGGGTATGGAATATGGGTGATGCCGGTGTTGCCTTGCGAGGATTTACACGGATCACGGGAGGTAGTTCAGTCGAGATGCTTAGAGATATGTGACTTATTACTCGTTGAGAGGACTGATTCCTCTGGTGCCGATAGCTCGCAGGACTGTGGGTCTTGAGAGTGTGAGTGGCGATGTACCCAGACTCGGGATGTTTATAGCCTAGAGTAATACGTGATACCGTGGATTTGTAAGGAGTATATCCTAGACGTAGGATATATTCCCTAGAATTGAGTGGTATGGGGTATCGAGACTCTTTTAGGTTATATTACCGAGGGGAGTGGTACGGCAGATACCCAGAACTCGGAGATGCTGCGGTGTCTTGGGTGATGTGGTATGGTTGATACCTTGCGAGGTATGGTGGATATCCTGCGGGATATGGCTGACGCTCGGAACTCGGAGATGCTGCGGTGTCTTGAGTGATGGGGTTGGCGTGTGTTTGAGCAATAAGTACATATGATGCTGCGGTGTCATAAGCATATGGACTGAGTGGGAAACCTCGGAGGTTGGTTTTTGGACCTCGTGTGAGTGTTGACATGGCCGGGTTAGCCAAGGATTGTGTAATCGTTGCGACGATTAATGTTCATTAGAGATGAACGGTTCATTGGAGATGAACGGTAACGAAGATTCGAGGACGAATCTAAGTTAGTGGGGGAGAATTGTAGCGCCCGTGTTCCGGAAGAATTTATTATTGAGGAAAAATAATTAATTCGGGTTGTTCCGGGAAGTATCGATCGATACTGGGCTGTATCGATCGATACCCGTCGGGATTTCTCCTGGTTGTCTTCTTCTCTTATCTTCTTTCGAGTATAAATACCATATCTTTGGATAAGATAAGAGTAAGTTCAGAAGGGTCGCGAAAGAGAAAGAGAAAGAGAGAGAAAAAGAGAGAGAGAGAGAGAAAAGCTTGCCGAAGCTTAGATCTTGCGAGATCAAGAAAGTTTAAGGTTGAGAGAAGCTTGAAGGAGAGGTTGGAAGACCTTGGGTTCGACGTGAGCTTGTGAGAAGAGAGGGAGATCTTCTTGAGCTTGGTAAGGTCGTTTTAGAGCTCGATCCCTCGTGTTAAGGTGAGTTGTGACCAAAGGTTAGCAAGTAAGCTTGCGTGGTGTTTGTTAAGCATAGTTGATGCTTGTTGATGTTGTTGTGGCTTGTATGGCGATTCATGTGTTAGGTCTCGCGATCATCGATCGATACCACGTGTGTATCGACCGATACTAGTCCCGTGTTGGTGGACTTGAGTTGTGGTTGTATCAATCGATACCAGGTGTTGGTTTTAGTATCGATCGATACCAGTCCCTTGTCGGGAGTTGTGTGTTGCTTGGGCATCGATCGACACTATGGGAGTATCGATCGATACCAGTTGTGGCTTTGTGCTGAAAGTTTTAATTGTCGTGAATTAATTCTTGATTGTGCTTATTGGTAGCCTGTTGTTGGGATGATCAATCTCACTCAGCATTTGGTTAGCCAAATGTTGATGCATCACTTTTGTCGATGCAGGTAAAGATAAGGCGTGATTGTGGAATCGAGGCAGTGGAGAAGGGATGATTAGGACCCGGGGTTTGCTTTTGTTGTTGGGGTATCGATCGACACTATGGGAGTATCGATCGATACCAGTTGTTTTATTGTTATAAATCGTTAGCTTGTGTAAGCTGTAGTACCTGTGTTGTACTGTTTATTGTGTAATAATTGGTGTAATAATTATTGTTTAATTATATGCAAAAAAAAAAATGCGGTCCTTTCACCACCAGCCGCAAAGGAATGCTTCGATTAGCTGATGATATGGTAAAAAGAGTACTCAATCATCTATATTGTATGCTAGAATAAAATGGTACTCGAATATGTCTGTATTTTATATAGAGAAAAAAGAGTAAAGACACACTCATGCTGATGGTAGACATGTGAATCCTCAATTTGCTGAGACTATTGTAAGAATTCTGAAACTTGTTATCTTGTGTATAATTAATGGATTATGTTCAATGAGTTATCTTGTGTATAAATGTTTGTATCAGGAACAAATACAGTCACTTGATAGTCAAATGGACTCTACATTAGCTGTTGATAATATAAGGGAAGATGCTGTGAGCAAGATTTTGGGAAAAGACAAACCTGGCCGAGTAAGGGGATTTGGCAGAGGGATTACTGCTACTAAGCTAGCATTTCTGAAATCTAGAGACACAAAGATTGCTGATATGCAAAGTGAGATTGAAAATTTAAAGGCAATGGTCTGAGACTTGGCTGGAAAGAAGGTAAGTATTCTCATATGATATTTAAGAATTCTTTTTCCTTTTGTCAGAAAATTAATGGTGATACTGAAACATCTGAGAGTGTTGCTGATTTCAAAGGAGTGAGAGTACAAATACTGGATTGGTTTGAGTCAGAAGATGTTGTTATTGGTGAAGGAGAATTATGCTCTGCTGAACCGATGTACAAAATTGGTCGTATACCAATTGGTCCTAATGCAGTGGCTATTCTTGTTAAGTCTGCATTAACCTCATAAACTTATCTCTGAGGGCCTACACCAGATGTGTCATCTCATCAGGAAGTTGTGGGATGCAAAATAGCTTGGCCAATAGATAAAGTGATTTTAGACAGGGCTCCGAACTCATCTCCAGATGTATCCAA
The DNA here is from genome assembly GCA_002933935.1 of Eutrema yunnanense. Classification (NCBI taxonomy): domain Eukaryota; kingdom Viridiplantae; phylum Streptophyta; class Magnoliopsida; order Brassicales; family Brassicaceae; genus Eutrema; species Eutrema yunnanense. Next base: position 189,982 of record PKML01064955.1, on the reverse strand, counting down.
GGTAAAGTTTTTCAATCTTGTTTTGTTTCCTTTTCATAACTCTAATCATTAGCTTTTTAGCTTTTAGGAAACCAATGAAGATGAAACTCGAAGATGTAATATATATGATTGGACTAATGAAGACGAAGAGGTTATTGCTGAAGGAATCATGTACTCATATAATTCAAAAGAGATGGTTAACAATATACCTCTAGGTCCAAATGCTGTTATTATTGAAGTTGTGAAGGTGTTTAATAATGATGCTCGTTTGTGGAGGCCAACTGCTGATATGTTTTTGATTGGTGATGCAATTAACGAGAAATTGCATGGCCAGTCCTGAAGGTTGAACTCATGCCTATAACCACTTCAGATGCAACACCTACGAAACCAAATAAGACAAAAGCAGTGGTATGTTATTGATATGAAGTTATTTTATTTGTTTGTCTGTTGTATTGATGTTGGAACTTGCTTATATTATCTGGTTTGAAATGTAGAGTCCAGTCACCAGCAATAGTTCCACCAAAAGTGCAAAGAAGAAGTGTATTCTTTTAGAATGCAACTACTCTGGACGCAAGGTAGCTGAAGGGAGAGTAACTTCAACGGATCCGAAAGATGTGTGCCACTTTGTACCCCTAGGTCCAAATGCAAGCAAGGTTTGGGTTGAAGTGGCTAAGCTTGGTAATGCAAGGGTCTGGAGACCAAATTCAGAGATTGCATACATTTCTGATGCAATAGGTTCAACTGTGGCATGGCCAAATGACAAACTATTGTTCATTTGAAACTTAAGACATGGTTTGGTAGTCTAAGATGCTGGTCCGGTTTGGTAATTAACATATATGTGTATTTCCGGTTATGCTTCATGTTCAAATCAAACTTGATGTATTTTGGTACTAATGTAATATTATATGATATATGTTTTACTTAAACATTAAAACAAATTCGACCTTAAAACAAATTCGATAAATTATTTAAAATTATACCGATATTTTTGGTTTCATATTTAGTGATTGAATCCTAATCCCTACACCCTAAAAATTATACTTATATTTTTTTGATTTAAAACCTAAAATACAAAATACTATTACAAAATACAAAAAAGGTTAGTGAATTTGATTTAGAGTTTAGGGTATAGGGTATATGGTATAGGGTTTGAAATATTTTTTAGTTTTATTGTTTCATATTAAGGTTTAGGGTTTAGGGCATTGGAGTATAGGGTTTATAATTTACACTTGAAACATATTTTTACTATTTGTCTCTTAATAAAAGAAAATACAATAAAATTATTGTTTTGTATTGTAAAAACATATTTGGGGTTTAAGTATAAATTTTAACCTTTATTGATATAAATACACAACACAAAATTTAAAATAAAAATAATTAGAAGAATTTCCGAATTTGATTTAGTGTATACCACAATAGACTTAGTGTATAAGGTTTAGAGTTTGATTTAGTGTATAGGGTTTAGGTTTAGGGTTTCAATTAGTGTATAAGGTTTAGGATTTATAGTATTGGAGTATAGTGTAAACGATTCACGTTTGAAACATATTTTCCAGATTCGTCAATTACAAAAAATATAAATCTTAAAATCAAATATTTTCATTTTTAAATCTTAAAACCCCAATTCCCAAATCATAAATTATGAACTATAAATTTTAGATGGTAGATTTAAACATCAAAATTAAATTAAAAACTATATTACCAAATAAAAGCACCTGATTGGTTAATCCATATTCACAAGGATTCCACTTTTGTTTTAATCTAAACCATTGATAAAATTCAATCCAACGGACATTAATCAACTCCTTCTTTTTCTCCACTTCTCCTACTCTTCGTCTCCTTCGCCGTCGACCCACACTAAGCCTTCTCTCTCGTTCCCTCTTACGGTGGTTCATCTCGATCCATTCGTTTCTTATCGGCTGTTATTCAAACCACATTCTATTGGTTCGATTTATGTTTTCGAAAAATTTCAGATTAGACAAATCGTTTTCCTTCTCCCACGCCTCATTCTTCGTTACACAAATATCACCACGAACAAAACGCACTCGAGCTCAATTGTTTTGAAATGGATAAGGCATGGATTTGGCTGCGAAGGTATGAACTCAAATCTCTCCATCAAACTTTTATTCGCCGATTAAACTTGTTAGGCTAACTTGTATTTTCCGATTTAACATGTAGGACTAGTCTTGAGTACTCAGAAGGAGCAACTAATTTCGTGAATTCATCAGCAAGAAGATTGGGTAATCTGTCTGAAATGCTATGCCCCTGTAGAGATTGCCGCAATTTATGCCATCAGTTATTAGATAAAATAGTTGAGCATCTAGTGATTAGGGGTATGGATAAGAAGTATAAGACTTCTTGTTGGAGTATTCATGGTGAAAAAAGAGATGATACAAAAGAGAGTGCTCTTGAATCTGAAACAGAGGCATTTGATTTGTTGAAGACAGCATTTTGTATGGGTGAAGGTAGTCCAAGTCAGACGAATGACAATGGAGAAACAAATGATGATGATGACGAAACAGAATTTAGAAAAAAATTAAGAGAAGCTGAAACTCCATTGTACTCTACTTGTATCAAATACACAAAGGTTGCAGCAATCATGGGACTTTACAGAATCAAAGTTAAGGGTGGTGTGTCTGAGAACTACTTTGATCAGCTGTTGGTTTTAATTCATGATATGCTACCTGAAGACAATGTTCTTCCAAAGAGTACAGAATCAATCAAAAAATTTCTGAAGATGTTTGGTTTCGGCTACGACAATATTCATGCTTGCAAGAATGATTGCATACTATATAGGAAGGAGTTTGAAAAGCTGGAAAGCTGTCCAAGATGCAAAGTTTCAAGATGGGAAAAGGATAAGCACAGTAATGAGATAAAGGTAGGGATTCCAGCAAAGATCCTTAGATATTTTCCAATCAAGGACAGATTTAGGAGGATGTTTAGATCAAAAAGGATGGCTGAAGATTTGCGTTGGCATTCTACCAATGCCACTGAAGATGGTACAATGCGACATCCTGTTGATTCTCTATGTTGGGCACAAGTGAATGATAAATGGCCAGACTTTGCAGCTGAACCAAGGAATCTTAGACTTGGAATTTGTACAGATGGGATGAACCCTTTCTCCATGCAAAACACCAATTATAGCACATGGCCAGTGTTGTTAGTGAACTATAACACGCCTCCAACAATGTGTATGAAGGCTGAAAATATAATGTTGACTTTGTTGATCCCTGGTCCAACAGCTCCTAGTAATAACATAGATGTTTACTTAGCACCATTGATAGACGATTTACAAGATTTGTGGGCTGAGGGTATTGAAGTGTATGACTCATTTGCGAAGGAGAACTTCACACTTAGAGCCTTGCTGCTTTGGAGTATCAGTGACTATCCAGCCTTAGGGACATTGTCTGGATGTAAAGTGAAGGGGAAACAAGCTTGCAATGTATGTGGAAAGGATACACCTTGTAGGTGGCTTAAGTTTAGCCGTAAGTATGTATACATGGGAAATAGAAAGAGACTACCGCCTGGCCATCCTTACAGATACAAAAAGGTTGGTTTGACAACACTGTTGAGGATGGGAATGCCAATAGGATACCATCTGGTGCTGAAATATATGAGACACTAAAAGCGTTTACGAATGATTTTGGAAGACCTCTAGATAAGGAAAAAAAAAGAAAGAGAACAGATTTGGAATTGGATGAGATGGTTCAAGAAGAAGAGTGTGAAGAATCCAATGATCTATGGCGGTGGAAGAAGAGATCAATATTTTTCGAACTACCTTACTGGAAGGTAAAGTATAGTAACTGAACTATATTCTCAATTATGCTATGTATACGAATATGCCTAACAGTTTATTGTTTCTTGTGTTAGGATATGCCTGTTCGTCACAATATTGATGTGATGCACGTAGAAAAGAATGTGTCGGATGCTATATTGTCTATCTTGATGCAAAGTGCCAAGTCAAAAGATGGGTTGAAAGCAAGAAAAGACTTAGAAGATATTGGAATCAGAAAACACTTGCACACAGAGGTTAGGGGAAAGAAAACATACTTACCTCCAGCAGCCTATTGGTTATCCAAGAAAGAGAAGACCATTTTTTGCCAAAGGTTATCTAAGTTTAGAGGTCCTGATGGTTATTGTGGTAATATTGCTAATAGTGTTTCAGTTAACCCTCCTAATATAGGTAGTTTGAAGTCGCATGATCATCATGTTCTAGTACAGAACTTGTTACCAGCTGCGTTAAGAGGGTTGCTACATAAAGGACCTAGGATTGCCATAAACAGATTATGCAATTACTTCAACAGATTGTGTCAGCGTATCATTGACCCGGATAAACTTATATCAATGGAGACTGAGTTTGTGGAAACAATGTGTCAACTGGAGCGGTTCTTCCCTCCATCTCTTTTTGATATCATGTTCCACCTTCCAATACATCTATCAAAAGAGGCACGTTTGGGAGAACCAATACACTTCCGCTGGATGTATCCCTTCGAAAGGTTTGATGTACTCATTTGCTTCAATAGATGTATTTTCTGCAATGATGTTTGACTAATATTCATATTTCTTGACTGAGTTGTAGGTACATGAAAAAACTAAAGGCTTATGTTAAGAATCATGCAAGGCCAGAAGCTTGTATGGCTGAGGGGTATTTATCTGGAGAATGCATTGCATTTTGTTTAGAGTTCCTTCAAGACTCAGTACCAGTTAAAGAAACAGTTAAGCGTAATGAAGATATTGAGGATGATAGAATGGTGGTTAAAGGTCGACCTCTGCAGAAGGGTAAAGAGATTACCCTTTCTGGTAAAGATAGAGACATTGCACATCGCTATGTGCTAATGAACATGGCATCTATGGATCCCTATGTTGAGTTAGAGTTTACCCTTTAAGTTTCAGCTATTTTTAATTATAATTTTATTTTCATAACTGTTGTTTATTATAAAATCAAGATGCATTTGGAAGAATTACAAGCTAATGATGCTCGATGTGCTAGAAATGAAACATTGTTGTGGAAAAACCATATTGAGCAGTTTGCACAATGGGTAAAAAAAAAGGTTTTCATCTTGACTGGTTTTCTTGATTATCATTTTAGTAAATGTACAGCTTGTTATCTTCCTGTATTATTATGTTCTGATTTTAGTTTAGTTAATTAATAGCTTGTTTGCTTGATGACCATGCTCTAATTTTAGTTTAGATAATTAATAGCTTGTTTGCTTCATGATCATGTTCAGATTTTTAGTTTAATAAATACACAGATTGTTTGCTTGATGTTCATGTTCAGATTTTTAGTTTAGTAACAAATGTTTAGCTTGATTGCTCATTTAATTAACAAAACTGATTGTTCTGAAATTGGTGTATTTCCTGCATCAGATTCATTCAGACTCAACAGAAAGTCATTATAAGGAGATAAGGTGGTTGGCATTTGGACCAAGAAATGATGCTTTAGCACATAGAGGATTTATCATTAATGGGCAGCGATTTCATACATATGCGTTTAAGCAGAAGACACAAAACAGTGGAGTAACTTATGAAGCATTTAGCATGTGTAGATCAAGTGCTTGAGATACAAGACAAGTGGCTGATATGCTTACATATTATGGAGTGATAAAGGAGATTTTACTTATGGACTACCACATGTTCAAAGTACCACTGTTTAGATGCAATTGGGCCAATACAAGGAACGGTGTGAAGGAAGAAGATGGCTTCACTCTTGTGAACATTCATATGAACCAAGCAGCATATTTGAAAGATATATTCATTCTACCTTCTCAAGCGAAACAGGTTTTCTACTATAGGGAAGATGATTCTTCAAATTGGTATGTTGTTATGAGAGCACCACCTAGAGGCTATCATGAGTTGGAAACAGAGGAGGATTTAGGTGGTGTACCTTTACCTGTCCAAGAAGTCGATGATCTGGATGGTCAAGCTTCTGATGATGATAGTGTTTATGTTAGGAATGATTGTGAAGGGTTATTAGTGGTAGATTGATAGAGTCTAACTAATGGTTGATAGGTTGATGGTTTATGGTTTTGTAAACATGGATTAATTGTTTTTATGGTTTTTATATTATGAATTAATTGTTTTTATTATTATTATTACAAATATTCCAATAATATATTACAATTAAAAAAAAAGAAATTCCATTTATTAATTTTCGGGTAATTATAAAATAAATTAATAACACAAATAATTTGCTATCTATGTAAAACAAACTGCTATAGGTACAACCCAATTATAATACAAATCCAATGCTATAGAAAAGAAAATACCAAACGCTATTATTAATGAGTTTTAATAACAATTATAAAACGTTATTATAAATATTAACAATTGCAGAGAAAAGAACGCTATCGTTCTTTAATTAACTATAGCGTACGTGAAGTCCGCTATCTAAAGTGTCCGACCTACAATGACGGGCGCTGTCTGAGCGTTTTAGGAAACGCTATGGTAGTTGAATCATAGCATTTAACAGCCACTATTAATACCCACATTTCTTGTAGTGGTACAATTGAAACGATGTAAATTCAATAAAAGAAAGCGCTAGGTCTTCATGTAATTCGCAGGATTCCAAGACTCACTAAACATATTATTGAACAGAGAATGAATTAAGAACCGTTCTCGAACTCAAACATGAATTTCTAGCTAGCCCACTGTCGTGGCAGTAACTACTATGCCTAATAACCTAAGTATCTAAACTGTCGTTTGACCATAAAGTTTTAGGCATGCATTAAAGTTCAGGTTTGATAAGTTCACAAATCGCCTTATCATAAGCTTTCGTTGGCTAAGGACGATTTGCTCATCTAAGTTCTTACAGAAAATCTAAAACACTTTTGATGAATAGAATAATCCTAAGATCATAAACTAGGTGATCAATCTATTCTAAGCCTTAAACTCAACTATAGATGAAGAACTCTATGTAATTCTCTATTCTAACAGATCCGTTTCAGTGATTCATAATCAAATAAATAGAAATCTAAAGGGGTTCAGAAATCTTCTCAACATATGTTGAGTCAGAGATTCGTCTCCCCTAATGCTTCCAAGATCAAAAGCAAAGACTCTCGATGAATAATGAAAGCGTAATGTCAAAAACCACTAAAACAAGTTTTTAATAGTTCTAGGTTCATCTACGGTCGAAATTAGGTGAATTTGGACCGAAACAGGGAAGCCTAAAATTTCCTTTTTGTGATCTAGAAGTGGATTGATCCATTCATTGGACTGTCTTCACGAAAACTAGTATAACGTTTGCTCGCACCGTTGTAATGGCCTCAAACCACTTCCAAATGAAAGCTAATTCATTGCTCTATCCTATATCAAAATTTGAGCTCGATACATCGGTGGAAAGTTCTTCAACGAATGCCAAACTTCAGACACCTCTGCAACTCCATATGCTCATTTTCTCCCCATATCACCTAAAACCTGAAAAGACTTGATAAATGACTAAAAGATTCTAAAAAACAAACTTTGACTCGATAAAAGACACAAAACAAGGGTTAGAAACCTGTAAAACACGATTTATCAAAATTGCGGATGGATTTCCAAGCCCCAAACACATAAGCCTGAACTCATGGAGTTGAGGGAGAGCGACATACCAATCGTGCTCTGCCATGGAGAACAAATCCACTTCCTTAAACAAGACCTCTTCCTCGATGACTTCCTTGAAGGTCTTTCACGCCACTTTGGCTTTATGAAGATCTTTGAAGAAATTGCAAGCGGGGAACAAGAATATCATGTGGAGTAGTTATTGAGGAAAATTGAGGAGTTGCATGCGAGGAACCAGAGGATCCGGAGGCAAGTTTCGTATGCTAGAGTTTGATCCCTTCAAAAATTTCTTCATCTACGAGCAGTTTTTGGAAGTTTTAGAAATTTTGGAGAAGATTAATTTTTGGAGAAGATGAAGTTTTGGGGGTTCTTAAACTAATGTGATCTTTGGAGAAGATGACTCTTCGGAGTCATTATCTTAAAGCTAGGATACTTCCGTGTCTTATAGTGGAACGGTGGACGGTTGGAGTTCTTAATCTGACGTGATCTTTGGAGTTATTATCTTAAAGTCGATTTGACTCTTAATTTTTGAAGTTCTTGTCTTGTCCTCTTAAAGTATTGATTTTGACACGTTTTGATTTAATGCATCTTTATTTAGTGGGTTAATACATACTGTCATTAATACTTAGATATAGTTTTTTAAAATTTTACCAGTAATACAACGAACCACAATATTGATTTGACACGATTTAATGTATCTAAAATATAGTTGTTCTTAATATTATCAGTAATAAAACAAACCTGAAATACTAACATATAGTTGTCCCTTAACAAAACCAGTAATACCAAAACCAGAATTAGAAATCTACTGCATTAACATATTCTTCGAAGCCGATGCTTTTTTACCAAATCCCTTCTCCTCCTCATCATTAGAATGCTGAAAGGCTAAAAGACATCGGCTTCGAAGAATATGTTAATGCAATAGATTTTTAATTCTGGTTTTGGTATTGCTGGTTTTGTTAAGGAACAACTATATGCTAGTATTTCTGTTTTATTGTATTACAGATAATATTATAAACAACTATATTTTAGATGCATTAAATCGGCTCTCGGCTCTCTTTTATCATTTTAACACAAACACGCTCTTCTTTATTATTTTTTCTTTTTCTTTTCAACGTTCTAATGTTCAATAGGCAAATTCAAAACGTCTTGGCTTTGATGGTATCTATACAAAATTTATTGTGAAGAAAAATAAAAAGAAAATACAAAGGAATGTTTAATTGGAGCTAAGAGCAGCAAATCCACCACCTCTCATCATTTGCTTAAACTCCTTAAAATTAACCATACCATCTCCATCAACATCAACCTTACTAATCATCTTCTTGCAATCTTCAAGTGTTCTTCCTTGTTTCAAACCCATCGATGCAAGAACCGACCTCAACTCTTCATCTGTGATGAACCCATCACCGTTCTGATCGAATACTCTGAATGCCTCTCTCATATCCTCTTCTTCCTCTTTCTCTTCCATCATTTCTTGATACAATGATCCAAACTCATCTATATCCATGAACCCGTCTCCGTTCACATCCATCTTTGCTATCATCTCCTTAATCTCATTTTCGGGGACGAGGATACCCACACTTTTAAAGAACTCCTTCAGCTCGTTCTTTGCAATCTTCCCGTCTCCATTCTTATCAAACATTTGGAATACTCTACTCAATTCTCCACGGTCCATTTTTATCGAAATCTTGATGGTTTAAGGCGAAAAAGAAATGTTATCAATGGAGAAGAAAAATCAAGATTTGGAAACAGATTCCAAAAAGAAGCCCTAAGCAGGTGAAATCTTGTAATTGAATAAGTTCAAGTAGAAAGGACGTTGTCAAAAGACATAAAAATTACAAATTAAAAATAGAAAGATGAGAGAGGAGAAAGAGAGAGAGAGAGAGAGCTTATCGGATTCTGTTGATGGATTCAACAATTTTGGATCTTTCATTTTTTGTGGGCTGAAAATAGTTTTATAAATGCCCTTAAATAGACTACCTGAATATTCTAATTCTGACACAAATCAGGAGATCCACATTAGCTTAACCACAATTACTCACCGAGTAAAGGAGACACAAAATAGTAGCATTTTGGACGCAGAATATACATTTCCGTTTTGAATTACAAAACAACAAATTGAACTCAGTCCAGCAGATTGCAGAACTCATGCATTATATGTAGATTTAACGGTTATTTATGAATATTATTATGTATCGTGATAGGTCCCAATAAAAGCATAGTGATAGAACACAAGAGAACTCTCATAATGGTCGTTATTATTACCTTCTTTCTGGGTCTCTCTTATTTATATACAAAACTTATAAACTACGTATTACGCTTTAAGTTGCAAGAAATATCTTGATTTATGATGATTGAATTGTATTGAATAATAAATGTAAGACACGAGTATCACACAAGGGTTAAAAGAGTAGATATTGATCAAAAATCTCGTTTTATTAAGTACTTGTTCGGCGAAGTACAAGAAAGGCGCATTTAGTTTATGAATAATTGAAAGGCGAAACTCAGCGTTTTGCTAAGGGTACGATTCTAAAGGCGATAGGGTTTTGATACCGTTCTGCTCAAGGAAACGCCGCCGCCAGCCTCTGATGGAGGAGGTGGTTCCGATGGAGGACAAGGATGTTGCTCCTTCAACACAAGTCACACCAGTTCAAACGATTTCATGGGTCAGAGTAGTTCAAAAGAAGAAAAGTCTAACTAAATATGAGCTAAAAGTTTCGATGCAAGATGGAGTGGGTTCTGTTAATGTTCCAGATGAGATTCTTGAAGATTCCTCGCCACTATGGGAGGATTTTCTGATTGGAAAGTTCCTAGCTACTGCTCCCCATGTAGCTAAGGTGCACGCTATTGTCAACAAAATCTGGGCGCTTGGTGACAAGTCTCAGATGATTGATGTTCTGGTTATTGATTCAATAACGATGAAGTTCAGGATTTCAAATCCTATAACTCGTAATCGAATACTCAGGAGGGGTATGTGGAACCTTGCCGAAATTCCCGTGGTAATGACGAAGTGGTCTCGATTCATAGAAGCAAGCTCACCGGAGGTAACGTCGGTTCCGCTTTGGGTTCATCTCAAAAACGTAACGATGGATATGTTTTCATGGAAGGGGTTAAGCTTTGTGAGCAGTGCATTAGGGGAGCCTGATCGGTTGCACCCAGATACTGCTTAATGTTCAGATTTTAAAGTGGCGAAAGTATTTGTAAAGGCAGATTTATCAAAGGAGCCGCCGAAATCTATGAATTTTAATCTCAAGGGAAAGGATACTTTGGTTGAATTCACATACCCGTGGTTACCACCAAAATGTTCTACATGTAAAAAATGGGGGCACCTACACACGGTATGTCTGGTAAGATCACATTCGAAGGAGAGTAATAAGGAAAACAGTCCACAAAAGGAAAATAACAGAGACAAGACTCAAATTACCCAGAAAGAGACATAGAAAGAGCATGTTATTGTAGAGGAGGAGGTAGAGTCTGTTATGGTGGAGGAGAACCTGCCACAAAATGACCGGCATGAGGACGAAACTAAAGAGCAATGGTCTACACCAGTGAAAACATGACGTAGTCCAAATAAAGGAAAAAATCTGGAGTTTGGTGAGGTCTCGATTTTATCAAGGACTAGGTTTTCGGTATTAAGCGAGGAAGAAGGAGAAATATCAGAGGGCAAGAAGGAGGAGAATGAGGTTGAATCTTTAGACAAGGTACATGATAACATACAAGGAAGTGAAGATACTTCTCTACATGATCCAAACAACTCTGAAGAAGATAACGAAACGGTGAAGGATTCAAGCTTACCTCTACGACAAATCCTTCCGCGTAACTCTAAGACGAACCATAAGACGGTTACAGATCCAGCTACTCAAAAAGTTAAGGATACCAATCCTGGTAATTTGAATAAACGGACCTCCCGAAGAAATAATTAATGTTGAGTTTCTTTTGGAATGTCAGAGGTTTTAACAAATCTACGAAACATTATGTCGTCCGTGATTGGATAAAACAATGTTCTTTGCAATTTGGTTGTTTATTGGAGACTCGCGTCAAGGAAAAAAAAGCAACGCAAATTGTATCAACGGTTTTTAAGGACTGGTCTTTCATGTCAAATTATGAGTTCAACAGAAAAGGAAGGATATGGATTGTATGGAGTCCAAGAGTTAGCCTAACCCCGTGTTTCACGAGTGGGCAGTTGATCACTTGTTCGGTTCTATTGGATGGGACCGACGAGGAATTCTTTTGCTCGTTTGTCTATGCTTCGAATTTTGTTGAAGAGAGGAAGGAGCTTTGGGAAGATCTAAAAAATCATCAAAACTCACCATTTCTTCGAAATAAACCATGGATGATATTTGGTGATTTTAATGAAATTCTAGATGTTGAGGAGCATTCCAATTACTTTGTAGCTCCCTCTATCCCGCTGGGAATGCGAGACTTCCAGGAGGTGTTTCAACATTGCTCACTTACGGACATGACGTCACATGGCCCGCTGTTTACGTGGAATAAAAAAAGAGACGAAGGCCTGGTTTGTAAGAAGTTGGATCGGGTAATGGTGAACGATACATGGCTAAATACCTACTTGCGGTCGTATTGTGTTTTTGAATCCGGAGGATGTTTTGATCATCTTCGATGCCGTATACAGATCACAGCGTTGAGTCCCAAAACGCGACGGCCTTTCAAATTCACGAATGCTCTGACGCAACTCCCTGAGTTCCTACCGCTTGTGAATGATCTCTGGTCAGGAACGGGTAATCTATTCAACTCAACATCTGCTTTGTTGCGTCTATCCAAAAAACTAAAAGCTATGAAGCATAAGATTCGTGAGTTGAGCAAGAAATAATTCAGTGATCTTTCGAATAGAACGAAAATAGCGAATGAAGCTCTCTGCGACTGTCAGACTGCGACATTGATGAACCCGACCCAGGAATTAATGGAAACAGAATCACGAGTGCAAGAAAAATGGCAGCATTTGGCGAATCTAGAAGAACGCTTCCTTCGCCAAAGATCGAAACTTCATTGGTTAAAGGTTGGGGATGGGAACAACCGTTATTTCCACCAGGCTGCAAAAGCTAGAGAAGTGAGAAATTCAATCCGTGAAATCAAGAGGGAGAATGGTACTATTGCGACTACCCAAGAAGAAATAAAGGCGGAAGCTGAAATTTGTTTCCATAATTTCTTGTCCTACACAATGACGGACTATGTAGGAATGACAGAAGATAACATGCGTGATCTTTTGGGATTCCATTGCTCGGAGGAAGATGAAAGCAAGTTGACAAAATCTGTTACGGAAGAAGAAGTAAAACAAGTGCTCTTCGCTATGCCGGGAAACAAATCCCCTGGCCCCGATGGCTATACTAGCGAATTTTTCAAAGAAGCTTGGGAGATTGTGGGAAAGGATTTTACAGTGGCTATTCAATCGTTTTTCGACAAGGGATTTCTCCCTAAAGGTCTAAACTCTACCATCTTGGCTCTAATACCAAAGAAAACGGAAGCATACGAGATGAAAGACTACCGCCCAATCTCTTGTTACAACGTTCTCTATAAGGTAATATCAAAGCTCCTGGCGAATCGACTGAAGCAGGTGTTACCAAAATTTATCTCACCAAATCAATCTGCATTTATCAAAGACAGGCTCCTGATGGAAAATGTTCTCCTTGCTTCGGAATTGGTAAATAATTACCACAAGGACTCAGTATCGGCTCGATGTGCGGTAAAGATAGAAATATCCAAGGCCTTCGATACAGTTCAATGGCCATTTCTATTCTCCACTTTAAGGGCGCTGGGAATTCCGGACAGATTCGTACATTGGTTGAAGTTATGTGTAACTACAGCATCCTTCTCAGTTCAAGTAAACGGGGAATTAGCGAGATTCTTCCGAAGTGCAAGAGGGCTACGTCAAGGATGTTCTCTTTCGCCTTATCTATTCGTCATTTGTATGCATGTGCTCTCTAAAATGCTTGATAAGGCGGCAACGGAGAGACGTGTGGGGTTCCATCCGTACTGACAAAATTTAAATCTCACCCACTTATGCTTCGCGGACGATCTGCTACTTTTTTCGGATGGGAAAAAGAAATCAATTGAGGGTATTTTGCAAGTTTTCAAAGATTTTGCAGCAGCATCGGGGTTGTGTATTAGTCTTGAGAAATCGACACTATATATGGATGGGGTCTCAGAGACAACAACATACAATATCCTTGAACAATTTCCATTCGAATGGGGAGCCCTTCCGGTACGGTACCTAGGACTGCCGCTATTGACCAAGCGAATGACGGTAACTGACTATACTCCTCTTTTAGAGAAGATTCGTATGCGAATCAGCAGCTGGACAGGAAGATATTTATCCTTTGCAGGAAGACTCCAACTCAACGGAACAGTCATCCATAGCCTCACGAACTTCTGGATTTCGGCATTCCGATTACCAAAAGCGTGCATCGAGGAAATTGATAAATTATGTGCAGCTTTCCTCTGGTCTGGACCAGAGTTAAACACCAAAAGAGCAAAGGTCGCATGGAAAGATGTTTGCAAGCCAAAGGAAGAAGGAGGATTAGGGTTGAGATCAATTACGGAAGCAAATACAGTTAGTTGCTTAAAAATGATATGGAGGATTATCTCTTCACGATCTTCACTCTGGGTTAACTGGATTCGGCAATATCTAATTCGAAAAGGGTCCATATGGTCGGTTCAAGACACATCCTCCCTTGGCTCATTGGACATGGAGGAAATTGCATAAATACAAAGACATAGCGGCACCACTGTGCAAAGTCGAAGTTTTAAATGGTCTTTCAACCTCCTTCTGGTACCATCACTGGACGCCACTAGGCAGGTTAATCGACATAACGGGTCCGCGAGGTTGTATAGACTTGGGGATTAGGATTGACTCAACCGTGGCAGGGGTGCTGACAACCCATAGATGTCGAATGCACATAACGGAAGCGCTAAATCAAATTGAAGAAGCAATTACTTATCAACGTCTCCAAGGGCCTTCGCACGCTGAGGACATTGTTCTATGAAAACATAAAGGAGATAAATTCAAACCCAAATTCAGTTCGAAAGAAACATGGAATCTCACTAGAGGAACGCAACTGGTAACAGCTTGGTACAAGGGCATATGGTACTCTTATGCTACGCCTAAGTACTCATTCATATCATGGCTTGCGATAAAAAACCGACTTTCAACGGGTGATAGGATGCTTTGTTGGAACACGAACGCTACGGTTACATGTGTTTTCTGCAACGATCCTATAGAGACGAAAAACCATCTTTTCTTCGAGTGCAGGTATTCGGCGGATATTTGGAAAAATCTCACTCAAAAGATATTGGCGTCGAAGTTTACAACAAATTGGGATTGCATTCTCGCTCTCCTGATGGATGACTCACAAGATAAGCTACTATTGTTTCTCTTGCGATATTCATTTCAGATAACTCTTCATTCAATTTTGCGTGAGAGAAACGGTAGAAGACATGGAGACCCAGCCACATATTCTACTCAACTCATGAAACGAATAGATAAGCAAATTCGCAACAGATTGTTATCAATTCGAAGCTTAGGTGATGCGAGATATGACGAATGAATGGAAATTTGGTTCGCCACCCGATGAATCTTATGCTCTCTTTGATCTAGCATAAACATTGTATTGAAAAAAACTCAACAACTGATGCACTTGTTGTAACCGCGGTTTTTTGGTTGAATACAAATTTTACATTCTATTCAAAAAAAAAAGTACAAGAAAGGCTAGGTCGTTGGAGATTAATGACCTTTGCCAAAAAATAAGAACTGAGAAACTAAAAACCGTGAGAGTCGGAGCTAATAATCTCTCATGTTTCGTGAATGAGTCTCGTTTGTGAAGAGGGGACTCCTCTATTTATAAAGTCTTGAGTCGATCCAAAGCAGGCAATTTCCTTTACCCGATCGAACTCGGATAAGGAAGATTTTTCTTTTTCTCCGAAGGAAATCTTCAGTATATTTCGGAGGTCGGCGCCGATGTGGTTTAGTTGGGCTTGATGGGCCCGAAGGCCGATATCGAAGTTGACTTGGGCCGAATAATTTGGGTATGAACCATCATAGATCGGAATCAATTGGGCCAATCTCGGTTCAAACCGGGTTAAACCGGAGGTGCGGAGCTCACCACCAACAATAAGTCCCCACCCAGTTCGGCGAAAGAGTACATGTATGAGTTCGGCAAAGTTCATGAAGAAATCTTTAAGCTCCATATGAATTGGGATCGGTATTATTACTTAGTCGTATTTGAGGTAGCCGTGTTGAGGATTTCTAGTTCGGCGAATCTTTTCAAGAAAACGTATCGTTTCGAGATCTTTAACCGTCGCAAAAATCGAGGAGTCGTCATTAATGCTCCTCTGTCTATATATTCTCTTCGACTCTTCTCATTCTTCCCTTCACTTCTGTTTACAAAAAGATAATTCTCTCCTCCTTCTCTCGAGCGCTCTCATTTCTCTCTCTAAATTATATTTGCTTTAGCTTCCTTTTTGAGTTTTCCGATCAACCTTCGCCGTGATTTTTCCGATATGTTCGACGATCTTCAAGTTTTACGATCCATCTTTAATATGCTCATCTTCCCTTATTCAATCTTCGAATCTACCCGTCCTAGATTGAAATGGAACAGAACTCATGTCATGCATTTGTTAATGATCGCACGACCACTGCTGGAGAATGGATTATTCCCCTCGAACTGTTTTGCAATTCGTAGAATTCCTTGGATTTTTCCAATGATGGTCTAGGTATGGTGAGGCAAGATTTGAATCAGCGCAAATCGTGCTTTGCCGAGGCCGAACTCAATAATGCCCGAGCTATTATCCAGAATCCCGAACTGTCGAATAGAGATATCTACGAGACGGAAGCTCAAATTCAATTCGAGCAAGAGATGGCTGCCCATGTCGGTAATTAGGGAATAATCGCTCAGGTCGGCAATGAAGAAGTGGATCAGATCGGGGATGAAGGGGCGATTGGCCATGTTGACGAAGATACCAGAAAAGATTGGGGAGTAAGGTGAAAGTCGATCACACCGGCAGCTATTGTGCCAACCCATTCTACGGAAGAATCCGTGTTGAAGACATTTAAACGGTGCGAAGCACCGGAAGATATATAACTTTCCGGATTCCCAGACCACGAAAGTTTACACATACTTTGAGATTTCCAAGGCAAGATAAAACTCATATAATCGTTGATATCACCTTCACCAATTTCATATGTCTTCCATCTCGAGTGACTGAAAACTGTGTCGTTCCTCAATCTCCGGCGTTTTTGCACATATCTGCACATAAGACAACAAGAGAGAATGCATGAGGTTTGAAAGAGCTAAGGTAAGGTGGGGAACGAACTAAAAATGAGTTGGCCATTCCAGATCAGCAGAAAGTGGTAAAAAGGATAAGAAGTCATGAATGTATGATTCTTTCCCTGATCTAACGCCTTTAATGAGTAAATTAAGTCAAGTTAAGTCCAAGTAAAATAGAGCTAATATATTACATCCTCTAGAATCTCTATAGTTCAAATTCATCTGGAGATCTTCGCGTCACAAGTACCCTAGCTACCACCAAGTTTAGAACTAAATCACTAAAGAGTTGTTACTAGGAATAGCGTAGAAGCACACTGGTCGAGATTCATTATAGATTTTTGTACTTGCTCCCTAAAAACCGTGTTTCAATTAGAAAAGAAAACACAAAAAATGCAAAGACTCATGTAAGAAAAGTAGTTAGTAAGGGATGGAATCTTCCCCCAGACTTAAATCACACTATCCCAATAAAAAATAAATCAAGACATGATGGAAAAAGGTTAAGAAAACTTACATGGAGGTGGTTGGATGTGGCGGTGGTGGTGGCGATAGGCGTTCTTTTATTTGGAAACATGATTTGGCCATATACATGCCTATCGAATGATCTTGGTTCAAGACACGTTCGTTTGCAAGATGAACTTGGCTATGGGACGATGAAACAAGATGGTGGAACGAGGTAAGTTGCAGATAGGGTCACCATGCCAAGATGGATCGGGGTCGCGATAGGAGGTGGTTTCACCGCGGGTCTGGAAAATTTCCTGTGGTGAAATGGAGGTTGGTCGAGGGTGGATGGTGTTTGGTCGCGGCCAGAAGGGACTTGGTGATGCGTCGGGATATCTCCCAACACGTTTTACCCTTTTAGCTAGGCTGCAAGTGCACAACAAACGCAATAGTATTTAGGGATCAAATCTATGGGGGTGAACGTTATCGATTTCTAAGGTCTTGATTGGTATAGCATTTAAAAAGGCATTAAGCTTTTTACCAACCAATCAACAAAACATTTATGAAAGCATTTAGAAGCTGCAAATGCTCTGCAAATGCTCTTCTCTCTATGCTTTCATATGAAGCTTTTGGTAGAACATTAACATATAAAATATCAAAAAAAATTCAAATAATTTTATATAACTAATTTATTTTGTTAAATAATATCAAAAAATTATGTTTATATTAAAGTGTAAGTTTTATACTTTTAAAACCAATATTTACGATTATTTTATTTTTTAGTAATTTTCAAATAAAATTTAAATAAAAATATAATATAATAAATACAATTGAAATATGAAAAAAATTATTAAAAACTATATTATAGATATAACTATAGATATAGTGCTTACGAATAAATATATTAAATAATTTTAGGGGAAAAAACTAGAATGACACAAATAAATTGGCTAAGGACTAGACTAACATATAATTACTGGGAAGGAGAAAGTCTGTTTTAAGCCCATTATACCCTTATTTGCTCTTGTTAGGAAAAACGTTATTACGACACTGCCATTACGAAATTATTTCCACGTAAGCAAAAGTTTGAGTTATTTACAAAAATGCCACCGCGGTTTTTAGAATAAGTCTGCGGACCTTTGCTGCAGACTTAATAAATCGATAAATCTGCACATACTTGTTATGCAGACTTAATCTGCAGATTTATTTTTCAATGTTGCAGATTTATTAAGTCTGCGCACATCTGCAGACTTATTAAGCGTGTTGAAGATTTTTCGACGCAGACTTAATATGCTTTGTTGCAGACTTATTAAGTCTGCACAGACTTATTAAGTCTGCGCAGACTTATTAAGTCTGCGCAGACTTGTTTTGATTGCAGACTTATTACGCAGATTTATTCCCTTTGTTGCAGACTTATAAAAAATTTGCAGCTGTTTGTTGCAGACTTAAATGCTTTGTTGCAGACTTTTGGAAAATCTGCGACAAGAACTGAAATAACATCGCTTGTCGCAGATTTATTTACAATATCGCAGATTTAATGCTTAACGTCGCAGACTTATTTGTAAATTGCTTATGTGGCATTAAAAACTGCAGACTTATTAGACTGTGCTGCAGACTTGTTTTCTGACTAGAATAACACTTTGTTTGTCGCAAACTTGTTATGTTATGCAGACTTATTGAATGTGTTGCAGACTTAACGAATCTGTTTGTCCTAGACTTTCAATGTGTTGGTCGTTGCAGATTTATTCAATGTGTTGCAGACTTATTCAATGTGTTGTAGAATTATGTCTCTCTATTCTTTGATTTTTCCAGGCTTCTTTAGGTGAAGAATCATCTCAGGTTGAATCTTCACAAGGAGTTCTCACTCAGCTTTAGAATTGAAGATGTGTTTGCGGCTGCTGGTTTTTTTGACCCATTTGGTCTCTTTATGGATGCTACTTATCTACTTTGTGGTGTGTTTTATGACTAGTTGATGGTCTAATTTAGGGCATGTTTTAATAGTCTTTTTGAACTTGTTGTAAGACCTTTATTTGGCATCTATTTTCGGACTTGTTGTGGTCTGTTTCAATCAAGACAAATGCAAAGTAAGACAATCGTTCATTCTCGGACTTGTTGTCATTTTTGGACTTGTTGTAAGATCTTAAATCTGTTTTTTCCTTTTTTCCGTCTTTCCTTAAATCTTTGTCTGTTTTCTCATTGCTTGTTTGAATTTTCATGTTTTTTACCTTTAGGTTCATGTGGGATTACTCGAGACCAACCGTCAAAGACACACTCAACACTTAAATATAAGTCAAAGACACGAACTACAAACCAAGTTAAAGCAAATACAAAGACAGACTCATCACTTAAAATAGAAGTCGGAGACAAGAACTACAAACCAAGTTAAAAAAAATACAAGACACACTCATCACTTAAACGAGCTTACTACAACCAAGGATGATCACACATCCAATCAATACAAGAAACATCCATTTTTTCAGGGAAGATTTTGCTTCCAGTATAAGTTCTTCCACTCTTTCAAAATTCTCTTTCTCTAGTTTCATTTGGAGCTTCTCAAACATCTGATTCTCGGCCTCCTCTCGATCTGTTGCAAATTGCTTAACCTCTTGTTCAAGTCTATCTATTCTAAACGATGATGTCTCTATCTCATTCAACAATGCTTCATCAACCCACTTGAAAGTGTAGTTATCATTGATCAACTACAACAATTAACAACTATGACAATCAAAATTTGCATAAAGCAAACAATTTTGACAATGACAAAGGAACACAAAGTCAATCTAGTTTACCTTTTGTTCAACAGAAAACGCACACCGGTATTATCTCCGGTATGGATTCGCATCCGACTTAGAAATTATTCCCGCAATTACTTCCCCACACCAACATCTCTTAGGCAAACCGAGCTTTGAGGACGACCCGGGCTAGAGTTTTAAACATCTAAAAACAAGTCTGCAACATATGAAACAAGTCTGTGACACATGTCTCCAACAAATAAAACAAGTCTGCAACTAATGAAACAAGTCCGCGACACATGTCTCCAACAAATAAAACAAGTCTGCAACTAATGAAACAAGTCTGCAACTAATGAAACAAGTCTGCGATAAACAAATATGCAACAATAACAACAAAGTCTGCAACAAATGAAACAAGTCTGCGACAAATGAAACAAGTATGCGACAAATGAAACAAGTCTCCAATAAATAAAACAAGTCTGCAACAAATGAAATAAGTCTGCGATAAACAAATATGCAACAATAACAACAAAGTCTGCAACAAATGAAACAAGTCTGCGACAAATGAAACAAGTATGCGACAAATGAAACAAGTCTCCAACAAATAAAACAAGTCTGCAACAAATGAAACAAGTCTGCAACAAATGAAACAAGTCTGCGATAAACAAATATGCAACAATAACAACAAAATCTGCAACAAATGAAACAAGTATGCGACAAATGAAACAAGTCTCCAACAAATAAAACAAGTCTGCAACAAATGAAACAAGTCGACGATAAACAAATCTGCAACAAATAAAACAAGTCTGCAACATATGAAACAAGTCTGCGACAAATGAAACAAGTCTGCGACAAATGAAACAAGTCTGCAACAAATGAAAATAAGTCTGCATATGGGAGGAAGATGAAGAGACGCGAGGGCAGCGCGGCGGTTTTAAGCATCTAAAAACAAGTCTGCAACACATGAAAATAAGTCTGCAACACATGAAAACAAGTATGCATCTGTGAGGAAGATGAAGAGACGCGAGGGAGAGAGAGAGAGAGAGAGAGAGAGAGAATAGACGATAACAGCGACGCCGGTGATGAACGAGGACGACGAGAACAATTATGGACGCTGAGAACGACGAGGACGACGGACTTTGAAGAAAAGAGGGAAGAGAGAAACTACGGAGGTTTGGTTAAGAAAGACGGCGACGAGGGTACAACAACACTGAAGAACAACGACGACGATATCTATGAAAAACGGTGACGACGACGGCGAATATGCGACAATGGACGACGACGGTGAAGAAAAAAATTAGGGTTGAGAGGTTTAGGGTCGTCGTTTGATGAATAGATTTAAGGAAGAGGAGAGAGATTTTTTTGAGTTATATTTTTATTTTTTTCCTGAAAAAAAATAAATCAAAATGGCATTTGTGTAAATAAATAACTCAAATAGGGGTGTTCTGTCTTTTGACAAAAAAAGTTGTGTTATTCTAGTCAACTCAGTTCTGAAGGTGTTAATCTAGTAATTACATAAAAGATTAATGTTATTCTGAGCAATTTTCAAGTGTACATTAATCAGAGCATACAACTTCAGCAGCATACTGCTTCTGCTTCTGCTGCTTAATGCTACTGCTCTACTATCAGTTATACCAATCAAGGCCTAAGTTGTGTCTAGACACTGACTACTTTAGTACTCGACCGGTAGTTTTTGTCTCCGACCGCGCAAACTGTTATGATGATATTCAAAAGTTGTTAACGCTCACAATCCCTCCAAAAGTATGCTTTCGTATCTTTTGACGGTTTTGCTCGTCTAGCCTAGGTCAAGCATATGGATCCTTGCTCCACACCGAAGAAAAGAGTAAAATTTGCTAGGGATTCGTTTCTGCCTTAAAGCGTGAAAAATAAAGTGTGTGTGTGTCTAAAAGACCTAAAACAAGTATTTATAGTCTTCACTTCATTTAGGGTTTGATGTGAAAAGATGGTTTTGGCATCGGGTGAAGAAACAAGCTCGTTTTGGTCGGACATGGAGTGGCCGCAGGTGTGGGCCTTCTGGCCGCCGTGAAGTGATGTTTGGCCACGGGTTGAGCTCTCTTTTCCTAGGTGAACTGATGATTGGCCGTGGGTCGAGCCCTCCTTGCCACGGTGGACTCTTCTTCGAGGCAGCTGCATCTGCCTTCATAGCTTCTGGTAAGGTATATTTGATGATCCAACCATTGGACTTTCATCAAACCAATTGAATTTGAAAGCTAGTTGTGTCTTCTTTGTTGTGTCCAAGTTAGGTGATGATCAGACGGTGAGAAGGTCTTCTTTGATTGCAAGACTTATGGCGGTCCGAGTTTATCCAAAAACGTACTTTTGTTCCGAAAAACACTCTTTTATCCCAAGTTACCTGAAATATCTTTCAAAACTCTAAAACATGGAAATCACTTGAAAACTATTGAAAACGGAGTTAGAACCCCTGCAAAAGATATTAAAGTGATCCATAAAAATGATCAAAAACCGGTGTTATCACTTGGCCGCGCCCCCATAGATTATCTCGCATCCAAAGGGGGTTCAACCATGTGGTCGGAAAATCTCCCATGGTGGGAAGGTATTTTGCCACAGGCAAACTGGTGTTTAAAGTATTTATTTAAAGTGTTTGGCTTGACTTGGATGGGTAGATGAGCTTAGTTGAAGAAAGATATAGTTTGAAAACAAGTCTTTTACGATCTCCTCTTTGTTGTCATCTTCTGTAGAAGACTCATCATTCCCATCTTCACACTCGAAACGAGCGCCTCTTGATTGATTGTATGGTGTTGCGAGATAGACCACGTCTTTTTCTATGTTGGCGAGCGAGACCCGTCGGTTGGGCCAATCCATGATGGCACCAACAGTAGCAAGGAATGACCATCCCAAGATGATTGGTGAATGATCATCCTTTGGCATCTGGACAATGAAGATCTTGACTGGAGCGATGTAGTCACCGATTTTGACAGGCATGTCGTAAAGAATTGCATTCGGAGTTGCACAAGATTGGTCAGTAAGTCCAATTTTGATGTTCGCTAGGTAGACGTGCTAGATACAACCTCGGTGCGCGGTTGATTTGGAGATGATGTTGAGACATAAACCCGAATCGCATAGAACATTTTGGTATTCAACTCCTCTAATGCTACAAGTGATGATGAATTGACCTTGATCTTGAATTTTGTTTAAAGATCGAACTGGCCTCCTGGTTCTAGCATGGTGGAAAATGTCTTGTATCTCTGAAACACATTCCTTGCTTCACAAAAGAAATGACCAATCATATGGTCAAACCCTAGCTTTCACGAAAGAAAACGAGTAGAGAGTGTGTCCTCCATGCTTCTTGGAACGAGGCATACATCGGTGATATTCTCATATTTTGCTCTTTTTATCATGCATTTATCTAGGTATTTTGAGTCTCATGCATGTGTTTTCTTAGCATTTCTTTGATGTTTTATTCTCATTTAGAGTTTAGAGAGTTCTCACTAGGTCGTAGAGAGTCTTGCATGTTTTGAAGTGTGTTTAGACGCCTTGTTGACATTTTGGGGATGATTGGAGTGATGGAGCAAAAGAAAGTGCTAAGGGCACCGAGGTGTCTCAAAGATCTGGCCAGATGAAGAGTTTTCAATCAGAATTAGCTCCTAAGATCTTCATCAAAATGATGGAAAATGAGTTAGCCGTCCTCTCGAGGTGGATTCAGGTCATTTGGATGAGTAGTTCATGAGATATGGCGATTTTATTAAGGATATGTCTGTCTGGCCGCGAGACCGTCACACAACACCGCACCGGCCCACATCAATGGCCCGTCTGATACGGAATAATCCTTGACTCAACAGAATCACAAATGATTCAAATGAACAAGGCTGTGGATGACTTTAGGCCAAAAGACTCGTGGTGCAATGAGAAGTGATGCGAGAAATCACTCTTGATGTTTCTCAACGCTTGACACACTTAAACGCTCTCAAAGATTCAGTCGGTAGATAGGTCCGCGCAAAAGGGGATGGAAGCTCCTTTTGAATCGACCGGGTGATCGCTTGGATGAACACACCAAGAAGATCGGAAAAAAGTTCACACAGAACTTGAAAAGAGAATCACTTTCTAAAAAAACGAAATCAATTGATAAAAAAAGGTTTGTTCTTTGATCAAATGATTTTACATGTGTTTAAATAGGAAAGAGAAGTGCAAAAGACATTCTCAAAAATTAAAATAAATAAAAGCAAAGGTTGAATGACTCTTGATCTTCTTTGACTTTTCTGCTTTTACTGTTCATCGGTGATCACTGTTCATCCGAGAGAATCAAATCGATAGAGTTGGGTTTTGTAAATCGAGAGATTTGTTCCTTTAGGAGACTTCAGTTTCACACCAGACTTCAGTAGACTTCATTTTAACACACCAGACTTCAGCACGCTTAGAAAATGACCCTTGAACTATTTGGTCGAATCTGAACTTGATGGGCCTTGAATTTGAACTCCTCTTGGGATTGTAGAAATGTTCTTGGATGCCAAAAATATCTTTGATAGCCTCCAAACCAGTTGGGCCTAGCATTCTTCAAGTATAGAACCATGTTGACCCATTTAGGCAAATGGGGAATAACTTTATGCTCCGTTGGAAATTTCCTCTGATCTTGGGCTTGTTGGAAACATAAGAGATCCATTAACATTCTCCCATTAGAATTTTGTCGAGATCGTACCTGAATTGGGCTGTGCAATACGATCTTTGGCGTAGTCGCGCAATAGGGCCTGAAGTAGATCTATCGGTTTGTAAAATTAATATCTTTCACGTATGAACCGGATTTGATGTGAATCTAATTTTCCCGGATTCTGTGATGAACCACGATTTTAGAATAACTTGGTTCATAGCTTGGTTCCTTCTGGTTTAGTCGGAAACCTGTTTTGAACACGCGTAGGTCCAAATCGCGTAAGTTGGAAATCACCTGACTTGAATGTTGAATAACTTCTTCACCTGAACTCGGATTGATCTCATTCGAGTTCGAGGTGCGCTCTAGATGAGGTGAAAATGTAGTCCCGGTGGTCGTTGGGATAGACAAGTTGATCACGGGCTTCGTTTGTATCGAACAAGGCTCATGGGTCTTTTCTGATGGTTTCATGATCATATCATCCCCCTCCACTTGAAAGAGTTTCGACATCGAAACTGTACAATCGTTGGTTGGGAAAATTTGAAGTGAGGCTAGCGACTTCGCCTTGATCAGCATGGAATATATGACTCCATGTTGCTGATAGCTCGTAGGAATCAGATTTTCTCGTTGCACATCCTCCACGGCCTTAGTTTGGACACTTAGTGATTTCCTCGTCCCGATTAGATCACCTTTAGCTGGTATCTCCGAATGTTTCTCCTCCAATGATGATAATGAATCAGAAACCTCTTCCTCTCCTTTTGATTTGATCTCTCCATTACCTTGGTATTCTTTAGTGGCAATAGAAGGCTCGGTTTCATTACTCGATATTGGGACTGTCTTCTTGAGTTGCGGCTGCTCAACCAAAAAAAACTTACACCATATGTTTTCTATCTCCTTCTTTAGCTCCACAGAACGTTGCTCTCGGAGGTAGCTGCTGGGCACAAAGCGCTTCCTCATAAGAGCCTTAATCTCAGCCCATGTATCAACTTGATACTCTCCGTTTCTCCATATCCTTGTCTCCAACCGATCCAACCATGTATTCACATAGTCATTGAACCCAAATGTTGTAACTTGTATCTTTTTACGATCATAAAAATTGTTGCGATCAAAAACGAGCTCAATCTTTTTCTCCCATTCTAGATATGCGGCTGGATCATCATCTCCATAGAACCTTGGAACCTTCAACCCACTCATTTTTTTTTTTAGAAGATGAAAAGACGAGAAGATGAAAAGAAAGAATTACCAAAAGCTTTGAGTGTGTTCTGATACCAAATGATACGAAATTTCCCAAGGATGACTCAAAGGTTTGGTGATGGGATAATCCTTGACTCAACATAATCACGAATGATTCAAATGAACAAGGCGGTAGATGACTTTAGGCCGAAAGACTTGTGGTGCAATGGGAAGAGATGCGAGAAATCACTCTCGATGTTTCTCAAAGCTTGACACACTTAAACACTCTCAAGGATTCAGTCGGTAGATAAGTCCACGCAAAAGGGGATGGAAGCTCCTTTTGAATCGACCGGGTGATTGCTTGGATGAACACACCGAGAAGATCGAAAGAAAAGTTCACACATGACTTGAAAAGAGAATCACTCTCTAAGAAAACGAAATCAATGGATAAAAAAGGTTGGTTCTTTGATCAAATTATCTTAATGTGTTTTAAATAGGAAAGAGAAGTTCAAAAGACATTCTCAAAATTTAAATGAAATAAAAGCAAATGTTGATAGACTCTTGTTCTTCTTTGACTATTATGCTTTTACTTTTGATCTGTGATCACTGTTCATCCGAGAGCATCAATTCGATAGAGTTAGATTTTGTAAATCGAGGGATTTGGTCTTCTAGGAGACTTCAGTTTCACACCAGACTTTAGCAGACGTCATTTTAACACACCAGACTTCAACAGACTTAGAAAATGACCCTTAAACTATTTCGTCGAATCTTAACTTAATGGGCCTTGAATTTGAACTCCTCTTGGGCTTGTAGAAATGTTCCTGGATGCCAAACATATGTTTGATAGCTTCCAAACCAGTTGAGCCTAGCATTCTTCAAGTATAGAACCAGGTCGACCCATTTAGGCAGATGTGGAATAACTTTATGATCCGTTGGCCATTTCCTCTGATCTTGGAATTGTTGGAAACATAAGAGATCCATTAAAATTCTGCAATTGTATTTGTGTCGAGATCGTACCTGAATTGGGCCTCTCCATATCCCATTTTTTGAATTGTTTCCCACACCTTGAACAAAACCTTCTTTCTAGCCTATAACTTTCGTAAGTGATGGAGATGCCTAATTTTCGAGCAAACTTGACAAAAAGTGTTAGGTTTAGGGTGACAAGGATGAGTTTTCATGTAGATCTAGCTCCAACATCAAGGGGCTAATCTAGGGATAAGTTAGCTAGGATGGGAAGTATTGGGGTATTTGTTTGGGACGTGTGTGAAAAAAACAAAAGAATGGTGGAAGGGAAATGAAATATTGGGAAAAGAAAAAGAGAAAATTACCCAGAATAACACTAATCTTTAATGTAATTACTAGAATAACACCCCCGAAACCGAGTTGACTAGAATAACACAACTCTTTTGTTAAAAGACAGAAACCCCCTATTTGAGTTCTTTATTTACAGAATTGCCATTTTGATTTATTTTTTACAGAAAAAAAATAAAAATATAAAACTAAAAAAACCCCCTTCTCTCCCTTAAATATATTCAGACCCAAAAAAAAAAAATTGTGTCTCGCCGCGCCTCGCCTCGCCCTCGCCACGCCTCGCTCTCGCCGCGCCTCGCCTCGCCTCACCTCTCCCCCGCCGCGCCTCGCCTCTCCTCGCCCTATCCGCCAGAACCAGTGACTCGCTGCCCTCGTTCTCGTTCATCATTGTCGTTGCCGTCATCGTCTATTCTCTCTCTCTCTCTCTCGTGACTTTTCATCTTCCTCTTAGATGCAGACTTGTTTTCATGTGCTGCAGACTTGTTTTCATGTGTTGCAAACTTGTTTTCAGCGTCCATAAATGTCCTCGTCGTCCTCGTTCATCATTGTCGTCGCCGTCATTTTCTATTTTTTCTCTCTCTCGCGTCTTTTCATCTTCCTCTTAAATGCATACTTGTTTTCATGTGTTGAATACTTGTTTTATTCCGCAGACTTGTTTTATTCCTTACAGACTTGTTTTATTGTTGTGTTGCAGACTTGTTTTTTTTTTGTGTTGCAGACTTGTTTTATTCCTTACATACTTGTTTTATTGTTGTGTTGCAGACTTGATTTATTGTTGTGTTGCAGACTTGTTTTATCTGTTGCAGACTTGTTTTATTTGTTGCAGACTTGTTTTATTGTTGTGTTGCAGACTTGTTTTATTTGTTGCAGGCTTGTTTTATTTGTTGCAGACTTATTTTATTGTTGTGTTGCAGACTTGTTTTATTTGTTGCAGACTTGTTTTATTGTTGTGTTGCAGACTTGTTTTATTTGTTGCAGACTTGTTTTATTGTTGTGTTGCAGACTTGTTTTATTTGTTGCAGGCTTGTTTAATTTGTTGCAGACTTGTTTAATTTGTTGCAGACTTGTTTAATTTGTTGTGTTGCAAACTTATCTTCTTACTTTTGTTTTGCAGCATATGGTCTCCTCCATGCATTT
>PKML01064955.1:131523-159991 GCA_002933935.1 Eutrema yunnanense | reverse complement strand
CTTGTGGAACGCACAAACAGAAAGACCAAGCAGACATCAGGGATGAACAACCCAGTGGTTTTAAGAGCTGATGAAGCTGGAGTTCTGAGAGACCAAGAGGGTCATGTGTGCAATGAGAGAGGGCAACGACTTGATGAAGCTGGAAAAGTCGTTGTCCCTGCTGCTGTTATTGAGATTGTCGCGCCAGCTGGGCCTGCCAACGTTGGGAATGCTGCAGGTGATCGAGCTAGGACACTTGGCGAGCACAACATACCTGATCAGTTCTATGCCAATCGATCTGCGATTCGCATCCCAACTTTTCAGAGGAACGACTTCGAGCTGAAGTCTGCCTACTACGCTCTTGTAAGTCAGTGCCCTTTCCATGGCCTACCTCATGAGCATCCCATGGATCATATCGAGAGGTTCGAAGATTTGGTCACTGGTATGAAGTACAATGGAGTGCCCAATGAGTACCTTTTCTGCAAACTCTTCCCGTACTCTCTTGGTGGAGATGCTGCTTATTGGCTGAAGCAGTTGACTCCTGGTTCACTAACTACATGGGAAGAGACCAAGAATGTATTCCTGTGCAATTTCTATGATGATTCAAGGTCTGAAGAGCTCAGGAACAAAATTTCCCAGTTTTCTCAAGGTCCAACAGAGGGACTCAAGGCTGCTTGGATTCGCTTCAAATCTTATCAGAGAGATTGTCCGCACTATGGGTTCAATAAGGTTCAGCTGCTGGGCACTTTCTATAGAGGGATCGATTGGAGGTACCAGATGGATCTGGATACTGCGAGTAATGGAAATTTCAACACCAGATATCCAGATGATGCAGTTGTGCTAATTGAGAACTTGGCGTCTAGCAATAGCACCAAGAATGCTGATTTCGAGCGGAAGAAGCAAGCTGGAGGAATTGATGGATCGCAGATTGCTGCAATTCAAGCCAAGCTGGATTTTCTGATCGGAAAGTCGAAGAAGGCTGTGCACTTTGTTGACGGAGTCGATAATATCGGTGGAGCTGAAGTGGAAGATTGTAACTATGTTGGTGGTTCTGGATTTCAGGGTCAGCAATTTGGGTACAACAACAACCGAAACTTCTTCAACAACAATCGCAATTACGAGAACTCTTCGTACCAGCCCATCTCTCCAAAGTCCACAGAGAATAAGATGGAATCCATGCTTGAACAGGTTCTTCAGGGACAGCAGAAGTTGCAAGTGGATTTCAATGGGAAGTTTGACTCGCTGTACATGGATCTGAATGGGAAAATCGAAGCCATCAGTCTCTCCCAGAGGAAGCTGGAAACTCAGGTCGCTCAGACCGCATCAGCTGTGCAGAGGCAGGAAGGTTTTCTTCCAGGGAGAACTGAAAATCCAAGAACACACGTCAATGCGATCTCCTCAAGTGCAGAAAATTTTGATGAGGATCCTGAAATAGCCAGGGCATCGATCGATACCCCCAAGTGTCGATCGATGCCGGTTACAATTCTGAAATGGGATACTTCCAAAACTCGTGTATCGATCGATACCCCCATTGGTATCAGTCGATACTGATGTGATTTCTGAGGAGACAACTGAGGCTTCGACTGTGGTGCCTAAGGTAGTTGCAGAACGGGTGTATAAACCCAAGATGCCTTATCCTATACTTCCTAAGCAGACAAGGAAGGAATGGGAGGACGCTAGATGCAAGTACTTGCTGGATAAGCAGAAAGTGGAGCTTCTTTCTGATGATTATGTATCTGCCAGGGACGATTCGACTGCACTAATATCGATCGATACCCTACCTGGTGTCGATCGATACCCCTCGCAGAACGAGCCAGAAATTTTGAAAACAGCTGAGGTGATCAACGAAAGAGTTCGCAAGCCCAAGAAGCTGAATCCTGTTCCTAAACACCTCAGAGATCCCATCTCTCCAAAGCAGCTGCTTGGCTTTGAGAAGATGGTAAGAAGGATTTCCCCTGATTCAACCTTTGAAGAAGCTCTAGAGGACTGGCCTCTGCTGAGTCACTTCAAAGATTGCAGAAAAACTGAGGAAGATATCAAGGCACTCTTCATTAAGGCCAGAGGTACACCTCCGCTGCGGCAATTGACACAGAGGGAAGACCCAGGGAAATTCGCGGTACCATGCTCTATCTCTGGAGTCGAGTTTAAAGAGTCTCTCGTTGACTCAGGGGCTAGCGTTAATGTCATCTCAAGGGAAATTTCAGAACGATTGGGCGCCGATATTCGATCTTCAAAGGTATCTATCACATTCGCGAACGACTCCACCTCACTTCCATACGGTACAATCTCTGCTTTGCTGGTCAAAGAAGGAGATTGTCAGGTACCGACTGATTTTCAGGTTGTGGAGATGAGAGCGATATCTAGTATGCCTATACTCCTGGGACGACCATTTATGGCTACTGCTGGCGCAATCATAGACACGCCTAATAAGAGAATCTCTTTCTCTTACATTGACGGAGGGGTCTATTATGATGTCATTCCCCCTAGGAGTGTTCCCACACGTGTCTCTAGCATCAAGGTTGTCATAGGAGAGTCGCTAGCAATTGATATTTTGGAAGAGCCTCCTGATGAGCCAACTATCACAGACATTTCAGCTGAACCGCCCAGCATCCTCAAGGAAGTTGTCAAGAAGGCTAAGGCAACAAAGAAGAAGGCCAAGAGCAAAAAAGTCAAAGATCTCCATGTTACATTGATCCCTCAGAATTGTGACGGAGACTCGATTGAGTACAAAGTGAAGTGCAAAGGAGCCTCGAAGCCATTCTCTAAGGCTAGAGTACTTCTTACTTCTGAGATGAAAGAGAAGGGAAAAGAGTTCGTGGAAGGCATGCTGAGCAGAACTCTGGCGTTAGCGATGTCAAGT
This sequence comes from Eutrema yunnanense, assembly GCA_002933935.1. NCBI lineage: Eukaryota > Viridiplantae > Streptophyta > Magnoliopsida > Brassicales > Brassicaceae > Eutrema > Eutrema yunnanense. The sequence goes on along the minus strand of PKML01064955.1, from coordinate 157,152 downwards.
TGTGGAGCCTGTTTTGGTGCAATCTCTCACTCTTATCCAGCCTGAAGGGCGTTACAGTCAAGCTATTGACGTTAAACGAGCGCTTGGTGGGAGGCAACTCACTGGTGAGTCTTTTATTTCTTTTATTTTTTTCGTTTTTGTGTCTTGAGTGAATCAGATTGGAGCAAACGAGGAGAAGCTGAACTGGTCTTGACGAAATCGCCAGGGTATCGATCGATACCCTGTTGGTATCGGTCGATACCATGCGGGCAATGATGAAATTCTGTGTCGACTTAAGCCTGTATCGATCGATACAGGCTGTGTGTCGGTCGATACTCTATGTTCCAGCAAGTTAACTTCTTGTTTTTCCCAATTTTATTCTGTTCTTTTGTTTTCTTTCACTGACTCTAGGCTAGATAACACTGGGGACAGTGTTGTTCAAGTCTGAGGGAGGTGTCGGCTGACATTGTTTTTGTTTTTCTTAGAGTCAGTTGTTTTATCGAGTAAAAAACGTTTAATTGAGTCAAAACTTGTTGGAGATAATGATCATGTGCTGGAACCTATTGATTTGATTTTGTTTTTGAGTGCACAGTGTTACAGGATCAGTTCTAGATCGACTAATGAAAAATCATGTGTTACAGGACTGACCAGTTGACTAGAAAACATCCATGTCTCCAGCAGAGTTCTTCTGAAGCCTGAGCCAAATTTTTGCACTTCATCAATGTGGTTAGTGTTTTTAGAGCTTGATTCATCATTCATATTTGATAAAGGAACCCATGTGTTTAGAGTTATGGTATCTCTCTCCCCTGTTATAAGTTGATAAATAAGTGCATAAAAGATTGAAATGATTTTCTTCTGAGTAGAGGGTTAGGAAAATTTCCAGCGATCCCATTATTCTACTTAAGAGGGAATGATCACACAAAGGTTGAAAGCGAGGCTAGGATTTTCCTATGATGTCATTATTCGTCTACATCCTTTGATACATAGAGAGGGAAGAACCAGGGATTTTGTGGTAAACACCATCAATACTCGCGTCTCATACCTTGATGTGTATATGCAAAGCTGAAAATAAAAAGAGAACATAATAAGAAATAAGTCTGGGGGAGAGAAATTGATACAAAAAGTGTGAAAAAGGTGGTTCCTTGTCATGATATTGTCTGGTAAAGAATCTAGAAGGTTCTTGAACATTAGCTGCAGCGATGAAACTGGCGATGAGGGTTTTACTTGAACAAAGCTGTGGGATAATGTGTGGAGTCTGGAAAATCTGTGAATGTCTACGGAGAAGTACATGGTGGTTAGATCAAAAGCTGATTAGGTGACATTTGGGTACTTGGAAGGTCATTTCGATGGTCCATGAACAGGTGAGTCTCCGTGTTTTCAAACCTCTTTCTCTGGTTTAGTCTTCTATTTGCTTGAGGGCAAGCAAAGGCTAAGTCTGGGGGAGTTGATATATCATGGTTTTTACCCTGTTTAGGCCATGATATAAGTCCTTTTTATAGAGTATTTCTAGTGTTTTGTAGTCTTTTAGAGTCTTTTACAGGTTATAGCACGTTTGGAGCATAATTGGAGATATTGGAGCATTCTGGAACATTCTGGAGCGAAGCAGAGATCCGTGTAGCTGAGACATCAAAATCACCTGAGTATCGATCGATACTGCCTAGTATCGATCGATACCCGTCGAGGAAACAGAAGGATCGCGACTTATTGAAGAGTTGAAGAATTGCAGAATTGGCCCAGAAGACTTTGATATTTACAAGATGGCCCATAACGTGTTTTAGCTATATAATTAGGTTTCCAGCCACCTGTTTAGGCTAAGCTTTATTTTATATACTTTGATTTTACTTTGGTTTTAGAGAGACAAGTCTGAATCTCCCTTCGTCCGAGATCAGATCTCAAAACCTCTTGTTACTCTTTTTATTTTATTGATGATTTATTCAGTTATGTTGATTGTTTCATTCTCCATGTCTGAGTAGATCCACTTTAGGTTTAGGGTTTTCTCATAAAGGATTTCTTTGAATGCTAGGTTAATTATCTGTTTAGGATTCACCATCTGAATTAGTTCTTCGCCTTAGGTTGTGTTCAAAGCTAATTCTAGGTTGACGAATCTGGAACTTAGATCTTAGGATAATTGATTAGGCACGACAGTGCGATTAATTACCTGATAGAACCTTAGGTGAGCAAATTGATTATTCGCAAAGAGATTTGGTTTAATTGATTTCTGAACATATCAAACATGATATTAAAGCTGATTTAGACTTTAGGATTCGCAAAGAGATTTGGAATTCCTAGGATTTAGATTTAGAAAATTCTCGCAACGACAGTTGGTTAATTATACCTTAGTGATTTGAGTTCAAGAATTGCGCTAAATCTGAATCCTGCTAGTTTGTTTATCTGCATTCATTGATTTCCTGAGAAATACCCTGAGCCTATATTTCCTCCAATTGAATTACAACTCTTTTAATTTCTGCATTGCTTTCAATTACATCTCTTGGCTTAGCTTAATTCTCGTCTATACAATCTATTGTGCATCTCTGTGAGTCTTTGTGGTTCGACCCCTAGCTATATTACAACTACTGCTTTAGTACTGTTAGGGTATTAATTTGAGCATATCAGACAACTGACTAAAATAAGTCTGCAACAAAACAAAATAAGTCTGCAATGAACAAACAAGTCTGCAATAAACAAAATAAGTCTGCAATAAACAAAACAAGTCTGCGACAACTGACCAAAATAAGACTGACCAAAATAAGTCTGCAACAAAATAAGTGCAATGGCATTTTTCGTAAATTTGTTACTTATAAGGGACATATTAAGTCTGCAACACATTGAATAAGTCTGCAACACATTGGATAAGTCTGCAACGACCAACAAATTGAATAAGTCTGCAACGCATTCAATAAGTCTGCATAACATAACAAATCTGCGACAAACAAAGTGTTATTCTAGTCAGAAAACAAGTCTGCAACACAGTCTAATAAGTCTGCAATTTTTAATGCCACGTAAGCAATTTACAAATAAGTCTACGACGTTAAGCATTAAATCTGCGACATTGTAAATAAATATGCGACAAGCGATGTTATTTCAGTAAGATATTTCATGTGTCGCAGACTTGTCTTCTTGTCGCAGATTTTCCCATAGTCTGCAACAAAGCATTTAAGTCTGCAACAAATAGTTGCAGATTTGTTATAAGTCTGCATAACAAGTCTGCAAATGAACATAAGTCTGCGACAAAGGGAATAAATCTGCGTAATAAGTCTGCAATCAAAACAAGTCTGTGCAGACTTATTAAGTACTGTTAGGGTATTAATTTGAGCATATCAGACAACTGACTAAAATAAGTCTGCAACAAAACAAAATAAGTCTGCAATGAACAAACAAGTCTGCAATAAACAAAATAAGTCTGCAATAAACATTAAGTCTGCAACAAAGCACATTAAGTCTGCGTCGAAAAGTCTGCAACACACATAATAAGTCTGCAGATGTGCGCAGACTTAATAAGTCTGCAACATTGAAAAATAAGTCTGCATAACAAGTCTGCAAAACAAGTCTGCATAACAAGTCTGCATAACAAGTCTGCAGATGTTTGCAGACTTAATAAGTCTGCAACATTGAAAAATAAATCTGCATAACAAGTCTGCATAACAAGTCTGTGAAGACTTAATCTGAAAAACGCGGAGACATTTTTGTAAATAACTCAAACTTTTGCTTGCGTGGAAATAATTTCGTAATGGCAGTTTCGTAATTACGTTTTTCCTAACAAGCGAAAATAAGGGTAAAATGGGCCAAAAACAGACTTTTTCCTTCTCAGTTATTATGTGTTATTCTAGTCCTTAGCCAATTTATAAGTGTCATTCTAGTTTTTTTCCCAAAGAAAAAAGAAAGAAGCAAAAAATTGGCTAAAACATCACGTGATGAAAGATGAGGCAAGAAAAAGATTGAAAAAGAAGAGCTAAAGCAAAAAAAAAAAAAAAAAGGAAGAGCACCAATCCACAAGTTCAATGGATAAGAAGATATTCCCCAAGTGAGAAGAAGATGAAGAAGAAATAAAATGAAACGTGTGGGACATAAAGGCAAAAGGCCTTGTGAAGAAAATGTTAGCTTAGGATGAGGCTTCATGGGTTAGAGACATCTTAGGAATTGGGTAGATGAGAATTCACCCTTGTATACATATGTTGCCTTTTACCTTTAGCATTTTGCTAAAGTTTGTTCTTTCCTAGAGAGATCCTTGCATTGGAATATCCACATATGTGATTGAGATCATATTCGTCTCAAAACCTAGAGGGTTGAAGGATAAGAGTGCTTGTGTAGGTTGGGACTTGAGCTTGATGCATGTGGAGATAGAAATGGCTAACTCTTTTGGAGTAGGCTCACTTAGTGCATTTTAGAATTACAAACTTGGACGTTGAATTCGATTTCTTCTTGTGATGCTCTTGGATTTAAGCTCCCTTCTTCATGTCTCTCTCTTCTTGTTCTTGTTTGCTTGCAGAGACAAGTAAAGAAATAAGTTTGGGGGAGTTGATATTCTCATATTTTACTCTTTTTAGCATGCATTTATCTATGTATTTTGAGTCTCATGCATATGTTTTCTTAGCATTTTTTTTTATGTTATGTTCTCATTTAGAGTTTAGAGAGTTCTCACTAGGTCCTAGAGAGTCTTGCATGTTTTGGAGTGTGTTTAGGTGCCTTGGTGACATTTTGGAGATGATTGAAGTGATGGAGCAAAAGAAAGTGATAAGGGCACCCGCAGTGTCTGAAAGATCTGGCCAGACGAAGGGTTTGCAATCTGAATTAGCTCTGAAGATCTTCATCAAAATGAGTTAGCTATCGTCTAGAGGTTGATTCAGATCATTTGGATGAGTAGTGCAAGAGATATGGTGATTTCATTAAAGATACATCTTTCTGGCCCACTACAAGAAAACTAGTCTTTTACAACGGACATAATCGATGTAAAATCGATGTAAAACAGGCTTTGGGACAATTTAGCGACGATTGTCAATTCGTCGTAAATCGTTCGTCGTTAATCCCAAAACATCGTAACTGTTGGGACGTATATAAGTCGTCGGAAAATCGTCGTTAAACATTCGTCGTAAAAGCGTCGTAATATTACGACGATTTTACGATGTTATACCAATGAGGTGGTACGACGATCATACGACAGATGTGTACGACGTTTATACAACAGATGTGTTACGACGATTACGATGGATGAGTTACGACGATTTTACGACGGATTAATTACGACGATTTTACGACGGCTGGTGTTACGACGATGTTACGACGGATGGTTTACGACGAATTTACGACGATTTATCGAATTAGCATATTTAATAAATATCATTATTAAATAATAATTTAAATAATATTTAAAATTATTAAAATTAAAATTAAAATAAATAATTATAAGATACAAATTAAAGTTTCAATTACAAATTACAAAATCCTAATTAATACCAAAATGTCCAAAACGCTCTTCGTCAGTTCGCTGCAACAGTTCTTCTCGCTGTGCAGCGAGCAGATCCACATCCCTCGGTCCCGATGTCGATGCTTGCTGCGCTCTCAGGGCTTTCGCCAATGCATGATTATCCACCGCAAGAAGCTCGAACAGAGAATCGTATCCTTGGATCGTCTTATCTAATCCAAGGATCTTATGTTCAGATTCCGCTTGCTTTGCCCGTAAAGTGTTGATCTCGGTATGGGCGGTGTTCAACTCGTTCCTCAACCCAGCCGGATCGTCGTTCGGATGATGTGCCGAAGACGAGGCAACAAAACTACCTCGAATCGATCCCATCCCTAAAACGCTGCCCTTCTTCTACGGGGCAACCTAAAAAAAAACGTTAAAATTAATAAATTAAATACGAAATAATTACGTAAAAATATAATCTGATTATTATTACCTCTTCAAATATCTCGTCCATCTGGGATGTGGTCAAAGTCGCGTTGGACTGAACCGAGCTACCTCCAGGTGATAGCTGTTGAGAGAGCTGAGTTTGACGCTCCTCAATCCGTGCTTGGGCGGTATTGTAGAGGTGCTCCGCTCGAGGATCCACAAAAGAATTGTATTTTTTTTTGTGAGTTTCCTCAAAAACTCTAGTCATCGGAGGAAGTTTGCCTCCGTTTGCCTAAACAAATGACATTCGAAAAAAAAACGGTTAAAAATTAAATTTAATTAATTACAAAGTAGGAAAAAAAAAATATTAGAAAAAATCATACCATTTGAAGACGCCTTTCCGCAAATGACGTCTGACCTGAAGTATGTGGCAACACCGCTGGACGATTGTCTGGCCCGACAGTGTTCCGAGAAGCCGAACACTTAGCAGCTACTTGCTGCGAATGCGGATCCATCCAGTATGTCTTCAAGCCGTTCCAGACTTCGGAAGACATGTGCGGGGGCTTCGCCGCATCGCCCTCAACCTCCCACTTCCGCTTCCAATCGGAGACGGTATTGTTGAGCCGCAATTTTCCCTTTGCCTTAAACTCCGTCTTCACCGTCTCGTTGATCGCAACATCCCAGTGCCATTTTTGCTATAAAAACAAGAAAATAATTAGAAACGATTAAATAAAATTAAATAATTAAATAAAAAAAAAGTAAAACGACTATTAATTACCGCGAAACATTTGAACCACATATCAACGATGTCGCCCAGAACGGCAGACCAATTGCGGTGAGGCTCCTCGAAGTAGGCTTTGATGGTGTTAGACACACTCCGCCCGACTTTGTTGTCCTCCTTAAACCTGAAATATAAAAATGTAATTATAAGTAAAAACCAAATATTAATGAAAAAAAAAAAAAATTAGCTTACATACCAAAAAGTATTCGGCGGCCTGAGCGGATCTAACCGGGGTAAACGATCATGACCCGGCTCCTGCAAAATGTCCTCGACCGTCAATCCCGCATATAGCAAAGCGGGTCGAGGTGAGGTGTAGGTGCAGGTGCAGCTGGCGGAGGCGCCTGTGGGGCGCGATCGGAGACCGGAACCACATACGGTGTGGCAGACGATGATGGGGCATCCGAATTAACACTCGGTCCCGAAGCGCCACCCATAAACGCGGAATAGTGAGTCCTACGTGGCCCCATATCTAAAAAAAAATAAACGACTATCAAAAATATAATGCAATATAATTCCAATCCTATCTAATTCAAATCCTATCTAATAATTCCATTTCTATCTAATATTAACAATCATAAATACTTATCTAAAATATTTATAAAAAAAAAAAAAAAAATTTACCTTAGAGAGAGAAAGTCCCGGTTTTAGAGAGAGAAAGAGATTGTGAGTTGTGAGGGAAAAATCTGGGCTCGCGTATATATAGATTTTGTTGCCGCCGTAATTTCGATGGTACATTATGACGATTTTACGACGGATCTGTCGTAAAACCGTCGTAACCCATGAAACCAATCAGAATAATTTTACCAACGCGGGAAATTTTCATTTCACGCGGCAAAATTAATTCCTGGTTCCGTCGTAAACTCGTCGTAAGATACCAATGACATTACGACGGATCCGTCGTAACATCGTCATAATATTAGAAATGTAAACCCTAAACCCTAAAACACATAATCGTCATTTATTAACGAAATATATTTGTACATCATAAACTTTTCAATGTATACAATACAATCAATAATGACGATTGAATCTGACAAATATCAAATTTCCTTATATCTTCTTACTTCTCTATAACATTCGTTGTATAAGTCTCTTCGTAACATGCATGAAGTATAAATTGTTAATAATTTTTGTATTCTGTCAAACAACGAATCGAGAACTTATGTAAAACAATATAATTGATGATATACCAAACATTTACAACCTATACTCAACCTTAAAACCCTAAACCCTAAACCCTACATATTCGTCGTAATATCGTCGTAAAACAATCCGTCGTAAATTCGTCGTAATTGACAAATCGTCGTAAATTCGTCGTAATAGACTAATCGTCGTAAATTCATTGTAATAGACAAATCGTCGTAAATCCATCGTACTTTTGATAACCGGAGATAACCGGAGATGGGATCGAAAGGACTCCTGAAGTGTGCAGGTCTAATATTACCCAATCCATAAAATTCCAGGGTTTGGTAACTATTCGACCTACACACTCCGGGAATCCTTACGATCCCAACTCTGATTAGCTCCTGTCATATGCCGAGATAAATCTCCGGTAAAGTTATATTATACAAATTAAAATAAGAGCAATTACATATATAAATCAATCAGAATCATCATCTCCGCTCGGTTCATCATCTTCATTGGGTTCATCATCTTCAGGTTGCGAATCATCGTCACTCTCATCAAACTTATCGGAATCACCTTCTTCTTCTGTGTCGTCGGTAGATATTCAAGTTCCCTGTTGCGGGGATCAATTAAAAGAACGTTCTCCGTAATCTCTGGTTCTGTAATGTCACAGCAAGAATCTTGTTGCATTGGAAGATCGTCAACACCAACAATTTTACCCCTTGGAGCAATTTTAATTACCGATAACCATGTGGGCCCAGTGGTTCGAACTCGTGGATATGGCACAAACGTTACTTGTTCTGCTTGTGATGCTATGATAAATGGTTCAAACTTGTTGTATCGCCGTGCTTTGTTGACGTCGACCACACCAAATTTGTTTATTCGAACCCCTCGACTGACTGTTGGATCGAACCAATCACAATTGAGGATAACACATTTCATACTAACCAAGCCGGGGTACTCCACTTCGATTATTTCCTGCAACACCCCATAAAAATCTATTTCACCCCTAACACAAACTCCGTAGTTGGTAGTTGCCCGTCGAACGCCGTATTTGTATGTATGAAACACATAACCACGGGTGAAATACATGGGTGCAGTTGTTATCTTCCCCAGGGGGCCTAGTAGTAACTCATGAAACCATATTCGGGGTCACCATCATCCACCTATGAAATTTGGAGATGTTAGATCGAGCATCAATATATATACTTAATGAAAAAAATTTATTACGTAAACTTACTTGCGTCTTCAACCACTTAGCAAAGTGACGATCTTTACGATCGTTTATTTCATTATCTGAAACGCCTTCAATGCATTCTCGTACTTGACTAACAAATAAACTGCAAAATACATATATATACTTTGAAATTAATACCTTTATCTATATATATAATAAATTAGGAGTGGCTAGTTAAATTGTCACGTTACCTCTCCAAAGGTTCCACTTCCTCGCAATTTAGGAGGATGTATGTATGTGCGATGTGTCTGTCATTCTTGTTAGACCACCAAACTTCCTTCAATTTTCCACCAAGACGACCGATTGGTGAGAAGATTTCTGGGACACCTTCTACTGCATAAGTTCTTCCCACACCACCATCATCATATCGTTGGGGTTTCCGTTTGCTTGTGCGAACTTTCGTAGCGAAATAGTATTTCCCTTTAAATGTTTCATGAACCGCTCGAATGGGTACATCCACCTAAACTGAACAAGCCCGCCTAGTTCTGCTTCGTGAGGGAGATGAATGGAAAGATGTTCCATGACATCAAAAAACGCCGGCGGGAATATCTTATCCAGATTGCACAACAATATTGGAATATTAGCATCCAACTGTGCAATTATATCTTCTGACAACGTCTGTGTACTAAGATCCCGAAAAAACCCTTTGATGCCTGCAACACCCAACAATTATATAGTGCAATATTTGAAAAAATTATATGTGATTTGATTATGTCTCTTACCTGCAATTGCTTCATGAACATTTCCTGGAAGTAGTTCGGCAAATGCGAAAGGAAGTAATCGTTGCATAAACACGTGGCAGTCATGACTCTTCATCCCTGAAAACTTTTGTCTTTTCTCAACAGATTTAGCCAGATTGGATACATACCCATCAGAAAACATCACATCGGATGAAACCCAATTGAACAACGCTGCCTTTTGTTCGGCACCCAACCGAAATATAGGAACTGGTGATTTCCCATTGCTCATAATATGCAACTCATTTCTGTTGCAAATATCAGGCAAGTCCAACCTTGACTTTCCGCTGTCTTTGGTTCTTCCTTTCACGTTTAACACCGTATGCATGATGTTATCAAAAACGTTTTTCTCAATATGCATGACATCAAGATTGTGTCGCAGCAGATGATCTTTCCAGTACGGAAGTTCCCAAAAAAATGCTTTTCTTGTGCCAATTGTGATTCTCCCCGTATCCATCAGGCATATTAGGTGGAGTGTGCCAATTTCCCTCACGATTTACAGTTTCTATCCCCCAAAATGATATATTTGCGCTTCTAGATCTTCCCCAGATAGATACACTGGTGGGGGGACACGCACGATTTTGTTCTTCCTAAACAATCGCTTGATTCTCCGATATGGATGGTTGATTGGTAGAAACCGATGGTGATTGATCTATGATGTCTAGGGTTTAGATTACTTCTTTCCTCTCTTATTTAGTGTTCATAATGCTAAACTAGGCTTAAGAAAGTTAATCTAGATCATAGGGAATTTCATGCACACAAGGAGTTCGATGAAATTCCCCAATGACCTAAATAAGAGATTTTGCTTGCTTAACCTATGAGAATAGTTGTTTAAGAAGTATTATGGCTATTAGAACTTGTAACTAATGCATGATAATTAACTTTTCACAAATGAGAGTTGGTTCTTGATTAGTTAATTAGCAAAGTGATTAAAACTATAAGAGTGGATTAGTCTTGTTTAAGTGTTCTAGGCGAAGAAAAATTGCTTGATTGTGTGTAATTACATCATAGGTTGATCATAAAAGTTTCCAAAGTCCATAACCTCATCCAAGGGCTTGCCTTTATCAATTTGTTAATCTCGTTTTGTGCTTGTTTAGTGTTTGTTTACTTTCTTGCTTTCAATTTGAATCATTAGGTTGCTAGATAAAACCCAAAACCATTTTGTTTGCTTGAATTAGCGAGTTTTTTGCATTCTTGTTGCATTAAACTAAACCCCGATTGGATTGACACTTTTAGTACTACAATGATATGAGTAAGCTTATGGATTGATTCTTAAGAAAAATCTTACTTATCAATTGGGATTGACTTGACGAAATTGTTGAATTAGATTAGCATCTCCTTGCAGATGTGTTGTGAAAGTTTCTTGTCCAAGATCGTGGTATTGCTTCCAGATGAGTAGGAGGGAGGACGAGTTAGATTAAACTCCGAGTAGAAATCTAATTCTCGAAAAGTCACCGTTGGAGGTTCTTCTAAATATGATTCCTCAACTTCAATCCCACTTGGTAAATTTGTTGAATGCTTGGATGCTAAGGTGAATGAGGTCTTCATAACGTCATAAGGTTGAACAATGTTGCAAAGTGAAAAAGAGATTGTTACTTATGATTATAAATGGTTGGAGAAGTGAGACACCCTAATTCCACAAAACTTAACCTAACTTGAATCACACTCACTTAACAACTTTTTAAAATATAACGAACTCATTAAATACGCAATTAATGTATGAATATCTTTTATTAAAAATCAAACCAGGAACTCAAACGTCTTAACGAGTAAAACCAACTCTGCCTCGGAAAAGAAGAATCAAGTTTTTATTAAAAATAATTAAAATAAAAAGCACCCTTGGTCCCCGAAATAACACCACAACGACCGCCACAAATATTACTCTTCGGTCTCACCTGAAAAGGAAGAGAGGGGTGAGTATTTTGGGAAATACTCAGCGAGGCTGTGCTTTTGGAGCACACATGATTCTTAGATACGTTATTTGAACATAACAATAACGAATATGCACAATATAAGCAATAGACACACACAACCTATATGTCTTTAGTAACAATGCTACAAGTCATGAAAAATCATTTCTATATGCAATAATTCACATCACATCAATCATCCTAACAAGTATGCATCACATTTCCAAGGGTCGAAACCCAATGGTACTCAATCTCTTTCACATTCTGGACTCGCCAGCCCCATTTTTCATGGGTCGGCAACCTTAAACATTCTCATTATCATTCTTATCATTCTCATTCTTTGGTTGCGGCCCAGCAAAGAAATACCGTTTCATGGCTCACGACCATGACCCCGGCGACAAGAAATCGTGTACTAACACGCCTAGCAAACATCTACTTCACATAAATATGCATTAATCATCTTTCACATGCAACAACCAACAATCATATCTAATTCTTTTATTAAACATATACATTTTCCTATTTTAACTAACACATCTTGGGAATCCACATCTAGTCCTCACCTTTAAATCACGACGAAAACAACTCTGAAGATTAGCGGTTGAAGGTCCAACTCTGCGTTACACGCAAAAATAATCAACTAGGGTTTTCCAGATTTTAGAGTTTAGTCAGTTTCTTGTCCAAGAAGATACAACGTTCACTACAAGAAATATGGGCATTGGTAGCAGTTCATTGTAGCACTAATTCACAAACTGCTACTAAAAGTTCCAAAATCGGATCTCAACTCTATCGTAGCATTCAATTCGTGCTGGGAAAGAATTTAATTATGCGGGAACCCAAAAATAATTACTATAGCTGGAAAATCATTTTGGAGGCAAAATACTTAGCCAATTATATGGTTTTTGCGCCAAACTCACTCTGGACAGTTCCTCATTCACCCTAATGTTTAGTTAATTACTATGCGTTTCTTTCTCTCTCCATATTTTCCCTTGTCTAAAACATTCTCATCTTTCTCTCTCTCAATATTCTTCTTCCTTCTTCTCTCCATTGCCGCTGCCGCCATGTCCTCTTATCTAGGATTCTTTTTCTTCCTTACAACTTTGGTTTTTTTATATTGTAGGATTCTAGAATTAACTCTCGAGTTCGCGCCGTCAAAAAACTTAACGGAACTTTTTATCTTCTGTTAAAGAATAATTTAGTGGTTTTAAATATATATATTTGATAAAAAAAATATTTTAATTATTATTTATAATCAATAAAAATACAGAAATAGATGGAAAAAATGAAATAAAAAACAAAAACAAAAGTTCTTCGTCTTCCTCCTCTCCTCCAACCAGCAACGGATCTGGAAACAAAATAAAACATCTAGAAACGGCGGCTCCACATCTCCCTCCGCCGCAATTGCTGATGGATTGTCTTCTTCTTCTTTGTTCATACCCTTTTTCTTGTTCCTCTTCCACTTCACCCAAATCCAAGAAAGTAAATGCGATAAATCTCAGAACTTTGAAAATAGAAGCTTTGTGTATTTGATTCTAGATCCACTTTCTGTTAGAAGCCCAAAATCAAAAAACAATCAAAATTTTAAGAGAACAAATGAAACCATATATGAAGCACCAAATCAAATTTGAGATCGTGACTCATACATTTTCAAATCAAATCATAATTGGCTAATTCGATGCTTCTTCCAGATAGTTACGGCTAACATATTGTCTTCTTTTGTCCTTAACTAATTCCTGATTTCGCATTTTGCGCTTCAACGTCTTCAGAATATTGAAATCGATTTGTTTGTTAACTGTGATATAGTATGTTAATTGAGATATTGTAGTTTGATTCGATGTTTCATGTAGTTAAATTATACGTTAGGGTAACTGATTTCATTTCTTTGATGATGCATATCACTCGGATGTTTTTTGTTTGTGCTAAATATATCACTCAGATGTTCTTTTGTTTCCTGATCCGCTCGAGAAAAGGAGGAAGATGACGACCTTTTTTTCCTATTTCTGAATTTTTAATCATTATAAAAAATTAATTAATAAATTAATTTTTAATTAAAACAAAAAATTAAAGCCACGTCATTATTCTTTAACGGAAAATAAACGGTTTCGTAAATTTTTTTGGCGGCGCAAACTCGGGAGCTAATTTGATGGTTTGAAGTGAGAGTTTCTTTAGTTTGATGGTTTAAAGTGACACTGGAAAAATTTCGAGGTTTAAAGTGCTAGTGAGTTGTACTTTGAAGGTTTAAAGTAGAGTTTGGAAAATCCACATACAGAACAAAACGAGAATTAAAAGTATAACATAATCAAGAAATATTGTTTTTTAAACAAAAATTAAAATGTTAAATCTTGAATATTTTATTTAGGGTTTAGGGCATTGGAGTTTAAACTTTAAGGTTTAGAGTTTATTATTTAGGGTTTGGGGTTCAGGTTTAGGGTATAGGGTTTGGGTTCGGGGTTTGGGGTTTAGGTTTAAGGTTTAGAGTTTATGATTTAGAGTTTGGGGTTTAGGTTTAGGGTATAGGGTTTGGGGTTCGGGGTTTGAGGTTTAGGGTTTAGGGCATTGGAATATAGGGTTTATGATTCGCACTTGAAACATATTTTTTTGTCAATTAACAAAAGAAAATACAATAAAATTATTGTTTCATACTGTAAAAACATATTTCGGATTTAGGTTTAAGGTTTAAGGTAACAATACACAACACAAAATTTAAAATAAAAAATAATTAGAAGAATTTTCGAGTTTGATTTAGTGTTTAGGGTTTAGGGTTTAGATATAGTCTCTAGGATTTAGGGTTTGAAATACATGTTTTTCTTGAGTTTCATGTATACCACAATAGACTTAGTGTATAAGGTTTAGGGTTTGATTTAGTGTATAGGGTTTAAGGTTTGATTTAGTGTATAAACATAATAATTCTTTGAGTTTGAATTAGTGTATAGAGTTTATGATTTAGAGTATTGGAGTATAGTGTTAACGATTCACGTTTGAAACATATTTTTCATATTTTACAATTACAAAAAAATATAAATCTTATAATCTAATATGTTCATTTTTTAAATCTTAAAACCCCAATTCCTAAATCCTAAATTATAAACTATAAATCTTAGATTTTAGATTTAAACATCAAAATTAAATAAAAAACTATATTACCAAATAAAAGCTTCTTATTGGTTAATCCATAGTCACAAGGATTCCACTTTTGTTTTAATATCAACCATTGATAATATTCAATCCAACGGACATTAATCTTCTCGTTCTTTTTCTCCTCTTCTCCTATTCGTCTCTTCGTCTCTTTCGTCTCCTTCCTCCTCTACAGCCGCCGTCGACCCACTGCCAAAATCCAAATTCCCCGATTTCTTTTGAACCAAAACCCTAAAACTCTCTCTCGATTGTCAAACACTAATACTCACCTACCTTCTTCTCGCTGGAGATGGCCTCTTCGATATCCCTAAAGCTGACGAACCTTCTCCTCTCGTCTTTC
Organism: Eutrema yunnanense; assembly: GCA_002933935.1. Taxonomy (NCBI): domain Eukaryota; kingdom Viridiplantae; phylum Streptophyta; class Magnoliopsida; order Brassicales; family Brassicaceae; genus Eutrema; species Eutrema yunnanense. Next base: position 142,081 of record PKML01064955.1, on the reverse strand, counting down.
TCCACAGGCAGAGTCCTCCATTTCCACCCCTCCCGTTTCAGCCACAGACCGTCGTCTTGTCGTCGGACTCTGGTGGCTCAATTCGGTTTCAGACCAGGCTCGTTTCCCGACCCAGGCTTTTCGAGAATCTTCACTACACCATCGCTGATGCCGCCGTTTCATCCTCTGACACTATTGAATCCGTCGCTGGCACTACTACCACTAACCAGAACAATGATTGGTTCTCTGGTATTTCCAATTACATGGAAACTGTTCTCAAGGTAGAAAAATTCTCTCTTTTTCTTAAAAAAGTGTGAATGATTTTCTGTTGCTGTATAATTGAATTTGGTTGGATTTGAATTGCAGGTTTTGAAAGATGGGTTATCAACTTTACATGTACCTTATTCCTATGGTTTCACTATCATTCTACTCACCGTGCTTGTTATGGCCGCTACGTTCCCATTGACGTAAAAGCAGGTTTTCACTTTGTTTCTATTACTGCTCAAGCCAAGATTCATTCTGCTTTTTTTTTATTGAAATGGTGTTTTGTTCTTTCTCCTCAAGCAACCCCGATTCTGATCTCTAGCCATATCGATGAAGGATTCAGTTGTCAAAGCAACGGAAGATTGGATCTTAATTACATGAAATGGAGATGGGAGCCTCGAGATTGTGATGCTCCAAGGTTAGCTTCTTTTTTCCTAATTTTGTTCTTTTCCTCTTAGGGCTTGACATTTTTCTATGATTGTGATAGTGACTAATAATGATATTGGGACATCAATGACTATAGACGCTCTCTTGCTCACTTGGGCTACTTGATGCGCATTAAAGAAGACGAAGAAGACATCGATCCAATGTACCGGAGAGTTAGCCAAAACCTCCAAAACACAATCAACTCCGCTCCAATGAAACGGCCAAAACAAGAACAAGGACAGTCCTCACAAGACAAGGCTGCACATCGAGAATAAAGGCATGAAACCAATTTAAGTGCCATTGTTTTTTTTTTGACTTGGTTTGATGGTTACATGTTCTCTTTTGGAGTTCATGTTTTTTATGTATTGACTTTGTTTGCTTTGGATCTTTAATGTAAAATCAACTGCTATTTTATGATTTAATTGTGCTTTATTAGAGTAAATTATTATTGCTATAATAGGTGCACAATTTATTATTGCTATAATAGGTGCACAATTCGACAGCTACGTAACGAACAAAATTTCACGGCACTAATTATGTGTCATTATAAATTTTTTCACAGCACGAAAAAATGTCATGAAAAAGTACATCATAGCACAAATCAAATGCTAGAAAAGATTATTCTATAGCAGGTGATCCGCGCTATAATAGGTCCGCCTATCGTAGCATTTTTAAAAATGCTACGATAGGGGGGAGTCTATAGTAGCTGCGGCTGTCATAGCATTTATGAAAACGCTACCATAGCCTTATAGTAGCGTTTTCAGTGTGCTACCAATGCCCATATTTCTTGTAGTGAACTGTAACTTTCGCGTCATACATTAGAAACGAAAACGAGAAGTAGATTTGGAAAGAGGGATGTACGATCTTCACAACGGTGTGTAGATCGTAATATGGGACCTTCTGGTTCGATGGAAAAATGGATCTCAATATGACAGAAAAACAGTGACTCTACCTCAAATTTGACATCGATTTACGGATAGAGTTTAACTCGAATTTGGGATACGAAGCTTGATATGGGAAGGTGGCTGCGAGATCTTAAAAATGGTAGGTAGGTTGTGATCTGGTTCGTTCTGTATCGACGGGAAACTCGCTCTCAATATGCCTCTGTGAAACTGGGAAAAGTCAGATCTGGGTTTGAAAGAAAAACAGAGGTTTCGTCCCAAATTGCAGATCGAATAACGAACGGAGTTTACCTCGTAATGGAAATCGGCCAATTGTTATGGCTTCCTTGCAACTAGATCTTTCCAACCGTGTGAGGATTGAGACCAAAATCATTCGGTTTTGTTCTCTCCTTCCCAGGCTGACGGCTGTGAAGAGATTTCGGCAGAGCTTCACTGTGATTTGTCTTTGTGGCTCCTATAAGAATGTGTCTACTCATTATATAAGAAATGGGGCGAGCTACTTAGGTCTAGGGTTGGAGGATAAATGACCGTTTTGCCCTTAATGAGGCTTAGGGTTTCAATTGCTTGGGCTTTACGGGTTTGGGCTTGTTTTGGGATGTTACAATTCTCTCCTACTACACAGGAATTCATCCCAAAATTCAGTTCCATTAACTGCACTCCGCCCTCGTCTTTCAAGAGCTCGGGGTAATCTTTCGTCATTTTCCGTTCCGACTCCCATGTCTCCTCTTGTATACCGTCCATCTCCCAGTGTATGACACTTCTTGTATGGTTCTCCCTTTTTTCACTGTTTCTCTCCTGCCTAGAATTTCTAGAGGATCGACCCGAACGGAGACATTCTTTTCTAAACCCTCTGGCGGATGGGAGATAATCAGCTATGGTTCTCTAACTTCCTTCCGTAATACGGATATGTTGAACACGTCATGGAGCGGTTTCAATTCGTCGAGTAGGTCCAAATGGTAAGCCACATTTCCAATCCTCTCTACGATTTGATACGGTCCAAGGTATCTTGGCTTAAGCTTTCTCAACTTCCGGTTCTTATCTGTATTTCCTCGAAATGTTCTCATCTTTAGGTATACTGCATCGCCAACTACAAATTCCAGGTCTCTCCTCCTTTTATTCGCCCAACTCTTCTGACGATTGTGAGCCTCTTTTAACATTTCTTTCAATAGCTCCACTTGCTCTACCGTTTCCTGAACAATTTCTAACTCTAAGTCATGACTCTCCCCTACTTCGGTCCAACACAAGGGGGTACGGCATGGCCGTCCATATAAAGCCTCATAGGATGCCATACCAATGCTCGTATGATAACTATTGTTGTAGGCGAATTCTGCCAACGACAAATAACGTACCCAGCTTAGTTCCCAGTCTAATAGGCATGCTCGCAACATATCTTCTAGCGTCTGGATGGTGCGTTCTGATTGCCCATCTGTCTGCGGGTGATAAGCTGTACTCAAATGAACTTTAGTCCTTAGCGGCTTCTGAAACGCTTGCCAAAACTTCGATGTGAATCTTGGATCCCGATCCGAAACAATTCTCACATGTACCCCGTGCAACTTCACGATCTCTTCTAGGTATATCTCCACTAAACGATCCACACCAAATGTCATTTTAATGGCCATAACGTGAGCTGATTTCGTCAGTCTGTCCACAATTATCCAAACTGCATCCAAGCCTCCAGTCGTCTTCGGCAACCCGCATACAAAATCGATATTGATCATATCCCATTTCCATTGGGGTAGAGGTATCCCTTGCAACAACCCACCTGGCAATCTGCGCTCTCCTTTAACCAGTTGACATATCTCACACTTGGCTACATAAGCTTCCACTTCCTTTTTCATATAACTCCAATGATAGTACCATTTCCAGTCTCGGTACATCTTGGTGCACCCCGGATGTATAGAGAAACGTGACTGGTGAGCTTGTTCTAAGATCTCGTCTTTTAGGCCTCTGACATCGGGAACGCATACCGGTTACAATATAAGATGGTTCTGTTAATCGCTTTACGGTACCCAACAATCTCATTGTCTACTGATTTTTGAAGAACAACATCATCTTTATGTGCCTCGCGTATCGTCCACAACAAATCCGCTCTACCCACAACTTCCAACCCGTAATTCTCTTCGTTCTCGACGGTAATGGCGTTCAAACTAAGATAAGCCAAATTGGAGGTCAATACCTGAACATCTCTAGTAATAGATACATCGTTCCTCCTTCTACTTAGAGCGTCAGCTACTTGATTAGCCTTTCCGGGATTATAAGCGATGTCCACATCGTAATCTACTAGCAACTCCACCCATTTTCTTTGTCTTAAGTTCAACTCTCCTTGCGTGAAAATATACTTTAAGCTTTTGTGGTCTGTAAATATCTGGATCTTTTCCCCAGATATGAACGCCAGATCTTAAGCGCAAAAACCACTACTGCTAATTCCAAATCATGAGTGGGATAATTAGTCTCGTGCTTCCTCAACTGCCTTGAGGCATATGCAATCACATGATCCCCTTGCATGAGCACACAACCTAAACATGTTCCTGACGCATCCGTGTACACTACATATGGCACCCCTGACCTTGGCAGTACCAATACTGGCGTTTCCGTCAAGCGTTCCTTTAACTTTTGGAAACTCTTCTCACAGTCCTCTGTCCATTTGAACTTAACATCTTTTCCCGTGGGTTGCGTCATTGGTTTGGATACGCTTGCAAACCCTTTCACGAACTTCCTATTGTACCCGGCCAGACCAAGGAAACTACGAATCTCAATGGCACTCTTAGGTCTCGGCCAATCGGTAATCGCTGAAATTTTCTCGGGATCCACAGCCACTCCGGCTTCCGAAACAATATTACCAAGAAAACCGATCTTCCTCTTCCAAAAAATACACTTACTCAACTTCGCATACAACTTTTGCTAACGCAACTTGCCCAACACGGCCCTGAGGTGTTCAACATGTGTTTCAGGATCCTTCGAATATATCAGAATATCGTCGATGAATATGATCACAAACTTGTCCAAATATTCCTGAAATACATTATTCATCAACTTCATGAATGTTGCGGGTGCGTTAGTCAGTCTGAAGGGCATCACCACAAACTCATAGTGCCCATAACGCGTTCGGAATGCTGTTTTCCTTACGTCCTCCTCAGCTATCGCAATCTGGTGGTAACTGGACGCCAAGTCTATCTTAGAAAACCACGAAGCTCCTTGTAGCTGGTCCAATAGCTCATCAATTCGTGGAAGCGGGTATTTATTCTTGATCGTCACCTTATTCAGGCCTCGATATTCAATGCATAGTCTAAAACTTCCGTCCTTCTTCTTGACAAACAATACTGGCGCTCCCCATGGCGAGATGTTAGGTCTAACGCTGTTAGGTCTAACAAATCCTTTGTCCATGAGATCTTCCAACTGTTTTTTAAGCTCTGCCATCTATGCATATGCTAGTCGATAAGGAGCTCTTGACACATGCGTTGTCCCGGGTTCCAACTCAATAGTGAAAGCATCTCCTCGTGTTGGTGGTGGTCCTCGTACTGCCTCAAATACATCCACGTACTCTGCTGCTATTGGAATATCATCCAATGCTACCTCTATATCCTCCTTCTCCATAGAGATCGTTGCTAAGAACGCCTCAAAACCTTCGCTAATTAGCTCTTCCGCCTTAATCATTGAAACCATAGGAACCCCACTTTGCTTCTTGACTCCTTTGTAAACCAGTTTTCCTTCAGCACGTGTGAAGCTAACTTGAGCTCGACGACAATCCAACACAGCCTGATGGCGTTTCAGCCATGTCATGCCCAATATGACCTCGTATCAATTAAATCTGCGAGTAGCTCCACGCCTTCTATTATCACCAGAACATCCTTAAAGATCCCTTCGGATATTATGGCCTTCGGTCCAGCGGTCTCGACTTTCCTTGCTTTCTTGACGAACTTGCCTTTGAATTCCCAACACTTTGTCAATTTAGGGCTCACAAATCCGTGCGTAGCTCCCGTATCAAACAAAGTGTTAGCTGCAATCCCTCCCACCAAAACCGATCCTACACAGTTTTCTAACTATACGCGACTCGATGCCAAGAAGGACTTGCAGTAAATAATTAAGCATTTAATTGAGTAACACCAATTGATACAAGTTTGAAAATGACTTACCAGTGATCGGTTCTGCATCCTCGCCGTCCACAGTCGCGTTCTCATAATCTTCCACATACTCATCTCCAGCAGGGTCCTCGACTTCCGCAACATACACTGGCGGTGCTAGAGCGGGTCGCTTCGGTGGTGGTGGAAGTTGGTCATTATTCTGGTTCCCTTGTTACTGACCTGCAGTCCTTACCTTACAATCATTTGACATGTGACCTAAGCGCCCGCAATTATTGCAGGCGGTCCTCGCACGAAGGCAGTACAGCTTTGTGTGTCCCGGTTCCCCACATCCAAAGCATCGCCCTGAATCTGCCAAACAAGCTCCCTCATGAACCTTTTCACATTTTCCACACTCCTTCAACCTCCCCGTCCCCCCTAGACGACACCACAATTAACGTGGAACTGACGCGGAGCATCCACTACTCTGGTTACCCTGAACTGAGCACCCCTTACCAAACTCGCTTCATCCTCAATTCCTTTCTCCATTAGTACCGCTTTCTCGACCAGATCAATCACTGATGCATAGCTCAGCAACTGGCAACGGTTACACATGTCCACTCTCAATCCACCCATGAACTTTCTAACTAGACGTTGTTCATGCATTTCTCTCCAAGTAAACCTCTTGAGGCGATTGAACTCTTGGGAATAGCCTCTCACATTGCGGTTCACCTGCTCCAGCTTTAGAAACTCCGCCTCTAGTCTGTCCTCAGCCTCTTGAGGAAACTACTTACGATTGAACTCATACGTGAAATCATCCCCATGCATCATGTACCCTCTGGTAAACCTGAAGTCACTCCTTCCCACCATTCGTAAGCCTCATCCCTCAGGTACTGGACTGCCAGCTCAACCTTGTATCCGACGGGGCATCTGATCGACCCAAANTTTTTTTTTTTTTTTTTTGTAAACGCCTCCCGGGTCGAGATCGGTTTGGCAAACCTTACGCTCTGATACCAAATTGAGACACCCTAATCCCACAAAACTTAATCTGACTTGAATCACACTTACTTAACAGCTTTTTAAAATATAACGAACTCATTAAATACGCAATTAATGTCTGAAAATCTTTTATTAAAAATCAAACCAGGAACTTAAACGTCTTAACGAGGAAAACTAACTTTATATCGGAAAAGAAGAATCAAGTCCCCGGAAAATAACACCACAACGACTGCCACAAATATTACTCTTCGGTCTCACCTGAAAATGAAGAGAGGGGTGAGTATTTTGGGAAATACTCGGCGAGGGTGTGCTTTTGGAGCACACATGATTCTTAGATACATTATTTGAATATAGCAATAACGAATATGCATAATATAATCAATAGACACACACAACCTATATGTCTTTAGTAACAATGCTACAAGTCATGAAACAATCATTTCTATATGCAATAAATCACATCACATCAATCATCATAACAAGTATGCATCACATTCCCAAGGGTCGCAACCCAATGGTATTCAATCTCTTTCACATTTTGGACTCGCCAGCCCCATTTTTCATGGGTCTGCAACCTTAAACATTCTCATTAACATTCTTATCATTCTTATCATTCTCATTCTTTGGTTGCGGCCCAACAAAGAAATACCGCTTCATGGCTCACGACCATGACCCCGGCGACAAGAAATCGGGTACTAACACGCCTAGCAATCATCTTTCACATGCAACAACCAACAATCATATCTAATTATTTTATTAAACATATACATTTTCCTATATCAACTAACGCATCTTGGGAATCAACATCTAGTCCTCACCTTTAAATCACGACGAAAACAACTCTGAAGATTAGCGGTTGAAGGTCCATCTCTGCGTTACACGCAAAAATAATCAACTAGGGTTTTACAGATTTTATAGTTTAGATAGTTTCTTGTTCAAGAAGATACAACAGTAACTTTCGCGTCATACACAAAAACGACAAGTAGATCTGGAAAGAGGGATGTAAGATCTTCACAACGGTGTGTAGATCGCAATCTGGGTCCTTCTGGTTCGACGGAAAAACGGATCTCAATATGGCTCTAGAAACTATGAAAAATCAGATTATGGGTTTGACAGAAAAACAGTGACTCTACCTCAACTGTGAGATCGATTTGCCGATGGAGCTTACCTCGGATTCGGGATACGAAGCTTTATTTGGGAAGATGGCTACGAGATCTTCAAAATGGTAGGTAGTTTATCGATGGGAAAATCTCTCTCAAGATGCCTCTGTGAAACTGGAAAAAGTCAGATCTGGGTTTGACAGAAAAACAGTGGTTCCGTCACGAATTGCAGATCGAATAACGAACAGAGTTTACCTCGTAATGGAGATCGTCCAATTGCTATGGCTTCCTTGCAACTAGATCTTTCCAACCGTGTGTGGGTTGAGACCCAAATCCTTCTGATGTGTTCGAAGATGGCTCCACAAAACACTCGCTTGGGACTGTTTCTCCTTGCTGACGGCTGTGAAGAGATTTCGGCAGAGCTTCGCAGTGATTTCTCTTTGTGGCTCTTAAAAGAACGTGTATCCTCATTATATAAGGCATGGGGCGAGCTGCTTAGGTCTAGGGTTGGAGGAGAAATGACCGATTTGCCCTTTATGAGTGTTAGGGTTTCAATTGCTTGGGCTTTACGGGTTTGGGCTTGTTTTGGGATGTTACAAGAAGGCTGAGTGCTGATGGCAAAAATAGCTTACTGAAAGAGTCGTGGCCGAACTCTGAGGTGTCGGGGGCACAATGGAATGGCTTTTGGTCATGCCTATGTAGCTCTGCCCATGGCAGATTACTCTCTGGATGCGCCTTTGGGATTATGCCCATGGCCAGGAGTACTACGAATTTCATTTCTTTCTTCAGCTAGATTGTTGTCTCCTCCTTGTTTTTCTTGTGAAAAATCATGACCTTCATCTCCTTCAGGAATTTCTTCACGAGGATAGAATGGTTTCTTCTTTTCACCAAGATTGAGAGTACACAACAATTTTTCATGCTCTTTATGGTATTTAGAGATATTTCTCAAGTTTCCTTCCACTTCTTCAAGAGTGTCGACAGAACATTCAAGAGTGAGGTCGGTATCATAAGCGTGAGATTCCACATTGCGTAGGCCATCTACCAGTAATAGGATGTCACTTTCCACATGATCACTATTCAAGTAGATAGAGTCGTCCATTTCTTCAAGCTTTGATTTCAAAGTACGGATGTCGCCCATATTGCGATTGAGATCACACTTATGTTTCCTCTGCCTCGATCAATAACATCCTTTCATTGATTGTTGTTGCCTCTCTAAGAGATTTCTCCTCAAGATCTTTGACATTAATGGTGAGATCCTCAATCTGTTTAGAAAAATCAGCATTGATCGCATCAATCTTCTTGTGCAAAGAGGCTTCCATTATGGCTTGAGAGTCCATTAATAGGTTCTATAGTGCCTCGAGTCAGTCCGCTTGAGTTTGAGGCTGCAAGGGACGGTTGTCGTTCCTCAAAACTTGATGAGAGAGATGATAGGAGTGAGAGTTGTCGCTGAAACAACAAGGTGTGAAGCATTCATCTCGAGAGTATGGAGGCCATTGGCGTCCATAAGAGTAGTTGATTGATGCCGGTTTCCGATCAAAGTAGTGCGAGCTATGAGAGTCGTAGTTGAGATGATAGTAAGGAGATTCATATGGGTCGTAGAAACCTTGCTCCATATTAGGATCTAGGTCCAGAGGCGGATCTATGTTTCAGAAACCCTGAAACAAAGAAAAAAATTAAAAATTAAAAGAAAATCGGTGGTCTTAGAGTCAGTTACTAACCTTGTGATCTTCAAGCAGACGAGAACGAATAGAATCCCCGGCAACGGCGCTAAAAACCTGATGGCGTCCCTTTTGTCGAAACGTTCAAGTTTTAAATTTATAAAACCTTAGGTCTGTAAGTGCATATATGTACGTTGTAGAATGAGCAGAATGATTCATGAATTTGTGATCTTAGATATTCAAAAGGGCGTGTTCCAAGCTCGATGGTCTTAGAGTCAGTCACTAACCTTGTGATGTTCAAGCAGTCGAGAACGAATAGAATCCACAGCAACGGCGCCAAAAATTTGATGTCGTCTCTTTTGTCAAAACGTTCAAGTTTTAAATTTATAAAACCTTATTTTTTCAAGTGCGCATATGTACGTTGTAGGACTTAGGGGTCGATCCACAGAAAATCTACGCATGTCTGCAAAAATCTATAACGGGTTACTGTAGAAGTTTAAGACAAAGATGTTTTCGATGTGAGTGCCACAAATCAATATGCAAAAAGGAAAATTAAACGATGTAAGCTAATGATAACAAAGCGTTGGGACTTCCATGGATATCGCAGAGGTTCGAATTGGTTCAAACAAGTTTCTAGATCAAAGTTCCACAAACTCAAAAACGAAATTGTATTTAACCTACTCTTGTAGCTTTAAACACATATTCTCTAACAAATTAACTACTAAGCTTTCGTTGGTAGCTGTTAGAGGGGGATTTAGCACTCCCCCGGTTTAACCCGGTTTGAGTTGAAATCAGCCCAACTTCGACATCAAAGCCCATCAAGATCGACTTACGAAATAAAAGGAAGATCTCCTTTTATTTGATAAAGGAAAATCCCGAGAAAAAAGGAAGTTATCCTTATCGACTCCGGAAAATAAGGATAATCGCCATTATTAATTCAAGAAGGAATAGGAAAATCGACGGACCTCGAAACTTATAAATAGGGGAACCCCCTATTCATAAGGACCTATCTATCACTTTTCTATGTAATTAGAACTACGACCGGCTTGATCCCTTTCGAGGGTACGTAGGCAACCCACCTCGGGTCCAGCTATGATTCTAGTAAAATAATTCTCCTAAACCCTAAACTGAATTTGCCGATCTACGATCTATGTGCGAATTCGGGTTCAACA
>PKML01064955.1:102582-121774 GCA_002933935.1 Eutrema yunnanense | reverse complement strand
TTTCCTCTGTTCCCAGCTCTTCTTCTCACTGTTTCTAGGCTATGATCAGAAGCTTCTTCCTCTTCAGAGTATTCTGGATCAGTTCCTCTGAAAACTCTGTGCCCAGCTATGTACTCTCCTGAACGATGTCTTGGTGCTGGATGTGCTTCAGTTCTGTCATCACTTCGTTTCCTGAACAGATTGTCTCTGCTCCCAAGTTGACTTCGATGAGTCTTATCTTTAGGCCTGGTATCGACTCTAGGCCTTCGAGAAGAGGATCCAATCTTTCCTTTGCCCTTAGTGATGCGTATAGCCTCTGAGGGAGTTGGTGTAACTGAGGATTCATCTCCACTTACACTCTGATCTTTGAGAATACCACTAATCTGAGCTTCAAACTTCTCATTAAGCTGTTCAATCTGTTGAGTGAGTTGTGTTGTCACCGCTTGGTTTGATTCTCTGATTTGTTCTGCCATAGCTTTGTTTAGAGCTGCCATGGTCTCAGCTGAAAGCTCCATGGTACCTGAAAATCAAGCACCAACTCGCAGTAATCTGATCTTAACAAAAAAAATCGAAAGAAAACAGACTTGATGCAAGAACTAATTGATGCAGGTTCTAGTTGATGCAGGTTCTAGTTGATGCAGGTTATGCAGACGCAGCAACTAATGATATGACCCTACTAGATGCAATCTGGAAACAAAACAGGAGCAACTATCGATCCTAGATGCAAGGACAGAAAACGCAGCCTAGAGACACAAATCGCGAAAACTAGCTACCCTAAGAACAAGCTAAATCGCGAAACTAAGGTAAACTACTCGCGATCAGAAACAGGCTAACAACAACCTAGGACAGACTCTAATCGACCTAAGATGATTAACTAGACACTAATGCTATGACTTAACAAAGAACAAAAAAAAATATCGGCAATCCTAGCAACCTAAGCAAATCGCGACAACAACCCTAGTCTTCTAACGAAGCAAATCGCGAACGAGCCCTAGGTATGATGCGAATGGGGAACAGAAACCTATCAGCCTAAGATGATACTAGACTAGTTTACTTGATCAATAAAACAAATTGCCTAGCCCTAGAGACTAACCAAATCGCGAAACGAAACAAAACAAACCCTAGGTCTAAAACTTTGCAAATCGCGAAACTAGAAAGAGTAGAGTTAGGGATTTTCTCAGCCTTGGTTCCAGAGCAAGCTCTGATACCACTTGATGCGTCCCTGCTTGATCAACTCCGGAGGAAGGCTGATGAAGACGAGGCTGCAACAGATGTGATCGCGGCGATGGGAATTGGCGGACGTGATGATGTGGTCGCGATGAATTGATGGATGTGTGAGATGGTTTCGTGAACAGGTTTCAGATGATTAGATGATGTAGAACAGATAGAAGAGTTTCTGATTCACAACGTGTGGAGAAACTCGAATTCAAGAGATAAACTCGATGAACTAGCTGAGAGAAGAAACTCTGGTTTTGCAATTGCATTAAAATTCTTCGCTAAAGAGCCTAAGGGGGCGAGTTTGGGGTTTTATAAATCAACCTCAAATCGCCAACCCTAAACAACACAGCGTCTAAAATAAAACTACAAGGCGTTTAAAAAATAAAACAGCAACAAGTTTAAAGTCTAAAATAAAACAACGAGGCGTCCCAGCCATAAGGCTCCTAATTGGTGCACCTCTAAACAACTAAGTACATAGTCAAAGTGACTTGTACATTATTATCCATTGACCGAGATTCCTAAGTAACTTGACGTAGTGATTCATCTGCCTCGTTAAAAACCCTGTTGAGAAAACCCAGTGGGACAAAACTCAACATAGGAAAAGAGTACAGAATCCTCACCTAAGTTACTCAGTCTTCAGGATCGGATGTAGTCTTCAAGTTGGAGATGTAGAAGACTTGATTCGATGATAGGTTGAGTGAAGTGGTTGAGTGAGAGTGAGAGTGAAGTGGGAGTGAGTGAGCTTCACTGTGAGTGAGTGAAGTAGGAGTGAGTGAGCTTCACTTGCCATCTTCTTAGCTCTGGATCGAGTGATCACTCCAACCGGCTCTAACTCCTTGTCTGCTTCTGCCTCCTCAGCTTCCTTGCTTTCCATGATCATATCATCCTCGCTCATGCTCTGGTCAGAATCAATATCTCGACTCCAAGTGTCTTCCTCGTCCATGGTGCTTCCTAGTCACTTGAAAGTTCTTGCACTCAACAAAAACAACAAGCAAATCAAAGATACCACAGAATTGAAAGGAAAATAAACTTGACAGAACACAAACAACAATTAAACCACTCTTGTTTTCTGGTTTTCGATTTATCAAAACAAAAAGGCAAACTAGCAAAACAAGCAAAAAGGAAAAGAACAAAACAGCAAGGAAAAGGAAATTTAACACTTTTGATTTTCTGGTTTTTCAATGGCTAAATAAGAACAGAATCACGAAATAATAAGCTGAACTAGCAACCTGACAGTAAATTAATCGCAGCAACACAGCAAGCAAAGAATTTAACCTAAACTTGAAATAGAAGCAAACGATTGACTACTAACTTGAGGTAAACACAAACGATAATTCCTCCCTTTTTTTTTTAACTTATGAATGCAGACTACTTGAAGAAGCTAGACTAGACACTAACTAAATGATGCAAGACTCGATACTGAACCTGAACTGATCGCACAACTAAAGGCAAGTGCAAACAGAACTAGACANTGAGAGTGAAGTAGGAGTGAGTGAGCTTCACTTGCCATCTTCCTGGCTCTGGATCGAGTGATCACTCCCATTGGCTCCAACTCCTTGTCTGCTTCTGCTTCCTCAGCTTCCTTGCTTTCCATGATCATATCAGGAAACCAATTGATAGAAACGTTTTTGGCACAACTAGACACGAAACAGCAACTATTTTTGGGGTTTTTATGATTTAACTGAAGTAAACTAGACAGAACAATTGAAACAAGCAAACATAAACAAAAGATTTTTTTTTTTTTTTTTTGGGATTTTCGTTTATAACCAAACTGAAACAGCAACAGCGACAAACTACTAAGCAAATAGAAACAATTTTTATGGTTTTTTCCTGTTAAGAACAAAATAAAACAAACGAGCTAAACAAAACAGAAACAAAAATAAAACAAAAACTAAAGGATAGAAGGGATAGAAAACCAAAGGTAGGAACCTTTGGCTCTGATACCAGATGATGTAAGATCGGAGTCCACCTCTCTTACTACACACAGTCTCAAGACCAACAGGTTGAAAGGATGATGAGTGAAGGTAGAGATGAGGGCGAAAAGCTTGCTGGTCGATTCCACAAACAGCAATCGAACAAGACAACTTGATTCCACAAGCAATCTGAACGAGATGGATCGAAGGCACCACAGAGAGTGTGAGGGGATCTCTGATACTGCAATACACTCAGTCTTGTGTGAATCACACACACGAAGAACAGAGCAAAAGTTCTCTCAAGGCTGCGCTTGAAGGAGAGGAAGAAAACGTCGTCTTTATTAATATCAAAAAGGGTGAAAAGTTACAAGGCTACAGGGGAACCTTATATAGTGGTTCTTCAGCTTAAGACCTAATTTAGGTCGACACAAAACAAAAACAAAGACTCAAAACAACAGGACGTGCAAAAGGAAAAACTACAAAACGTTTAAAGACCAAAAAAAGGAAAGTTTCATTAAACTAAAAATAAAATAAACTAAGCTTCGTGGGACATTCTCTGGGCTTGAACTGAGGTCCCTTGACATTATAATTACCACTGGGATACTCCTTATTACCTGCACAAATTGTATAAAATGAATATACCTTGTTTCGGCCTGAAATGAGCTTAGTTGAGGCCGAGTTGTTATGGTCTTGTTCTGGTCCGTGCAGCTTGAAGTCTGATGAGGACATAAGAACCAAGACCGACCATGGCAAGGAGAAGATGCGCACAGATGAAGATATCNTATTACCTGCACAAATTGTATAAAATGAATATACCTTGTTTCGGCCTGAAATGAGCTTAGTTGAGGCCGAGTTGTTATGGTCTTGTTCTGGTCCGTGCAGCTTGAAGTCCTTGATGAATTCTTCTTCTTCAGGTCCTTTGAAGTCGAAATGATTGATATCTTCAAGTGTTTCCAAGTGGTTAGCTTCATATTCCTCTTCTTGCTCCATTTGCTCATCATCGGCTTCATGGCTTGAAAAATGGGTAACTTGCAGCTCGGATGTGATCTCAGTGAGATTCTTGGTGTTCGGAGCTCTATTTCCTGCCAAGTAAATATACTTACATTGGTTGGTTCGAGGTTGAACTTCCTTGAAGCTCAAACGTGCAAAATCCTTCATCATGTCTAAATCAGGTGCATTGGAGCTCTCTTGAAGGTTGTTGACTTGTGGAGGGTCTTTGAACGTGTATCCAAGTTCCATTGTGTTTAGGAGGGACTTTAGCGCCATGTTGAACCCTTCTCTTAGTCTCCTGGTCTTGGAACGAGTCATTGGAGGTTTCTTGAGCTCGGGTGCGTGCTCTAGGTCTAAGCTCGGGTTGATGTCCGCATCACTTTGTCCAAAACGGCAAAGGATTTGAGTTGGGCTTGCAAACGTGCCTTGTCAGGGACGAAACTGTGCTGGCAGTGGGAAAATGCTTCTGGTCACGGCGAAAGCCTCTCTGGCCGTGGGCATGACCCTTCAGGTCGCAGATATGAGTGCTTTCTCCTTGCTATCCCTTCTGCTTGATGAGGCTTCCGTACTTTTGATGGTTCTTGAGATTGAACCGTTGGACCGTCCTCACACCAATTGCATATGAAAGATGATTAATCTTTCTATCTTGTGTCCAAAAGTTAGGCTTGATCAGATGGTGAGAATGTCTTCATCGAAGGTCGAACTTCTGACATGATGAAAATGTCCAAAAACAGGATTTTGCTCCAATTTGCATTGCTTTTGATTTAATAACCTTAAAAAATCTTGACAATAACACTACAAATATGCAAAAATCATAATAAAATGCTTGAAAACTGAATGGAACACTTATTAAATTTCTCAAAAACGAATGGAAAATGGATAAAAACATGGTTATATCACATCTCCTTTAGGCGAGGAATCACCAAGTCTTGAGGCTATCCCAAGCCTTGACAATTCCAGCTGATTAGACTTATTAAACATTGGGCAGTCCCTCATTTGGGACCACCTCGAGGGTTTTATATGGGCGCTTTTGGATGAACCTACAACCTCATCTTTGGCTTTCCTCTTAGATATATATGACTCCTCTCTCCAAACAATTCAGAACCGGCTGATCCTCAAGTGCTAAATGGTCAGTTAGGAATTTTGGCTTTCTCTTTGAAACATAGGGATGTTTCGTTGGTGCTTTGCCTTTTTTTTTAGTTTTTTCCTGGAAGTCCCAGCTTCAGAGAAACCAGGTCTATTTACTGTTGGACAATCCTTTAAAAGACCAAAGAGTGCAGAGAAATTTG
The DNA here is from genome assembly GCA_002933935.1 of Eutrema yunnanense. Classification (NCBI taxonomy): domain Eukaryota; kingdom Viridiplantae; phylum Streptophyta; class Magnoliopsida; order Brassicales; family Brassicaceae; genus Eutrema; species Eutrema yunnanense. The sequence continues at coordinate 116,385 of PKML01064955.1, read as the reverse complement.
CAGCCTCACTTTGAACTTGCTGACGATTTGTTTTTAAACTAACTCCAACTTGAATATGATCCAACTTGAATAGCAGAAGCCAGAGATTTCTGTTGTTTTGAGAGTTAAGATAGCTTTGTCAATATCGAAGACGATTCCTTTTCCTTTGTTCACATCCCTAGAGACCAGCAAAGGTGGTTCTAGCCTTAAGACCGTTTTCGTAGCAATCGAATCTTTCTCCACTTCCTTCACATATTTTTTAACCCTTTCTTCCCTAATCCTTATCTCATCAACATTAGCCACATAAATATATTGTCTCATTTCTTCTAGTACATCTTGTGCTATCCTTGATATATCATGGTTTTTACCCTATTTAAGCCATGATATAAGTCCTTTTTATAGAGTCTTTATAGTATTTTGGAGTCTTTTAGAGTCTTTTTCAGGTCTTAGCACGTTTGGAGCCTAATTGGAATTATTGGAGCTTTCTGGAGTAGTTTGGAGCAAGAGCTGAAGTCGTGTTGCTGAGTACCTGATTTCACGGCAAGCATCGATCGATACCCCCTGGTATCGATCGATACTCTTCGAGGCTGACACGACATGCGACTTTAATGAAGAGTTGAAGAATTGCAACTTGGTCCAGAAGTCTTTAATAATTACAAGAAGACCCAATTCGTGTTTTAGGTTATTTATAGGATTTTTACAGCCACTTGTAGGCTATGCTTTATTTTGTATTACTTTGATTACTTTGGTTTTAGAGAGACAAGTCTAAATCTCCCTTCGTCCGAGATCAGATCTCTAAACCCTTCTTTCTATTCTATTGATGATTTATTCAGTGATGTTGATTGTTTCATTCTCCATGTCTGAGTAGATCCACTTTAGGTTTAGGGTTTTCTCATAAAGGATTTCTTTGAATGCTAGGTTGATTATCTGTTTAGAATTCATAATCTGAATTAGTTCTTCGCCTTAGGTTGTTCTCAAAGCTAATTCTAGGTTGACGAATCAGGAACTTAGATCTTAGGATAATTGATTAGGCACGAGAGTGCGATTAATTACCTGATAGAACCTTAGGTGAGCAAATTGATTATTCGCAAAGAGATTTGGTTTAATTCATTTGTGAACATATCAAACCTGATTTTAAAGCTGATTTAGACTTTAGGATTCGCAAAGAGATTTGGAATTCCTAGGATTTAGATAGTTTTCGCAACGAGAGTTGGTTAGCTATATTTTAGTGATTTGAGTTCAAGAACCGTGCTTAATCTGAATCCTGTATGTTAATTTAGCTGCATTCATTGATTTCCTTAGAAAAACCCTAGGCCTATATTCTCTCCACTGATTTACAACCTTTTTAATTTCTGCACTGCTTTCAATTAAATATGTTTCACTTAGCGTAATTCAGCATCTAGAATCTATTGTGTGTTTCTGTGAGTTCTTGTGTTCGACCCCTAGCTATACTACGACAACTGCTTTAGTACTGTTAGGGTATTAAATTGAGCATATCAATTTTGGCGCCGTTGCCGGGGACTCAATTCGCCATTAGTTTTTAGCTGTAGAATTTCGACTAAGTTCGTCGGTATCGATCGATACTCATCAGTATCGGTCGATACTAGGGCGATTTCTTTGTTGATATCGATCGATACCATCCAGTGTCGATCGATACTCAACGTATTTTTGGTTACTAACGTGTCTTACCTAGTGTGTTTCAGGTGTGAATTTGGAACGTGCAAACGGGAAGACGAAGCAGACATCAGAAATGAGCAACACAGCGATATTAAGACCCAATGCAGCTGGAACCGTCGTTGTTCCTCCTGCTGTTGTTGATGAGATTGTCGCGCCAGCTGGGCACCCCAACGTTGGGGATGATGCAGTGGTTAATCGTGGTCGAACGATTGGTGAGTACAACATGCCTCATCAGTATTATACCAATCTTTCAGCGATCCGCATTCCTACATTCGAGAGGAACGACTTTGAGCTGAAGCCTGCTTACTTTGCTCTTGTGGGTCAGCACACTTTTACTGGTCTTCCTCATGAACATCCTATGGACCACATTGAGAAATTCGAAGATTTGGTCACTAGCGTGAAATACGATGGAGTGCCCAATGAATTCCTTTTCTGTAAGCTGTTCCCATACTCTCTTGGTGGAGACGCTACTTACTGGCTGAGGCAGTTACCTCCTGGATCACTGACTACCTGGGAAGAGATTAAGAGCGCTTTCTTGAACAACTTTTTCGATGATGCGAGATCCGAGGAGCTCAGGAACAAGATCTCTAAATTCTCTCAGGGAGGAACTGAGGGACTTAAGGTTGCTTGGGAGCGATTCAGATCTTATCAGAGGGATTGTCCGCATCATGGGTTCAATATGGTTCAGTTGCTGAATTTCTTCTTCAGAGGGATTGACTGTAGGTACCAGATGGCATTGGACTCTGCTAGCAATGGAAATTTCTTTACCAGATATCCTGACGATGCTTATCAGTTGATTGAGAACTTTGCATCTAGCCATAGCGCCAAGAATGCAGACCTTGAGCGAAGGAAGCAGGCTGGAAGCATGGATGGGTTGCAGATTGCAGAGGTGCATGCGAAGCTGGATTCGGTGCATAATCTGTTGATAAGCAGGCAGAAGAAGACTGTTCGTTTTGCTGAAGAAAATACAGTGGAACATGTTAACTACGTTGGTGGAGCTGGATCTCAAGATCAAAGGTATCAATACCCATCCACACCACCCAGAACTTCTGAAAACAGGATGAAATCCATGCTTGAACAACTTCTTCACGGACAGCAGTAGATGACAGCGACTTTCAACGGGAGATTGGATACCTTGTACTCTGATCTGAATAGCAAAATCGAGGCTCTCAGTGTTCGTCAGACGATTTTGGATACACAGTTAGCCCAGACTGCCAGGCTTTTGGCCAATTCTACCAAGAACGACGAAGAGGATCCTGAAATCGTCAAGGTATCGACCGACACCACCGAGTATCGATCGATACCAATCCAAATCCTTTCTCAAAACGTGTCAGAACCCAGAGTATCGATCGATACCCTACCTGGTGTCGATCGATACCCCTCGCAGATCAAGCCAGAATCGATGAGAACACCTGAGTTGATTGAAGAAAGGGGCTACAAACCTAAAGAGAAATATCCTCGACCACCTCCACTGACGCAGCTGACTAAGAGGGAAGACCCAGGAATATTCTCAGTTCCATGCTCTATCTCTGGAACTAAATTCAAAGAGTCTCTCGTCGACTCAGGGGCTAGCGTCAATGTCATGTTAAGGGCAATTGCAGAGAGATTGGGAGCTGATATTCGATCTCCCAAGACATCTATCACATTCGTGAACTCTTCAACCTCAACTCCATATGGCGCAATCACTGATTTACTTGTCACAGTAGGAGGTTGTCTGGTCCCTACTGATTTTGAAGTTGTTGAGATGAGTGCAAAATCCATTACGCAGCTGATTCATGGACGACCGTTTATGGCCACGGTTGGAGCGATTATGGATACGCCAAGCAAGAGAATCTCGTTCTCATACATTGACAAGGAGGTGTACTACGAAGCCATCCCCATTAGAAGAACTCCTACACATATCTCTTGCATCACCATTGTCACAGGAGAGACGTTGGTAACTGATCTTTTAGAAGAACCTCCTGACAAGCCAACTTTCACAGACGTTCTCGATAGTTCTTCTGTCCTCACCAAGAAAGACATCGAAACAGTTAAAGCAAAGGAGAGGAGGAAGAGCAAAGACGTACACGATGCTCCCTCTGTGATTTTAACCCCTCAGAAGTGCGATGGAGATTCAATTCGATATAAGGTGAAGTGCAAGGGAACTTCGAAACCATTCTCCAAAGCCAGAGTCCTTCTCACTTCGGAACTGAAAGAAAAAGGACAGGAGTTTGTGGAAAACATGATGAGCAGAACTTTGACTCTGGCGATGTCAAATTGTGGAGCTTGTTTCGGCGCAAGTTCTCATTTTTCTCCTGACTGATCGCCCGTAAAGTCAAGCTAGTGACGTAAAACAAGCACTTGGTGGGAGGCAACCCACTGGTGAGTCTGTACATAACCCTTTTATTTTTGTTTTTATTTTTGTCTTGTGTCTTGTGTCTAAACGTGAAACAGATTTGACGAGGAGTATCGATCGACACCAGTCAATGTCGATCGATACCAAGTGTCGTGAGAAAGGAGCATAATTTTCATAAGTGTCGACCAAAAACGACAAGTGTCGATCGATACCTCTGGGTATCGATCGATTCTCCACGGGAAGGTAAGTTCTCTCTTAAAACCCTCAGGTTTCTTTTTCTCCTCCTTCTCCATCGATCGACACCGCCTCCATATCTCTCTCAAATCGCATCTTTCCCATTTCTTCACCGATTTTGGTGATTCAAGTGCCTAGATTCATTGGATTTTCATCCTCTATCTCTTTCTAGCATTTGTTTCATAAATCAGCAAAGGTATGTGTACGAAATTCCATTTTTTTTATGACCGATTTTTGGGTCTAAGGTTTGTGCGATTCCACTCTTTAGCACTTGTTTTTCTTGACAAATGTCATTTGCTGAGATGCTCTAGACTAGTTTCGAACCTTGCCTTACATTCAATTGCCTTTGATTTGGACTTTTGGGGAATTTGGATTCTGGAAATCGGATGAACTGGGAATTGGATAGAGTGTCAATCGATACCCACTGGTATCGATCGACACCATGCGTGTTTGACAATAAGAATTTTATGTGATTGCTGAGAGGTGTTAGATTTATGCTGTGTCCTTCTGTCTTTGTTTGCAGATGACATCTAAGTCCAAGAGAGCCAGGACTACAGGCGCATCGAGCTCTAACCCGTCTACTACGGATATTCTTGCAGCCCCAAGCAGAAGTCCTTGGCCTAAGCTGAACGAGAAGGCCAGGATCCCCTGCCACCGCGATTGGGATGGACAGGAGAAGGCGTATGCCTTAAGTGATGACACCGCCTTTAGACCCATTTCTGCGGAGTGGGACGATTTCGACACGCTGTTCTACAACGCGTGGTTGGGTGTCACCATCGAGCCTACTAGATTTGTCGATGGAGTTTCTCTGCATCAGCTGGGTCTCGACTCGGATTTGGCTCGTCTGCTTGAGCGGATTGGCTTCGGTCACATGGCTACACGGCAGCATGATCTATTCCCTGACTTGGTTCGTCAGTTCATGGCGACAGCTCGCATTAGCTATTCAAACGAGGTTCTGCGAGATGCACAGGGTGGCACCCTATCGTTCATGGCTCGCGGGGTGAGGTACATGATTTCATTCCCTGACCTCTGTGATCTCTATGGTTTTCGGAGGGATCGCAGGAGGATTGCTCTTCCAGCTGCCCATCCTGACATACGTGGATTTTGGGCATGGTTTGGGAATGGTGTCTACGATTCTAAGACGTCCACTCAGATGGATATTCGACATCCGGTTCTGCGATGCTTTGTTAGGATCCTGAGCACTACTCTCATGTGCAAGATGAAACCTAACAAGATGAGAGTGTCTGAGCTTCTGCTGTTGTTTCTGGCTGTCAGGAACATCATCCCTAGGCATGATTTCGAGTGGCCTGAGTTGGAAGATGTTAACCTTGGAGCTGTATTTGCACATCATCTGGTCTCTCTAAAGACCAAACCATTCACAGGGACGAGCACGAAGAAGGAGTCAGTTGGCAGTCTTCTGGCACCTATCTTCTAACACCTTGGGATCAGCACTACGAGCTGCTCGATAGTCACTGCGCGTCGGTACATGGATGAGGCTCATATGAGGAACCTTAAGTGGTTGAAACCCGGAAGGAAGTGGATCCTTAACAGATCCGATGGGAGCTTTCTGGTCCAGCTACCTGCTAGGCATCTGACATACGTATCTGAGGATCATACTCTGCTTCGTTCGAGCCTCCTGCAGACCTCCTGACTTCGATCTCTACGACTCGACGATATGTTCGTCCTCCTGCTGATATCACATCTCCTTCACGTCAGAGAGGACGTACACAGGCTGCACCGTGTCCACCTATTCCTGAGCCACAGTGGCCTGCGGACACGGGCGTTCCGATGGAGCCAGCTGCCTTCCAGAGATTTATGATCCCCAGCTTGAGGAGCATCTGGGCTGCTGTTCGCTGCCGCTGCACGACTGACGCTGATCCATCGTCCCAACCTGGACCTTCACACACACCTGCTGCAGACCATGAGAGCGATTCCGAGGAGACGCAGGATTAGTCTTATATGATCTTCACGTTTCTATTTTTCTTTCTTTTTCTTTTTCTTTCATTTTTTTTTCTTCTCTGTTGAACTTATGTCAGGGTTTGTTTTTGCACTTGAACTTCTTTGGATTTATGTTGCTTTTAACCTGTTTTTGAGTGTTCCTAACAGTGCTAACTTCTAACACAATGGAACGCTTTCCCTGGTTAAGCAACTCGTCACTCTTGATTTTTAATCATTGAGTCGACATACAGACGGTATCGATCGATACTGCCTAGTATCGATCGATACCCTGTACAGGTACGGTTCCTAATTTTCATAATCCACTCAGTTCATTTGTTTTCGTTCACCAACTTTAGGCTAGATCACACTGGGGACAGTGTTGTTCAAGTCTAGGGGAGGTGTCTGCTGACATTGTGTTTGTTTTTCTTAGAGTCAGTCCATTTTTGAGTCAGTTGTTTTATCGAGTCAAAATTGTTTTATTGAGTCAAAACTTGTTGGAGATAATGATCATGTGCTTGAACCTATTGATTTGATTTTGTTTTTGAGTGCACAGTGTTACAGGACCAGTTCTAGATCGACTAATGAAAAATCCAAGGACTGACCAGTTGACTAGAAAACATCCATGTCTCCAGCAGAGTTCTTCTGAAACCTGAGCCAAATTTTTGCACTTCATCAATGTGGTTAGTGTTCATAGAGCTTGATTCATCATTCATATCTGATAAAGGAACCCATGTGTTTAGAGTTATAGTATCTCTCTCCCCTGTTATAAGTTGATAGATAAGAGCATAAAAAATTGAAATGATTTTCTTCTGAGTAGAGGGTTAGGAAAATTTCCAGCGATCCCATTATTCTACTTAAGAGGGAATGATCACACAAAGGATTGGAAGCGAGGCTAGGATTTTCCTATGATGCCATTATTCGCCTACATCCTTTGATACATAGAGAGGGAAGAACCGGGGATTTGGTGGCAAACACCATCAATACTCGCGTCTCATACCTTGATGTGTATATGCTAAGCTGAAAATAAAAAAAATAATAAGAACATAATAAGAAATAAGTCTGGGGGAGAGAAATTGATACAAAAAGTATGAAAAGGGTGGTTCCTTGTCATGATATTGTCTGGTAAAGAATCTAGAAGGTTCTTGAACATTAACTGCAGCGATGAAACTGGCGATGAAGGTTTTACTTGAACAATGTTGTGGGATAATGTATGGAGTCTGGGAAAGCTGCGAATGTCTACGGAGAAGTACATGGTGGTTAGATCGAAAGCTGGTTAGGTGACATTTGGGTACTTGGAAGAACGTCATTTCGATGGTTCATGAACAGGTGAGTCTCCGCGTTTTCAAACCTCTTTCTCTGGTTTGGTCTTCTATTTGCTTGAGGGCAAGCAAAGGCTAAGTCTGGGGGAGTTGATATATCATGGTTTTTACCCTATTTAAGCCATTATATAAGTCCTTTTTATAGAGTCTTTATAGTATTTTGGAGTCTTTTAGAGTCTTTTGCAGGTCTTAGCACGTTTGGAGCCTCATTGGAATTATTGGAGCTTTCTGGAGTAGTTTGGAGCAAGAGCTGAAGTCGTGTTGCTGAGTACCTGATTTTAAGGACATGCGACTTTAATGAAGAGTTGAAGAATTGCAACTTGGTCCAGAAGTCTTTAATAATTACAAGAAGACCCAATTCAAGTTTTAGGTTATTTATAGGATTTTTACTGCCACTTGTAGGCTATGCTTTATTTTGTATTACTTTGATTACTTTGGTTTTAGAGAGACAAGTCTGAATCTCCCTTCGTCCGAGATCAGATCTCTAAACCCTTCTTTCTATTCTATTGATGATTTATTCAGTGATGTTGATTGTTTCATTCTCCATGTCTGAGTAGATCCACTTTAGGTTTAGGGTTTTCTCATAAAGGATTTCTTTGAATGCTAGGTTGATTATCTGTTTAGGATTCATAATCTGAATTAGTTCTTCGCCTTAGGTTGTTCTCAAAGCTAATTCTAGGTTGACGAATCTGGAACTTAGATCTTAGAATAATTGATTAGGCACGAGAGTGCGATTAATTACCTGATAGAACCTTAGGTGAGCAAATTGATTATTCGCAAAGAGATTTGGTTTAATTGATTTGTGATCATATCAAACCTGATTTTAAAGCTGATTTAGACTTTAGGATTCGCAAAGAGATTTGGAATTCATAGGATTTAGATTTAGATAGTTTTCGCAACGAGAGTTGGTTAGCTATATTTTAGTGATTTGAGTACAAGAACCGTGCTTAATCTGAATCATGTATGTTAATTTAGCTGCAATCATTGATTTCCTGAGAAAAACCCTAGGCCTATATTCTCTCCATTGATTTACAACCTTTTTAATTTCTGCACTGCTTTCAATTACATCTGTTTCACTTAGCGTAATTCAGCATCTAGAATCTATTGTGTGTTTCTGTGAGTTCTTGTGTTCGACCCCTAGCTATACTACGACAACTGCTTTAGTATTGTTAGGGTATTAAATTGAGCATATCAATCCTAGGTCGGCCTATTACTGGATCCAATCTAACCTGGGATTCTTCAAGAACTCCAAACAAAGGATCATAGTTTTTAGGAACAAAGCAGAAGGTGGCTTAGCAATAGGAACTCCTTGTGTTCTTGCATCAGCCATGAGCTTATCTTTTTTTAATAAAAAGGCTAGTTATCGCATTCATGGGTCAAACAGAATCGTTGTTGGTCCTCCAGCAGAAAGATTCACCACCTTAGGGATACGAAGAGCCCTTGAGACATCAAACTTGATCTTGACTCTTACAAATTCACTCTTCTGAGATTGAGTTGGATCAAAAGCTAATTCCTCAAATTTTCCTACCAGATCTGCCAGGGCTGTAATTGAAGCTTCAATATAGACATCAAACTTGATTTATTGGTAAGGGCCTTATCTTCATCCAGATTGGAACAAATTGCAGGTAATCATCTGGTGGATGCTCAACCCATCTTTCAATTGTGAGAGCCCATTCATTGTATGTCTGCAGCCCCTTTTCTAGTGTCTCAAATATCTCATGCTCAGAGTCGAAGATAAACTGAAATTTCTCCTTAGAAAGCACAATCCCTCTACCTTTACCAACCTTTTTCCACTTTCGCGGCATGTCGAGAATGAGATTAGCCATCTTATGGTATTATGGATAGAGAGTCTTTCCTATTAAACTGAGAACGTTGTTTTCACTTGAGCAGTATTGCGGTGAACCTGGCATGTCAAAAGGTTTGTCTTCCTCCTCAATAGTCTTGGCGAGCATCGTGAAACTACAAATATGCAAAAACTACGATGAAAACATGTAAAAGCAAGTGAAACACTTACTAAAGTATTCTATAATAGATAATAAAACTGGTAAAAATACGGTGTTATCAACTCCCCCAGACTTACACTTTGTTTGTCATCAAACAAAACAAAACCAAAGCTCGGAAAGATCAAACAAAAACCATTGGGAACTAGAAATCTCGGAGACCGTCCTTCTAAACCATAACCATCGAACTACATAAAACACAACATGGCCTAAAAAATTCTCACTAGAAGTTCACGTAACACTCGTCCACGGTATCTGTAACGCCCGCGTTCCGGAAGAATTAATTATTGAGGAAAAATAATTAACGAGCACGCAGGAGATTGTGAGACTGTATGGAGTGCCGGTGAGCATTGTCTCGGATCGGGATCCTAAGTTCACATCTGAATTCTGGAATGCGTTTCAGGCAGAGATGGGCACGAAAGTGCACTTGAGCACGGCGTACCATCCTCAGACAGATGGGCTGTCCGAGCGGACCATCCAGACTTTGGAGGATTTGTTGAGGATGTGCGTGCTCGACTGGGGTGGTCACTGGGTGGATCACTTAAGCTTGGTAGAGTTTGCGTATAACAATAGCTACCAGGCGAGTATTGGGATGGCTCCATTTGAGGCTCTGTATGGGAGGCCATGTCGTACCCCCTTGTGTTGCACACAAGTGGGGGAGAGGAGCACTTTGGGTGCGAGTTTTGTTCAGGAAACCACGGAAAAGATCCGGGTTTTGAAGCTAAACTTGAAAGAGGCCCAAGATCGGCAAAAGAGTTATGCCGATAAGAGGCGGAAAGAGCTTGTGTTTGAGGTGGGACATAGTGTGTATCTCAAGATGGCTTTACTGAGAGGTCCGAACAGGTCCATTACTGCGACTAAGTTGAGTCTGAGGTATCTGGGGCCGTTCCGGATTGTGGAGCGTGTTGGACCGGTAGCGTATCGGTTGGAGTTACCCGCGGCTATGCAAGCATTTCATCAGGTCTTCCATGTGTCGATGCTGAAGAAGTGTTTGCATAGGGTGACGAGGTATTGGCTGAGATTCCGCTAGATCTCCAGCCCAATATGACCGTTGAGGCGAGACCTTTGAGAGTTCTCGAGCGGAGGGTGAAAGAGCTTCGTCGGAAGAAGATTCCGATGATGCGAGTTCTGTGGTACTGTGGCGGGGTGCATGAGGAAACTTGGGAGCCAGAGGCTAGGATGGAAGCGAGGTTCCAGAAGTGGTTCCAGTTTCGGTTGTAGCTGTGTGCTATGTGTGTTTCATTTTGTATTGTCGTTGTGTAGAACGATGTTACATTATGATGTATAATAAGATGAGTATTTCTTATTATTGGTGACTTTGGGAGTCACGATTTCGCATTACGCTTGGGGTAAAAAGTGTTAATGCAAGAGAGTGATAGGATGGATGATCTTATTACTGTGGTGAGCGTTGCGTGTTTCAGTTAAGCTTGTTCGGAAGCGAGCCGATACTGAAGGGTGCGCAAGGGCGGTGCGATGGCCGGGTTATTGGTTATGCACGCCAGATATTCCGGGTATGGAATATGGGTGATGCCGGTGTTGCCTTGCGAGGATTAACACGGATCACGGGAGGTAGTTCAGTCGAGATGCTTAGAGATATGTGACTTATTGCTCGTTGAGAGGACTGGTTCCTCTGGTGCCGATAGCTCGCAGGACTGTGTGTCTTGAGAGTGTGAGTGGCGATGTACCCAGGCTCGGGAGGTTTATAGCCTAGAGTGATACGTGATACCGTGGATTCGTAAGGAGTATATCCTAGACGTAGGATATATTCCCTAGAATTGAGTGGTATGGGGTATTGAGACTCTTTCAGGTTATATTACCGAGGGGAGTGGTACGGCAGATACCCAGAACTCGGAGATGTTGCGGTGTCTTGGGTGATGGGGTATGGTTGATACCTTGCGAGGTATGGTGGATATCCTACGGGATATGGCAGATGCTCAGAACTCGGAGATGCTGCGGTGTCTTGAGTGACGGGGTTTGACTAGTGTTGAGCAATAAGTACATATGATGCCGCGGCGTCATAAGCATAGGGACTGAATGGGAAACCTCGGAGGTTGGTTTTTGGACCTCGTGTGGGTGTTGAAATGGCCGGGTTGGCCAAGGTTTATGTAATCGTTGCGACGATTAAGGTTCATTGGAGATGAACGGTAACGAAAATTCGAGGTCGAATCTAAGTTAGTGGGGGAGAATTGTAACGCCCGCGTTCCGGAAGAATTAATTATTGAGGAAAAATAATTAATTAGGGTTTGTTCCGGGGGTGGTATCGATCGATACTGGCTGGTATCGATCGACACCAGTCGGGTTTTTCAACTTGTTGTCTTCTTCTCTTCTCTTCTTTCGGGTATAAAAGCCTTTCTTTTGAGGATAAGCTCAGAGTGGTCGCGAGAGAAAGAGAGAGAGAAGGAGAGAGAGAGAGAAGGAGAGAGAGAGAGCGAGAGAGAGAAAGAAAAGCTTGGGGAAGCTTGGATCTTGCGAGATCAAGAGAGTTTAAGCTTGGTGAGAAGCTTGAAGAAGAGGTTGGAAGGCCTTGGTTTTGGGCGTGAAAGGGAGGTCGATCTTGAGCTCGGGGAAGTCGTTTTAGAGCTCGATCCATCGTGTCTAAGGTGAGTTGGGACCAAAGGTTAGCAATTAAGCTTGTGTGGTGCTTTGTTAAGCTTGGTTGATGAATTTTGTGACTTGTATGCTAGTGAATCGCATGGGAGTATCGATCGATACCATGTGAGTATCGATCGATACCCGTCCCTTGGCGGTGGTCTCGTATTGTGTTTGTATCGATCGATACCAGGTGCTGTTTTGGGAATCGATCAATACCAGTCCCTTGTCGGGAGTTGTGTGTTGTTTGGGTATCGATCGACACTAGGGGAGTATCGATCGATACCAGTTGCGTTTTGTGCGGGAAGTTTAATTGTTGTTAATTAATTATTGATAATTGTTGATTGTGCTTATTGGTAGCCTGTTGTTGGGATGATCAATCTCACTCAGCATTTGGTTAGCCAAATGTTGATGCATCACTTTTGTTGATGCAGGTAAAGATAAGGCGTGATCGTGGAATCGAGGCGGTGAAGAGGGGATGATTAGGACCCGGGGTTGCTGTTGCTTTTGCTGTTGTAAAACCAATAACTTGTGTTGTATTGTTTAATTAGTATTGTTTAATGTTTAATTATATCTGCAAAAAAAAAAAAAAAAAAAAAAAATACGGTCCTTTCAATATCGGTCATACAAAATATAAACTTTCAAAATCCAAAATTCATGTCAACTAGCTATCTAAATTCATTAAGTGCAAACGTGAATTTCTCATCAAAAGGATCAAACCAAGACAATCAAGGCTAGGTATTAAAGGCTTTTAAAGGTGAGGTTAATGGTATTTCGGGTTACCGTAATTTCACCGAATGATACTATATATTATGCCAAACATCAAGAGAGGATGGACCTATTTAGAACCACAGTTCCTAGTCACATATTTTTGCGTAAAAATGTTGCACTCACTCCTTTTTCCAAAAACAAAAGTTTTATGTCATTCCTCCAGACTTAGAATTTTTTGTGAGCTCGGAATGACAAATTTTTCACAAACGAACCATGGTTCACTCATAAGAATTTTGAACAACCTATAGTCTAGGGATGTCAATCGGGCTGGCCCGGCCCGGCCCGGCCCGAAACCCGTAAAGCCCGCATATATTTGAGCCCGGCCCGGCCCGGCCCGAAAAAAAATCGGGCCTATATTCTAAAGCCCGGCCCGGCCCGGACAGGGCTTTAGGGCTTTTCGGGCTTTTTCGGGCTTTTTTTTACAAACACAAAAAAATCACAATTCTCAATTGAAAAATAATTAAAACAAAATATTTATCAAAATAAATCTAAATTTAAATGTATTATATCAAATCCAATTAAATTTAAAAGCAAAAGTTTGACTAAAAAACAAATAAAATTCAAATAAATTGTATTACTAAATAAAACATAAAATCAAAACACTTCAAATCTATGTAGTAAAGTTCAGATTAGAATCTCTTTCATCGTCTTCTAAATCTTCATCACCATCAAGAGTTAGAGATAAAAAAAAAGAGTAAAATAATATTAAGTTTTTAGAGGTATAAATCATATAGAAATGTCATTGAAAGTCTATAGATAAAGATTTTAAAAATATGAAGTAAATATAGATGAATGATAATGGTACATGAATCATGAAATGTAAACTCATCCAACCAAGTGCATGTACAAATCAGTGATTCAACGTTTCTTGGTAAAAGACGATTTCTATATTTATCCAAGACATGCGCACCAACATCAGTGATGCCACTATAGTTATCGGAATGCTTAGAACATCACATGC
>PKML01064955.1:81863-102219 GCA_002933935.1 Eutrema yunnanense | reverse complement strand
CTTTTCTATTTTTTTTGATATATATATATATATATATATATTTTTTTTTTTTTTTTTTGAAAGGGGAAAATGTTTTTTATCGAGATAGAGTCTTAGGGGCACAAAAATTTACCATGATTTTGAGTTTTTCCATGGCAGAACCAAGCTCTCGTCTTCGTTGAATTCACCTCCACCAATCGCGTATAGTCTCTGTCATTAGTGACTAGAAATTGTGTCGTTCCTCCCTCTTCAGCGTTTTTGCACATATCTACACATGAGACACAAAGAGAGAATGTATGAGGTTTGAAAAATGGTTAAGTTTTGGGTGGGTACCAACTAAAGATGAGCTGGCCATTCAGGTACGACAAAGAGTGGTAAAAGGTAAAAGAACAGCATGAATGTATTATTCATTATCCTTGCCTAAACCTTTGATGAGAAAATTAAGTCAAGTATAATAGAGCTAATATATTCCATCCTAAAGAATCTTTACGGTCTAAATTCCTCTAGGGATTTCGCATTAACAGAAACTCTTGCTACCGCCTAGTCTAGTACCAAATTACGAAAAAACATGTTACGAGAAAATAACGTAGAAGCACATTGGTCGGTTATCGTCATGGATTTGTTTCATCATCATTACCTCAAAGCGTATTCCTACTTTATTGAAAAAATTTAAAAATTTAAATGAAAATGCGAAAATTGCAAAATTCAAAGACTCATAAAAGGAAAGGTGGTTAGTAAGGGATGAAATCTTCCCCCATACGTAAACCACACGGTCTCCAATGTGAAATAAATAGAGCAATGATGAGAAATAGATGTATGTACTAATTGAAAAAGTGTAGGGAAAATAAAACTTACCTGGAAGTGTTGGGGAATTGATGTGGGGATGGAATGGAATGGGGGATGGTAGATGGTGTTGTGGTGATGGGGAATAGGTGTGGGGTTATTGGGAATGGATGGGGATCAATAACAAATCGAAGGGAATCGATCAAGATCAACTGGGAGTTGGTCGCGGGTCAGAGGTGCGCATCCGCAGCCAAAGAGAGCTTCGATGCGGGTTTTTGGGATGCGACCACAGCTGAAGGCTGCTTCGCTGCGGGTCGAGGTCTTGCACCCATAGTCGATCTTCTTTTGCGGTCAAGTCCTTTCTCTTGCTTCGTGCTGGACCGAGCAGCTCCGAACCGTGTCTCTAACTTTTTGTCTTTTAGATTTTTTTGAGTTTTTTTGGTTTTTTTTATTTTTTGAAAGCTGAAACTAGGAAAAAGAAAACGTTAATAGAAAAAGGAAGAAAAACAAAAAATAAAAACGTACCTAAAAATGGGTTGCCTCCCATTGAGCGCTTTTGTTTAGAGTCGTTTAGCTCGACGTCGGTAGCTAGGTGAACTCAGTCGAAGAAAGGTCTTGTCCGAAAACAAGTTTCCTTTGTCTTAACATTGTAATCCTTCATATACAAGTTATCACGCCATTCCCACTCGGGATTTCTGTTATCAAGTTCGAGATGGTGATCTCCTCAGGGATCACAATGAAAAATCAGACTTGGAGCTTCCTTGGAGTATGATTCTTCTTCGATCTTTGGCATTCATGGTAGAGCCATGTTGCACGATGCATAGATGATAGGCTCTAAATCAGTTGCGGTCTTGGTTGGAGCTTGGTGGCTGATGGAGAAGAAAGCTCGCTCGAAGAAGTAGGATCGGAACACAAAACGTCGAAGTTGAGATGAACTTGGGCTGGCCGCGGGTGGAGGAGGTGCAACCGCGGAGAAAGGAGGTTTGGAAGCGGGTCGGTGATGCGCGACCACGGTGGAAGAAGATACGGTCGCGGGTGGAGGAGGTGCGACCGCGATGGAGGGATCTGGGTCAGATTTGCTTGATTCATCATGTTTCTCGTCGCCACTTCATCTTTCTTGTGAAGAGCCTTGTGGAAAGATTCTTGAGGGTCATTTAAGTTTCACCTTAGCTTCAACTAAGTCACCATCACGTCTCATATGAGCAAGGGTCGAGTGTGCATCAAAGGGGATCTTTACGCTCGTCAAAACTGTCGATTTGATGTTTTCCTCAAGTGTGATGGGTGCACCTTCTTCTAGAACGTTTTAACATCCTTTGTAGCTTCTCCAGGGTCTAAGAGTGGTTCATCTCCGCTGCATGTGTTCATAAAATGAGAGTTCCTTGCGGGAATCGCCGGATATAAGGTATTCTTGTTGATCCTTGAGAAACACATATGTTGATTTGGATAGTCAACGAGTGCTCCAACATGTGCAAGGATTAATGGTATTTTGTATCCTTTATCATCCCCAAAACATGGAAATCAGTATGAACAAGATAATCCCCCACTCGAAGTAGCAAACCGGGTATGAAACCGAGTGAAGTTGCATAAGAATAATCTCCATTATTGCTCCTTACTGTGTCATTTGGCATGAGATTCACATTAGATTCGTTATCACAATGATAATCACGAAATTCCAATCCCTCGATCGAGCATAGAACAACAAATTTTACGAGATCCTTCATCTTAGAAAACGTCTTTAATGCTGGCTCGGATGTATCTGCTAGTGTCTTATCCTATAACAAGATTTGTCTCACACTTAACGTGGTCAAGAGTGATAACACCGTATTTTTGCCCGTTTTACTATCTATTTTGGAACATTTTAATATGTGTTTCATTCGCTTTTATATGTTTTTATTACGGTTTTCACATATTTGTAGTTTCAAGACTCTTTTCAGGTTACTTAGGCAAAAGCATTGCAAATTGGAGAAAAACTAGATTTTCAGCTCAAAGTCAAATCGTTAGAAGTTCAACTGCCAAAAAGGTTCTTATCACCGTCTGATCCAGTCCAATATTGGAGATATTCAAGAAAGACTAACTAACTTTCCATTCCAAGTGATTTGAGAACGATCCAACGGTTCAATCAAAAGATACATCAAGATCAAGACGTCCCACTTCACCTCGAGTAGAAGCACCCCACCCGCGGCCAAGAGGCTGTTAGCCGCGGCCAGGAGCCTTCCACCCACGGCCAAGAGGCAGTTCACCGTGGCCAGGAGCCTTCCACCCGCGACCAAGGTATGTTTCATTCTGGCCAGAGACCATGAACCCGCGGCCAAGCCAGTTTTGTCTCGTAAGCCCAATTGCAAAATCACTAGAATAAAATTAACCAATTGTCGTTGCGAAAACTATCTAAATCAAAACTTCAGAATCCCAAATCTCTTTGCAAATCCCTAAGAATAAATCAGCCTTAATTTCAAGTTTGATATGTTCACAAATTAATTAAACCAAATCTCTTTGCGAATAATCAATTTGCTCACCCTAAGTTCTATCAGGTAATTAATCGCACTATCGTGCCTAATCAATTATCCTAAGATCTAAGTTCCAGGTGATCAATCTAGAATTAGCTTTGAGAACAACCTAAGGTGAAGAACTAATTCAGATTATGAACCCTAAATAACTAATTAACCTAGCATTCAAAGAAATCCCTTATGAGAATCCCCAAACCTAACAAGAGATCTACTCAGACATGAAGATTAAATCAATAGACATGTTTGAATAAATACTCTATATAAAATCAGAAAGAGAAACAAAGGTTTTGAGATCTGATCTCGGACGAAGGGAAATCAGACTTGTCTCTCACCAAATTCTCTCTTAAACTAAAGCAAAATAAAGCATAGCCTAAACAAGTGGCTGTAAAATCCTATTTATAACCTAAAACACGACTTGGGGTCTTCTTGTAATTATTAAAGACTTCTGGGCACTTTTGCAATTCTTCAAGTCTTGGAAAACTCGCGGGTCGTGTCTTGCTGCGATGAGTATCGATCGATACTAGGGGGTATCGATCGATGCTTCTCGTGAAATCAGGTACTGAGCAACACGACTTCAGCTCTTGCTCCAAACTGGTCCAGAAAGCTCCAATAATTCCAATAATGCTCCAAACGTGCTAAGACCTGTAAAAGACTCTAAAAGACTCCAAAATACTATAAAGACTCTATAAAAAGGACTTATATCATGGCTTAAATAGGGTAAAAACCATGATATATCAACTCCCCCAGACTTAGCCTTTTGCTTGCCCTCAAGCAAATAGAAGACTAAACCAGAAAAAGAGGTTTGAAAACGCGGAGACTCACATGTTCATGAACCATCGAAATGACCTTCTTTCAAAATACCCAAATGTCACCTAACTAGCTTTTGATCTAACCACCATGTACTTCTCCGTAGACATTCGCAACTTTTCCAGACTCCATACATTATCCCACAGCATTGTTCAAGTAAAACCTTCATCGCCATTTTCATCGCTGCAGTTAATGTTCAAGAACCTTCTAGATTCTTTACCAGACAATATCATGACAAGGAACCACCCTTTTTCATACTTTTTGTATCAATTTCTCTCCCCCAGACTTATTTCTTATTATGTTCAATTTTTTTTTTCAGCTTTGCATATACACATCAAGGTATGAGACGCGAGTATTGATGGTGTTTGCCACCAAATCCCCGGTTCTTCCCTCTCTATGTATCAAAGGATGTAGGCGAATAATGGCATCATAGGAAAATCCTAGCCTCGCTTCCAAACCTTTGTATGATCATTTCCTCTTAAGTAGAATAGTGGGATCGCTGGAAATTTTCCTAAACCTCTACTTAGAAGAAAATCATTTCAATCTTTTATGCTCTTATTTATCAACTTATAACAGGAGAGAGAGATACTATAACTCTAAACACATGGGTTCCTTTATCAGATATGAATGATGAATCAAGCTCTAAAAACACTAACCACATTGATGAAGTGCAAAAATTTGGCTCAGGTTTCAGAAGAACTCTGCTGGAGACATGGATGTTTTCTAGTCAACTGGTCAGTCCTTGGATTTTTCATTAGTCGATCTAGAGCTGGTCCTGTAACACTGTGCACTCAAAAACAAAATCAAATCAATAGGTTCAAGCACAGGATCATCATCTCCAACAGGTTTTGACTCAATAAAACAATTTTGACTCGATAAAACAACTGACTCTAAGAAAAAAAAAAACAATGTCAGCAGACACCTCCCCCAGACTTGAACAACACTGTCCCCAGTGTTATGTAGCCTAGAGTCGGTAAAAGAAGACAAAAGGACAGAAGAAACGAAGAGAAACAGGAAGTTACCTTGCTGGAACGTCGAGTATCGATCGACACACAGCCTGGTATCAATCGATACCAGGCTTAAATCGACTTGACGAACCAATTAATCGTGATCTGTGTCGATCGATACCAGTGGGGTATCGATCGATGCTTAGGCGATTTCGAGTTGCTCCTTGTTCATCCTGACACAAACTCAAAACAAACGAAAATCAAAAGGAAAAACGACTCAAGGACAGACTCACCAATGGGTTGCCTCCCACCAAGCGCTCGTTTAACGTCAATAGCTTGACTATAACGCCATTCATGCTGTTGGTACATCATCCAAAGGCATTATATGCCCTGTTGGAATCTCGGCTTTCGCCCAATAGTGTTTCACCCTTTGTCCATTGACAGTGAACTCATCTCCTGCTGGGCTGATCAGTACAAAAGCTCCATGTGGTCTGACCTCCTTGATGGTGAAGGGACCTGACCAACGAGAATGCAGTTTACCAGGAAACAATTGCAAACGAGAGTTATACAGAAGTACCTGGTCATTTGGCTCGAAATGTCCGGAGATGATCTTCTTATCATGATAAGCCTTTGTTCTCTCCTTGTACAGCTTTGAGTTCTCGTAGGCGTGGTGCCTAATCTCATCCAGCTCGTTCAGCTGAATCAACCTTCTTTCTGCAGCAGGCTTGATGTCAAAGTTTAGCAACTTCGTTGCCCATGCTTCCTTGTGCTCAATCTCCACTGGAAGGTGACATGCTTTCCCACACAGCATGTGAAATGCTGTAGTACCCAGCGGTGTCTTGAAAGCATTCCTGTAAGCCCACAGCGCATCATCCAACTTTGTAGACCAATCCTTCCTTGAAGCACCCACTGTCTTTTCCAGAATCTCCTTGATTTGCCTGTTGGAGACCTCGACTTGCCCACTGGTTTGAGGGTGATATGGAGTAGCCACTCGATGGTTTACACCATACTTCTTTAGCAACCTCTCTAAAATCCTGTTGATAAAGTGAGAGCCACCATCACTTATCACAATTCGAGGCACTCCAAAGCGAGGAAAAATGATGGTCTTAAACAGCTTAAGAACCACCGCAGAGTCATTGTGTTCACTAGATATCGCTTCCACCCATTTGGACACATAGTCCACAGCAACCAGGATGTA
Source organism: Eutrema yunnanense (assembly GCA_002933935.1). Classification (NCBI taxonomy): domain Eukaryota; kingdom Viridiplantae; phylum Streptophyta; class Magnoliopsida; order Brassicales; family Brassicaceae; genus Eutrema; species Eutrema yunnanense. The sequence goes on along the minus strand of PKML01064955.1, from coordinate 96,001 downwards.
TCTTTTATTCTGTGACGGTGGAAAGGGACCCATAAAGTCGATGCCCCAGCAATCAAAAACTTCAACCTCAAGGATGAAATTTTGTGGCATCTCATGTCTCTTGCTGATCTTCCCCCTCCTCTGACAAGCATCACACTGTGAAATAAAGGTGTGAGCATCCTTAAACATGGTAGGCCACCAGAAGCCTGCTTGTAGAACCTTGGATACCGTCTTGAAAGTAGCAAAGTGACCTGCATACTCAGACCCATGGCAATGAAAAAGAATAGCTGGCATCTCAGACTCTGCAACGCATCTTCTGTAGATACCATCTGAGCAATGCTTGTATAGGTAAGGCTCATCCCAGAAGAATCTCCTGATATCGCGCGTAAACTTCTTCCTTGCATATTTTGTGGGATACTTTGGCTCAGTCTCTATAGCAAGGTAGTTGGCGATGTCTGCGTACCATGGACGTGCAGCACTAGAGTCAGCAACTAGATAGACATCATAGCAGTTCAAGTGCTCGTCGGACAAAACAGGTTCATGTCGCGACTGGTATCGATCGATACTAGGTGAGTATCGATCGATACCGAAAGTCTGCATTCGTGAAAATTGCAGATTTTCGGGATAAAGGTCTTGAAAGATCGTTTCAATGAGGTAAACACCTTCCTCTGGCAAACAATCATCAATAGGGACGACCTCATCGACCTTTAGTCGCGATAAGTGGTCAGCAACGTCGTTCTCAACTCCTTTCTTGTCCTTGATCTCGATGTCGAAACCTTGGAGCAAAAGAACCCATCGACATAGGCGAGGCTTGAGGTCCTTGTTCTTCATCAGGTATTTGAGAGCAGCATGGTCTGTGTGAACAATGACCTTGCTCCCAATCAAGTAGGACCAAAATTTCTCAAAAGAGAAGACCACTGCCAGCAACTCCTTCTCAGTGGTGTTGTAGTTTCGCTGAGCATCATCCAACGTCCTGCTGGCATAGTAGATAGCATGGAGTTTCTTGTCTTTCCTCTGACCCAACACAGCTCCAACAGCAAAATCGCTGGCATCACACATAACCTCAAAAGGTAAGCTCCAATCAGGTGGTTGGACGACAAGAGCACTCACCAATGCCTTCTTGATTTCCTCGAAGGCTACAAGGCAATCAGATGTGAAATCGAACTTGACTTCCGTACATAACAGAGCTGTGAGTGGACGTGCAAGCTTAGAGAAATCTTTGATGAACCTCCTGTAAAACCCAGCATGACCAAGGAAGCTTCTAATCTCAGGAACAGAACGTGGAGGTTGCAAGCTTGTCATGACTTGAATCTTAGCCTTGTCGACTTCGATTCCTGCCTTAGAAACCTTGTGCCCAAGAACAATGCCATCTTGTACCATGAAGTGGCATTTCTACCAATTGAGAACCAAGTGCTTCTCCTCGCATCGCTGAAGCACCTTGCACAAGTTATCCAGACAGTTCTTGAATGATGATCCATACACAGAAAAATCATCCATGAAGACTTCCATAAACTCCTCAGTCATATCTGTGAAAATCGACATCATGCAACGCTGAAAGGTCGTTGGAGCGTTACATAACCCAAATGGCATTCTTCTGTAGGCGAATGTGCCATAGGGACATGTAAAGGTCGTCTTTCTCTGGTCCTCTAGATGTATAGAGATCTGGAAAAAGCCTGCCATCGAGGAAGCAGTAGTATGGGTGACTTGCTAACCTCTCCAGCATCTGGTCAATGAAAGGCAATGGGAAGTGATCCTTCCGTGTAGCCGCATTGAGCTTCCTGTAGTCAATGCACATCCTGTGACCAGTGATTGTCCTTGTAGGGATCAGCTCGTCCTTCTCGTTCTTCACCACAGTTATGCCTCCTTTCTTAGGCACAACGTGAACTGGACTAACCCAAGAACTATCTGAGATGGCATAGATAATCCCTGCTTCCAACAGTTTCATCACTTCCTTCCTGACCACTTCTTTCAGGTTTGGATTCAGCCTCCTCTGACACTCAATCGAAGACTTTGACTCGTCCTCCAGGTGAATCCGATGCATGCACAAGTCTGGTGCTATACCTGAAATATCAGCAAGAGAATAGCCAAGAGCCTTGCGATACTTGCGCAGCTTGCTCAGCAGTAAAGCAACCTCTGTGGTATTCAAAGAAGCATTAACGATTACTGGGTATGTGGAATTAGGACCAAGAAAATTATACCTCAGATTCGCTGGAAGTGGCTTTAGTTCCACCTTAGGAGCTTTCTCTATACTCCAATCTCCAAGCCCAGCAGCTTGCTTAGAACCATCGAGCAACTCTCCTTCTGCCCGTAGGGTATCGATCGATACCAAGGGGGTATCGATCGATACTGGTGATGCTGAATCAAGCAACTTCGAATATCCAGCAGTTTCGTCACATGAACGGACCTCTAAAGTGGCTGAACAGACCAATGCTCTCTCCAGTGGATCCTCAGGATGCATCTCCAGGAAGTACTCTTCAGCTATGTCACTGAAGGTGTCCACATAGAATGTCTGCCCATCGATGGTTGGCCTTTTCATCAACTTTTCCATGTTAAAGGACATTACCAAGTCACCGATGTTGAGAGCGATCTGTCAATTCTTGCAGTCAATTAAGGCTCCAGCAGTTGCGAGGAATGGTCTGCCCAGGATAAGAGGATCCTTAGGCTCAGCATCGTACTTCAGGACGATGAAATCTGTTGGGATCAAGCAATTCCCAATCATGACTGGGACATCTTCAAGTAGTCCCTCTGGAAGTCGCACTGAGCGATCAGCAAGTACCAGCGAAATCCTTGTAGATTGGAAATCTGTCATCCCCATTCGCTTGGCAACTGAGTGTGGCATAAGGTTCACACTCGACCCAATATCGCAGAGAGCTCGCTCAAATCTGTCTATGTAGATAGTGCAGTCCAAAACAAGGCTCCCTGGGTCTGGTAGCTTCTTAGGAATTTTGTTGAGCAGGAGCGCACTGCACTTAGCTGTGATCAACATGACACATTCCTCTATGTTCACGTTGCTGGAGACCATCTTCTTCACATATCTCCTGAAAGCTGGACATGTCTTAATAGCATCAACAAAAGGAAGCTCCACAACCAACTTATCCAGCATGGTCTTGCATCTGGCATCTTCCCATTCCTTACTTGTCAGCTTAGGAAGTATAGGAAAAGGTGCCTTGGGTGTATACACCCTTTCCTTGACAATCTCGGGCTCCTTCTCTGGTTGCGTCTCAGCATCAACCGATACTTGAGGAGTATCGATCGATACACGGGTTTTAGGATTCACCCGAGTGGATGTCTGGACTGGTGTCGATCGACGCAGAGCAGTATCGATCGATACCTAGGGATTTTCAGAATCCCAATCGTCATCTCCAGCAAGATCGACGAGATTTCCTGCATTTTGGCTGTTCTTCACTCCTGTAAACACTTCTTTTCCACTCCTCAAAGTGATGGCGTTGATGTGTGCCCTTGGATTCTCAGTTTTCCCTGGAAGAAAACCTTCCTGTCTCTTTACTGTTGCTGCTGTCTGAGCCACCTGAGTTTCCAACTTCTTATGGGAAAGATTTATGGCTTCTATTTTCCCATTCAGATCGATATACAGAAAATCGAACTTCCCATTGAAATCCACTTGTAGCTTCTGCTGTCCCAGAAGAATCTGTTCCATCATGGATTCCATCTTGTTATCTGTGGATTTGGGAGATGCTGGTTGGTACGAAGAGTTCCCATAGTTGCGAGTAAAGTCGCTGCTCTGAAGTGGTTTCTGAGTGAATTGCTTCGCTCCGAAACCAGATTGATTCCCCTCTAACTTGTACCCACCTTGCTGATTGTTGTTGTTGAAGTTCCTGTTGTTGTTGTACCCAAATTGCTGACCCTGAAAACCAGAACCGCCAACGTAGTTAACATCCTCTTCTTCTTCTTCCACATTCGCGACTTCATCAGCAAAGTGCACAGATTTCTTCTGCTTCCCGACCAGGAAATCCAGTTTGGCCTGCATGTCAGCAATCTGCGATCCCTCCGTTCCTCCAGCTTGCTTTTTCCTCTCGAAATCGGCATTCTTGGTGCTATTACTAGACGCCAAGTTCTCGATCAGCACAACTGCATCATCCGGATACCTGGTGAAAAAGTTCCCATTGCTTGCAGCATCCATACCCATCTGGTATCTCCAAACAACCCCTCTGTAGAAAGTGCCCAGCAGCTGCACCTGAGTGAACCCATGGTGCGGACAGTCTCTCTGATAAGATTTGAATCGAATCCATGAAGCCTTAAATGCCTCTGCCGGACCCTGAGCGAACGGAGAGATCTTGTTCATGAGCTCCTCAGATCTTGCATCATCATAGAAATTAACCAGGAACGCGTTCCTCGTTTCATCCCATGTAGTAAGTGAATCAGGAGCTAGCTGCTTCAGCCAATAAGCAGCATCTCCACCAAGAGAGTACGGGAAGAGTTTGCAGAAAAGGAACTCATTTGGCACTCCATTGTACTTCATGCCAGTGACCAAGTCCTCGAACCTTTCGATGTGATCCATGGGATGCTCATGAGGTAGGCCATGGAATGGGTTCTGACTTACGAGAGCGTAGTAGGCAGGCTTCAGCTCGAAGTCATTCCTCTGAAAAGTCGTGATGCGAATCGCAGCTCGATTGGCAAAGAACTGATCAGGCCTGTTGTGCTCGCCAAGTGTTCTAGCTCGATCACCTGCAGCATTCCCAACGTTGGCGCGCCCAGCTGGCGCGACAATCTCAGCAACAGGAGCAGGGACAATGATGTTTCCAGCTTCATCAAGTCGCTGCCCTCCTTCATTGCACACATGACCCTGTTGGTCTCTCAAGACTCCACCTTCATCAGCTCTTAAAACCACTGTGTTATTCATCCCTGATGTTTGCTTGGTCTTTCTGTTTGTGCGTTCTAAACGTGCTAGCTTCTCTAAGGATAGATTGACTAGCGGAGTGCTCTTGTTTCTTCTGGTTTCACGGTTAGGCATGCACCTGAAATACAAAGATCAAGAACGTAAGTAACCAAAGACACGATGAGTATCGACCGATACTGGATGGTATTGATCGATATCAACAAGAAAATCGCCTCGGTATCGACCGATACTAGGTAGTATCGATCGATACAGACGGGCTTAGTCGAAACTCGACAGCTAAAATTTAATGGTGAAATTGAATCCCCGGCAACGGCGCCAAAATTGATATGCTCAATTTAATACCCTAACAGTACTAAAGCAGTAGTCGTAGTCTAGCTAGGGGTCGGACACAAGGACTCACAGAAATCACCCAATAAATTATATAGTATCAAGCTAAGCTAAGCAATTCAGATTTAGCAGAAAACAGAAAGTAGTAAACGAGTTATATTCGATGGGAAAAAGATAGGTTCAAGGATATTTCTCAGGAAATCAATGAATGCACAATAAACTAACTAATCAGGGTTCATGTTAAGCACGGTTCTCGAACTCAAATCACTAGAATATAATTAACCAACTATCGTTGCGAAAACTATCTAAATCTAAACTTTAGAATCCCAAATCTCTTTGCAAATTCCTAAAAATAAATCAGCCTTAATTTCAAGTTTGATATGTTCACAAATTAATTAAACCAAATCTCTTTGCGAATAATCAATTTGCTCACCCTAAGTTCTATCAGGTAATTAATCGCACTGTCGTGCCTAATCAATTATCCTAAGATCTAAGTTCCAGGTGATCAATCTAGAATTAGCTTTGAGAACAACCTAAGGTGAAGAACTAATTCAGATTATGAACCCTAAATAACTAATCAACCTAGCATTCAAAGAAATCCCTTATGAGAATCCCCAAACTTAACAATTATAATTTTGTTTTATGAATACTTTTTATGTTTTATGAATTTTAATTATTTTTTAATAATATATTTAATACAAATAAAATAATTTAATTAATAATTTCATTATTATTAATTAATTATAAAATATATTTAATTAAAAAATTAAATATTAATTTAAATTTTATAACTAAAACAGATTATTAAATTATCCATCGGAAACAATCCGTGGAAAATCCATCAGAACAATTCCGTGGGAAATCCGTCGGAACCATTCCGTCAGATATCCGTCGGAACCATTCCGTCGGAATATCCGTCCGAATAAATAGTCGTCGGAATACCATCAGAACATTTCCAATGGAATTTCCGTCGGATATAGGGCCGTCGGTAATCCGTCGGAATAATGCCCGACGGTGTATATCCGTCGGAACTTTCCCACGGATTTCCGACGGATTTTATTTTCCGACGAGCTGGAATTGATGGGATTTATCCGTCGGAAAGGACCTTTTCCGATAGATTTTCGACGGAATTAGCCGTCGGAAAATGGCTGTTTTCTTGTAGTGATAAACCTAGAACGAATATATTTTTATAGGGTTTTTGTAACTAGAATTGTAAAGAACGAGAAACGAAAAAATTCTACTAATCTAATCTAAGAAAATCGATGTGTATTCTAAACTAAGGAATTTTAACTACTAAACTAATTCTAAGGGAAACTAAACCTATCCTAAGAAAAACTAAAACTATCCTAAAACCTAAGAAAATCAACTACTAACCTAGACCTAATGTAATCGATAACTAAACTACTTCTACGGAATCAATTGTTAAACTAAACTACTAAAGAAAATTGTAACTATTCTAAAAATTGATGGGTCGAGAGGAATATCTCGGGGTGTGCTCGATTCAATCTAACGGCCCCTAGCTCATTAGGAACCGGTGTTTCTAGATTATAACTCCACAAACATGACAAAAAAAAGTAGTTTACTTCCGTATAACCTACTCCTTACAACCTATTCACTCGACCAGTAGCTTCCGTCTGTGGCCGCGTGTAAGCTTGTGATATATTAGTGGGTCCATAGGTTCACGACACTCCGTAAATATATTTCCGAAATCTTACGACGCGCACGCCTTGTGGATGAACTTTGCTGGTGATTAGATGCAACACTTCTGTGGTTCTAAACTCCCCCTATCAGCCTCTAGTTCATGGAACTATATTCATGCATTAACAACTTTCCACAAGAGGAGCTCTACAAATCGGCTAGGGTTTACTGAGTCAAATCCTTATCGAACATAGAATTCCCCTTGATAATCCTTAAAACCCAACAATCTAAACTACTCAAACATACTGGAAAAAAACATAATTAAATTAAGCATGAGATTGATGAAGAAGCCTCTTAAACAAGAACTAACCTTGGTGAGAAACCTCCTCACCAATCCCGAGAATCTCGATGCAAGAGTACAAGAAAGCGAAACTAATATGTATAATGGTGTCTAAAATTGGGGATGTCGAAATTTCTGTCTAAAACAAGTATTTATAGGTCTTCAACAGGCTTAGGTCGTTTAAGGGTTTGACGAGAAAAGACAGTTTTGGCCTCAGGTGAAGAAACATATCGTTTCGGGTGAAAATAGGCTAGCCCGCGGCTCCGTCTTCTCTGGCCACGGCGAACTGGCTTCCGGCCGTGGATGGAGTTGCTCCAGGGATGGCGGAACTGTGTTTGGCCGCGGCTCCGGCTCCTTGACCCGCGGTGGCTGCTTCTTCGGGCAGCTTTATCGGGCTTAAGTGCTTCGAGTATATTTTAGGATCCAACCATTGGATTGTCCCCAATCCAATTGCATTTGAAAGCTGGTTGTCTCTACTTTGTTGTCTACAAATTTGGTGATGATCAGACGGTTAAAAGGTCTTCTTTGATTGCAAGACTTCTTGATGGTCCAAGTTTATCCAAAAACGCACTTTTGCTCCGAAATGCACTCTTTTATTTCGAGTTACCTGAAAAGAGTCTTAAAACCGCAAACATGCGAAAACCGTAATAAAAGCATAGAAAACCAAGTGGAACATTTATTAAAGTGTTCTAAAATATATAGCAAAACGGGTAAAAATACGGTGTTATCACACCCCAGACTTAACCTTTGTTTGTCCTCAAACAAGATCAAACGAAAATCATCGGGAACTAGAAATCTCAGAAACCGTCATTCTAAACCATAACCATCGAACTACATCAATAGCAATCTAGCATAGAAAATTGTCACTAGAAGTTTCCGTAACACTAATCCACGGTATCCGTCATACGAAATATGAACTTTCAAAATCCAAAAATCAGGTCAACTAGCGTAGGTTTATCATCAACATGATTAAACCAAGACAATCGATGCTAGGTATTAAAGGCATTTAGATTGAGGTTAAGAGTGTTTCAGATTACCATAATTTTACCGGAGGGTGCGAGATATTATGCAAAACAGCAAGAGAGGAAAGACCTATTGATCACCACAACTTCCAGTAACTTCTTCTTACGTAAAAATGTTGCACTTCCTCCTTTCTCCAAAAATAGAAGTTTTCTGTCATTCCCCTCAGACTTAGAATTTTCTGTGGGCTCGAAATTACAGACTTCTCATAAACGAAGCATGGATGCCTCATAAGTATTTCGACCAACCTAGACTCTTTTTAGGCTTTTGTTTCCTTTCCCTTTCGATTATTTTCGAATTTTTTTTTTCTCGAAAGGGGGAAACGCCTTTTATCGAAGTAGAGTCTTAGGGGCACGAAAATTTACCATAATTTTGAGTTTTTCCAAGGCATAACCAAGCTCGCATCTTTGTTGAATTCACCACCACCGATTGCATATAGTCTTCGTCTTTAGTGACTGAAAGATGTGTCGTTCCTCCCTCTCAGGCGTTTTTGCACATATATGCACATAAGTCACAAAGAGAGTTGCATGATGTTTGAACAAAGGTTAAGTTTCGGGTGGGATGCCAACTAAAGATGAGCTGGCCATTCATGTATGACAAAGAGTGGTAAAAGTTGAAAGAACGTCATGAATGTATGATTCGTTATCTTTGCCTAAACCTTTGATAAGAAAAGTAAGTCAAGATTAAGTCCAAATAAAATAGAGCTAGCTTATTCTATCCTAGAGAATCTCTACAGTCTAAATTTCTTTGGGGATTTCGCATTAACAGAAACTCTAGCTACCGCCTAGTCTAGAACTAAATCACGAAACAGCATGTTACTAGGAGATAGCGTAGAAGCACACTGGTCGGTTATCGTCATGGATTTCTTCCATCATTCCCTCAAAAAGTATTCATACGCTTTTCGAAAAACTTGAAATTTTTTAAGAAAAACGTCGAAAAATGCGAAATGCAAACACAAATGAAAGAAGTGGTGGTTAGTAAGGGATGGAATCCTCCCCTAGACATAAATCACAATGTCCTCAGTGTGAAATAAATCGGGCAAGGTTGAATAATAGATGTATGTAATAATTGAAAAAGTTTCAGGAAAAAGAAATCTTACTTGGATGTGGTCGGGGAATGTATGTGGGGATGGAATGGGAGATGGTAGATGGTGATATGGTGATGGGAATGGATGTGATGATGCTTGGGAATTGTTTGGAATCGATCGAGGAACGAAACAAATCGTTCGAGATCGTCAGGGGCCGAGCGCAGGTCAACGGGCTGCAGCCGCGGCCAGTGGCAAGCTGGCCGCGGGTGGGTTAATCGTGACCGCGACCAAGGGCTAGCTCGCCTCGGGTCTGGCTGGTGCAGCCGCGGCCGAGCTTCTTTTGCGTTCAAGTCCTTCCTTGCGGTTCAGGCTGGACCGAGCAGCTTCAAACCGTGTCTCCATCTTTTTATTTTTTTGGTTTTTTTATTTTTTTTTTGTTTTTTAGAAAACTGAAAACTAAGAAAAGAAAAAGTTAGTAGAAAAAAGAAAGAAAAACGTACCTAAAATGGGTTGCCTCTAATTGAGCGCTTTTGTTTAAAGTCGTTTAGCTCGATGTTGGTATCGAGGTGAGCTTAGTTGTAGAAAGACAGTGTCTTACAACAAGTCTTCTTTGAACTTCTTTTGGTTTCCTCGTTATGTGAATCATCGCTTGTATGTGGATCGGGATCAAGTTCGGGATCTATCGTGTTAGAACATCTTTCTTCTCCTTTTTTTAGTGGTTTGGTAGTGTAGAACACGTCTTTGTCGATGTTAGCGAATGAAACACGTCGATTGGGCCAATCCATGATGGCTCTAACGGTTGATAAGAACGGCCATCCTAGAATTATCGGTGTTGCATCTTTCTTCGTTGTTTGGACGATGTAGAAATCGACGGGGGCTATGCAATCTCTGATTCTTATTGGCATGTCTCGGTAATCCCTTTTGGTGTGGTACAAATCTCGTCGGCCATTCTGATTTTCGTACGGGTAAGGTGTATGTGCTTAATACCGATGCGCTTTGCGGTCGATTTGGACATGATGCTCAAGCAAGCTTCGGAATCACAAAGAACGTTCTTAAATTTAACTCCACGGATTCTACAAGTGATAAGGAACTGACCTTGTTCTTTGATTTTGTGGAGACTCCTAACGGGTTTTCTCCACTTTCTCTTCTACTTCGTCGATAGCATAAATGAGTCGGTCTAGTGTAAGATCAAGCTCTCTCGTTTTGTTCTCTTCCCATAGCTCGAGGGTGTAGTTGTAGGTGGTGTTACTGTTGTCATTTACGGAGTTATCCAAATCATCAAGTTTGTAGTTCAAAGTACGTAACCCATCACTAGCATCTTTAAGGGTCTGTTCATCAAGGATTTTGATGTGGACAGTAAGGTCATCGATCTTCTTGTTGAATTCGACGGAGATGGAATCTATTTTCTCATTCAAAATGGCTCTGAACTCGATTTGAGACTCAGTGGTTTTATTGAGGACATCTTCTATTCGCTTCAAACGAGCGCTGAATTCCAAGCTTTCATCGTGCTGGTTCCAGATTCGGTGAGGAAGACGGTATGCTTGTTGTCTAGAGTTGGCAACGGGCGACGCAAAAGGCTCGTCTCGGTAGTAAGGAGGCTCGTGGCTTCCTTGAGAGTAGTTGGTCGGTACTGATATATCATGGTTTTTACCCTATTTAAGCCATGATATAAGTCCTTTTTATAGAGTCTTTATAGTATTTTGGAGTCTTTTAGAGTCTTTTGCAGGTCTTAGCACGTTTGGAGCCTAATTGGAATTATTGGAGCTTTCTGGAGCAGTTTGGAGCAGAAGCTGAAGTCGTGTTGCTGAGTACCTGATTTCACGACAAGCATCGATCGATACCCATCGCAGCATGATCAAGACACGCGACTTAATGAAGAGTTGAAGAATTGCAACTTGGTCCAGAAGTCTTTAATAATTACAAGAAGACCCAATTCGTGTTTTAGGTTATTTATAGGATTTTTACAGCCACTTGTAGGCTAAGTTTGATTTTTCTATACTTTGGTTTGAGACAAGTCTGAATTTCCTTTCGTCCGAGATCAGATCTCAAAACCTTTTGTTATTCTTTCTATTCTATTGATGATTTATTCAAACATATTGATTGTTTCATTCTCTATGTCTGAGTAGATCCACTTTAGGTTTAGTGTTTTCTCATAAAGGATTTCTTTGAATGTTAGGTTGATTATCTTATTAGGATTCACCATCTGAATTAGTTCTTCGCCTTAGGTTGTTCTCAAAGCGAATTCTAGGTTGACGAATCTGGAACTTAGATCTTAGGATAATTGATTAGGCACGAGAGTGCTATTAATTACCTGATAGAACCTTAGGTGAGCAAATTGATTATTCGCAAAGAGATTTGGTTTAATTGATTTGTGAACATATCAAACCTGATTTTAAAGCTGATTTAGACTTTAGGATTCGCAAAGAGATTTGGAATTCCTAGGATTTAGATTTAGATAGTTTTCGCAACGAGAGTTGGTTAATTATACTTTAGTGATTTGAGTTCAAGAACCGTGCGTAATCTGAATCCTGTTAGTTAATTTAGCTGCATTCAATGATTTCCTGAGAAAAACCCTGGGCCTATATTCTCTCCATTGATTTACAACCTTTTTAATTTCTGCACTGCTTTCAATTACATCTGTTTCACTTAGCGTAATTCCGCATCTAGAATCTATTGTGTGTTTCTGTGAGTTCTTGTGTTCGACCCCTAGCTATACTACGACAACTGCTTTAGTACTGTTAGGGTATTAAATTGAGCATATCAATTTTGGCGCCGTTGCCGAGGACTCAATTCGCCATTAGATTTTAGCTAAGAAATTCGTCTAAATCGCCCGAGTATCGATCGATACCCGACGTATATTTCAGTTACTTACGTTCTTGATTTTCTGTTTTCAGGTGCATGCCTAATCGAGAAACCAGAAGCAACAAGAACTCTGAGCTAGTTGATCTATCACTGGAACAACTAGCGCTTGTGGAACGCACGAACAAGAAAGCAAAGGAATCAGCTAAGATGAACAACAATCAGTTGGTTCGTGATGCAGCTGGTGCTTACAGAGACCAAGAGGGTCGGTTGTGCAATGAGCAAGGACAACGTCTGAATGGAGAGGGGATCGTCATACCACCTGCTCCTGTTGTCGCTGCGAATGTCGCGGGGAACGCGAGGAATGACGTGGTTATTCGAGGAAGGACGATTGGTGAGTACAACAGGCATGACCAGTTTTTCGCCAATCGGTCAGCGATTCGTCCTCCTGCGTTCGAGAGGAATGACTTTGAGCTGAAGCCTGCTTACTTTGCTCTTGTGGGACATCATCTCTTTCATGGTCTTCCTCATGAACATCCAATGGACCATGTAGAGAAGTTCGAGGACTTGGTCACTAGCATCAAGAGCAATGGAGTGTCCTACGACTATCTATTTTGCAAGCTCTTCCCTTACTCTCTAGGTGGAGATACGACCTACTGGCTGAGGCAGCTACCTCCTGGTTTGCTAACTACTTGGGAGGACACTAAGAGAGCCTTCCTGATCAACTTCTACGATGATGCACGATCTGAGGATCTGAGGAATAAAATCTCCCAATTTTCTCAAGGACCTACTGAGGCGTTCAAGGCTGCTTGGACGAGATTCAGATCGTATCAGAGAGATTGTCCACATCATGGATACTCTGATGTGCAGCTGCTGGGTATCTTCTTTCGAGGAGTAGATTGGAGGTATCAGATGGCTCTGGACTCTTCAAGCAATGGTAATTTCAACACCAGGTACCCTGAGGATGCCTATGTGTTGATTGAAAACTTTGCATCTAGTAGTAGCACCAAGAGCGCAGACTTTGAGCGCAAGAAGCTGGCTGGTAACATGGATGGGTCACAGATCGCTGAAGTTAAAGCTCAGCTGGATTCTATGCACAGTCTTCTGCTGGGAAGGACAACAAAGGCCGTCCACTTTGCTGCTGAGAATGAATTGGAAGATGTCAACTACATTGGTGGTTCTGGTTTTCAGGGTCAGCGATTTGGATACAACTCCAATCGAAACTTCACCAACAATGCTTAGCAAGGAGGGTACCAATCCCCACCCCCCAAAACTCATGAGAGTAAGATTGAGGCTATGCTTGAACACCTGGTTCAAGGGCAGGAGAAGATGACAGTCACCTTCAATGGTAAGATGGACACCATGTACATCGATTTGAGTGGAAGGATCGAGGCACTAAATACGAGTCACAGGATGCTGGAAACGCAAGTAGCTCAGTCTGCAGCAAATGCCAAGGGAAAGACAGTTCATTCACACAATGCTCACGTCAATGCAATCACTTCCATTGCATAAAATTTCGATAAGGATCCTGAAATCACCAGAGTATCGATCGATACACCCTTGTATCGATCGATACCAGCCCAGACACTTGCTCGAATGGATCCAAAAACCCGTGTATCGATCGATACCTCATTGGTATCGGTCGATACTGAGGCGATCTTAGAGGAGACACCGGAGATGTCGATTGTGGTACCTAAAATACTTCCAGAGAGAGTCTATATACCAAGGATACCTTATCCCATAGCTCTTGAGAAGGCTAAGAAGGAGGTAGAAGATACCAGATGCAAGGCTTTGCTGGATAGTCTAATTGTGGAGCCTCTTGGTGATGATAAATCTGTCGAGGATGATTCAACGGCAAGAGTATCGATCGATACCCTACCTGGTGTCGATCGATATCCCTCGCAGAACGAGCCAAAACATGTGAAAACACCTGAGCTGATGGAAGAAAGAGTTCGCAGACCCAAGAAGGTGAATCCTATTCATAAACATCTCAGAGATCCCATCTCTCCAAAGCAGCTGCGTGGCTTTGAGAAGATGGTAAGAAGGATTTCCCCTGATTCAACCTTTGAAGAAGCTCTAGAGTGCCGTCCTCTGCTAAGTCACTTCAAAGATTGCAGAGAAACTGATGAAGAGATTAAGGCACTCTTCATTAA
>PKML01064955.1:41541-63427 GCA_002933935.1 Eutrema yunnanense | reverse complement strand
GGTTATGCACGCCAGATATTCCGGGTATGGAATATGGGTGATGCCGGTGTTGCCTTACGAGGATTTACACGGATCACGGGAGGTAGTTCAGTCGAGATGCTTATAGATGTGTGACTTATTGCTCGTTGAGAGGACTAGTTCCTCTGGTGCCGATAACTCGCAGGACTGTGTGTCTTGAGAGTGTGACTGGCGATGTACCCAGGCTCGGGAGGTTTATAGCCTAGAGTGATACGTGATACCGTGGATTCGTAAGGAGTATATCCTAGACGTAGGATATATTCCCTAGAATGGAGTGGTATGGGGTATTGAGACTCTTGTAGGTTATATTACCGAGGGGAGTGGTACGGCAGATACCCAGAACTCGGAGATGCTGCGGTGTCTTGGGTGATGGGGTATGGTTGATACCTTGCGAGGTATGGTGGATATCCTGCGGGATATGGCTGACGCTCGAAACTCGGAGATGATGTGGTGTCTTGAGTGATGGGGTTGGCGTGTGTTTGAGCAATAAGTACATATGATGCCGCGGCGTCATAAGCATAGGGACTGAGTGGGAAACCTCGGAGGTTGGTTTTTGGACCTCGTGTGAGTGTTGAGATAGCCGGGTTGGCCAAGGATTGTGTAATCGTTGCGACGATTAAGGTTCATTGGAGATGAACGGTTCATTGGAGATGAACGGTAAAAAAGATTCGAGGTCGAATCTAAGTTAGTGGGGGAGAATTGTAACGCCCGCGTTCCGGAAGAATTAATTATTGAGGAAAAATAATTAATTAGGGTTTGTTCCGGGGGTGGTATCGATCGATATTGGCCTGTATCGATCGACACCAGCTGGGTTTTCCCCTTGTTGTCTTCTCCTCTTATCTTCTTTCGGGTATAAAAACCATTCCCTTGAAGAAAATGAGAAGGGTCGCGAGAGAGAGAGGGAGAGAGAGAGAAGGAGAGAAAGAGAGAGAAAGAGCTTGGCGAAGCTTGGATCTTGCGAGATCGAGAGAGTTTGAGCTTGGGAGAAGCTTGAAGAAGAGGTTGGGAGAGCTTTGTGTTGGCGTAAGCTTGTGAGAAGAGAGGAAATGTCTTCTTGAGCTTGGGAAGTCATCCTAGAGCTAGATCCAGCCGATATAAGGTGAGTTGGGACCAAAGGTTAGCAATTAAGCTTGTGTGGTGCTTTGTTAAGCTTGATTGATGAATTTTGTGACTTGTATGCTAGTGAATCGCATGGGAGTATCGACCGATAACATGTTAGTATCGATCGATACCCGTCCCTTGGCGGTGGTCTCGTATTGTGGTTGTATCGATCGATACCAGGTGTCGTTTTGGGAATCGATCGATACCAGTCCCTTGTCGGGAGTTGTGTGTTGTTTGGGTATCGATCGACACTAGGGGAGTATCGATCGATACCAGTTGCGTTTTTGTGCGGGAAGTTTAATTATTGATAATTGTTGATTGTGCTTATTGGTAGCCTGTTGTTGGGATGATCAATCTCAATCAGCATTTGGTTAACCAAATGTTGATGCATCACTTTTGTCGATGCAGGTAAAGATAAGGCGTGATCGTGGAATCGAGGCGGTGAAGAGGGGATGATTAGGACCCGGGGCTTTTATTATCGTTGTTGTTGCTTTTACTGTTGTAAAACCGTTAGCTTGTGTAAGCTGTAGAACTTGTGTTGTATTGTTTAATTAGTATTGTTTAATGTTTAATTATTATTGTTTAATTATATCTGCAAAAAAAAAAAATGCGGTCCTTTCAACTAAACTAATGCTAAGGGAAACTAAACATATCCTAAAAAAAACAAAAACTATCCTAACACCTAAGAAAATCAACTACTAACCTAGATCTAATGGAATCGATAACTAAACTACTTCTACGGACTACATTGCTAAACCAAACTACTAAAGACGGTTGTAACTATTCTAAAAATTTGATGGGCCGAGAGGAATATCTCGGGGTATGTTCGATTCAATCAGACGGCCCCTAGCTCATTAGTAACAAGTGTTTCTAGATTATAACTCCACAAACAGGACAAAATAATGACGTAGTCTACTTGCGTATAACCTACGCACTACAACCTATTCACTCGACCAGTAGCTTACGTCTCTGGTCGCGCGTAAGATTTTGATATGCTAGTGGGTCCATAGGTTCACGCCACTCCGTAAGTATACTTCTGAAATCTTACGACGCGCACGCACTACGCACTACAACCTGGTTTTTAACTTATTTCTTCTATTTAAACTCTTGTAATCTTATTTGAGAAACAATCCATCTTTTTATTGAAATCGTTGAGAGTGATTGTATTTTGTTTTTTTTTAACACAATTGATTGCTTGGTGTGTCATATCCAACAATCACCCCCGATCTGTCTTGGTGTGTCATATTCAAGAGATCAAATGATATATCAGAAGTCTTCTGAAACTTCTGTGTGGCCTAACAATCCATCATGTTGATCTTTGAGGCTTCACAGCTTCGTTGAACCATCTTCTATCCATTCACCAACCTTAGAGTGACGAGTCCTTGAGAGGATAATATGCTCAAATTAATACCCTATTTAGATACTAAAGCAATTGTCGTAGTATAGCTAGGGGTCGAACACAAGGACTCACAGAAACACGCAATAGATTATATAGATCCAAAATACGCTAAATCAAAAGATGTAAACGAAAACAAGTACGGAATTAAAAGTGTTGTAAATCAATGAAGGAAAATATAGGCCCAGGGTTTTTCTCAAGAAATCAATGAATGCAGCTAAATTAACTAACAGGATTCAGATTATGCAATGTTCTTGAACTCAAATCACTAAAATATAGCTAACCAACTCTCGTTGCGAAAACTATCTAAATTTAAATCTTAGGAATTCCAAATCTCTTTGCGAATCCTAAAATCTAAATCAGCTTTAAAGTTCAGGTTTGATATGTTCACAAATCAATTAAACCAAATCTCTTTTCGAATAATCAATTTACTCACCTAGGTTCTATCAGGTAATTAATCGCACTCTCGTGCCTAATCAATTATCATAAGATCTAAGTTCCAGATTCGTCAACCTAGAATTAGCTTTGAGAATAACCTATGGTGAAGAACTAATACAGATGGTGAATCCTAAACAGATAATCAACCTAGCATTCAAAGAAATCCTTATGAGAAAACCCTAAACCTAAAGTGGATCTACTCAGACATGGTGAATGAAACAATCAACATAACTGAATAAATCATCAATAAAATAGAAAGAGTAACAAGAGGTTTTGAGATCTGATCTCGGACGAAGGGAGATTCAGACTTGTCTCTCTTAAACTAAAGTAAAATAAAGCATAGCCAACAAGATGGCTGTAAAATCCCTATAAATAACCTAAATCACGTTCTGGGCTTTCTTGTAAATATTAAAGACTTATGGGCACTTTTGCAATTCTCCAAGTCTTGGAAAACTCGCGGGTCGTGTCTGCTTTGATGGGTATCGATCGATACTAGGCAGTATCGATCTATACCAAGGCTTCATATCGGGTTCTCAGCAACACGAACTTCTGCTTTGCTCCAAATTCTCCAGAAAGCTCCAATATCTCCAATAATGCTCCAAACGTGCTAAGACATGTAAAAGACTCTAAAACACTACGAAATAGACTAAAGACTCTATAAAACATACTTATATCATGGCCTAAAAGGGGTAAAAACCATGATATATCAACTCCCCCAGACTTAGCCTTTGCTTGCCCTCAAGCAAAACAGAAAACTAAACCAGAGAAAGAGGTTTGAAAACGCGTTTGAAAGACTTAGCCTTTGCTTTGCTTTTTTGAAAGACTTAGCCTTTGCTTGCCCTCATCACCAGTTTCATCGCTGCAGCTTATGTTCAAGAACCTTCTAGATTCTTTACCAGACAATATCATGACAAGGAACCACCCTTTTCACACTTTTTGTATCAATTTCTCTCCCCCAGACTTATTTCTTATTATGTTTTTTTTCTTTTATTTTCAGCTTTGCATATACACATCAAGGTATGAGACGCGAGTATTGATGGTGTTAGCTACCGAATCCCCGGTTCTTCCCTCTCAATGTATCAAAGGATGTAGGCGAATAATGGCATCATAGAAAAATCCTAGCCTCGCTTCCAATCCTTTGTGTGATCATTCCCTCTTAAGTAGAATAATGGGATCGCTGGAAATTTTCCTAACCCTCTACTCAGAAGAAAATCATTTCAATCTTTTATGCTCTTATTTATCAACTTATAACAGGGGAGAGAGATACTATTACTCTAAACACATGGGTTCCTTTATCAGATATGAATGATGAATCAAGCTCTAAAAACACTAACCACATTGATGAAGTGCAGAAATTTGGCTCAGGTTTCAGAAGAACTCTGCTGGAGACATGGATGTTTTCTAGTCAACTGGTCAGTCCTTGGATTTTTCATTAGTCGATCTAGAGCTGATCCTGTAACACTGTGCACTCAAAAACAAAATCAAATCAATAGGTTCAAGCACATGATCATCATCTCCAACAAATTTTGACTCAATAAAACGACAATTTTTTTTATTTTATGACTCTAAGAAAAACGAAAACAATGTCAGCAGACACCTCCCCCAGACTTGAACAACATTGTCCCCAGTGTTATCTAGCCTAGAGTCAGTGAAAGAAAACAAAAGAACTGAATAAAATTGGGAAAAACAAGAAGTTACCTTGCTGGAACATTGAGTATCGATCGACACACAGCCTGGTATCGATCGATACCAGACTTAAATCGACATGAACCTTTCTCAATCGCGTAGGGTATCGATTGATACTGAAGGGTATCGATCGACACTCGGGCGATTTTGAGTTTGCTCCTTGTTTATCCTAACACAAAACGAAAAATAAAAAGAAAATACTTATATATATAGACTCACCAGTGGGTTGCCTCCCACCAAGCGCTCGTTTAACGTCAATAACTTGACTGTAACGCCCTTCAGGCTGGATAAGAGTGAGAGCTTGCACCAAAACAGGCTCCACAACTTGACATTGCTAGCTTCAGAGTTTTGCTCAACATGCCTTCCATAAACTCTTGTCCTTTCTCTATCAGCTCCGAAGTAAGAAGAATTCTAGCCTTAGAGAATGGCTTCGAAGCTCCTTTGCACTTGACCTTATACTCAATCGAATTCCCATCACTCTTCTGAGGGATTAAAGTGACATGGGGATTCTCGACTTTCCTGCTATTGGCCTTCTTCTTTGTTGCCTTAGCCTTCTTGACAACTTCCTTGGGGACGCTGGGCGGTTCAACTGGAACGTCTGTGACAGTAGGCTCATCAGGAGGTTCTTCCAAAATATCAATTGCTAGCGACTCTCCTGTGACAACCTCGATGCTAGAGACACGTGTGGGAGCACTCCTAGGGGGAATTACCCCTCCGTCAATGTAAGAGAAAGATATTCTCTTATTAGGCGTGTCTATTATCGCGCCAGCAGTAGCCATAATCGGTCGTCCCAGGAGCAAAGACACTTCAGATCCTTCACTCATCTCCACAACCTGAAAATTAGTGGGCACCAGACAATCTCCTACTTTAACAGGCAAAGCATGGATAGTACCGCATGGAGGTGAGGTGGAGGAGTTCGCAAACGTGAGAAGAATCGTAGGGGGTCTTGATATCAGCTTTCAATCGTTCAACAATTCCCCTTGATATCACATTGACGCTAGACCCTGAGTCAACGAGAGACGCATCGAATTCAACTCCTGAGATGGAGCATGGAACTGCGAATTTCCATGGGTCTTCCCTCTGTGTCAACTGCCGCAGCGGTAGTGATTTGCGTCTTGCCTCGATAAAGAGCACTTCGATCTCTTCCAGACTTTCTCTGCAATCTTTGAAGTGACTTAGCAGAGGACGGTGTTCTAGAGCTTCTTCGAAAGACGATTCAGGAGAAATCCTTCGTACCATATTCTCAAAGCCACGCAGCTGCTTTGGAGAAATGGGATCTATGAGGTGTTTAGGAACAGGATTCACCTTCTTGGGTTTGCTAACACTTTCTTCAATCAGCTCAAGTGTTTTCACAATTTATGGCTCGTTCAACGAGGGGTATCGATCGATACCAGGTAGGGTATCGATCGATACGCTTGCTCTTGAATCGTCTTTGACAGATTTATGATCATCAAGGGGAAGCTCCACAATCAGCTTATCCAGCATAGCCTTGCATCTGGCGTCCTCTACCTCCTTCTTAGCTCTCCCAGCAGCTCTAGGGTAAGGTATCCTCGGTAGATATACTCGTTCTGCAACTTCTTTAGGCACCACAGTCAACATCTCAGGTGTCTCCTCATAAATTGCCTCAGTATCGACCGATACCAATGGGGTATCGATCGATACACGGGTTCTTGTATCCATTCGAGCATGTGTCTGAGTTGGTATCGATCGATACAAGGGAGTATCGATCGATGCCTTGGCGATTTCTGAATCCTCTTCGAAATTCCCTGCACTTGAGGTGATTGCATTGACGAGTTCATTGTGTGATTGAACCATCTTCCCTTTGACATTTGCTGCAGTCTGAGCTACTTGCGTTTCCAACATCTTGTGACTGGTATTGAGAGCCTCGATCCTTCCCCTTAATTCGGTGTATACGGCATCCAATTTCCCATTGAAAGTTACCGTAATCTTTTCCTGCACTTGAACCAGCTGTTCAAGCATAGCCTCAATCTTACTCTCAGGAGCTTTCGGTGGTGGGGATTGGTACCCTCCTTGCTGAGCATTGTTGGTGAAGTTTCGATTGGCGTTGTATCCAAATCGCAGACCCTGAA
Source organism: Eutrema yunnanense (assembly GCA_002933935.1). NCBI lineage: Eukaryota > Viridiplantae > Streptophyta > Magnoliopsida > Brassicales > Brassicaceae > Eutrema > Eutrema yunnanense. The sequence goes on along the minus strand of PKML01064955.1, from coordinate 56,698 downwards.
AACCAGAACCACCAATGTAGTTAACATCTTCCACTTCATTCTCAGCAGCAAAGTCACTACAAGAAATCTGGGTTTTTATAGCATGCCAGTATAGCGTTTTTTTCAATTATGCTATGGTTGACATACCTCTGGTTTTTACATAGCGTTTGTATATTTGTAACCGCTATTATAAAGTGGTAGAAATTAAAATCAGAGTCACGCGTCTCGTTTTAAGATGTAACCCACATGTTTAATAGCAAAACCATAATTGAAAACGCTATCAAAGTCTTAGGCGGTAAACGAAAATTAAGTACCGCGACACTTAGAAAAAATTAGGCTCCAAAGAAAAAAACCTCAACCTAATTTTCATGTTCTTCCCTCTCTTCCCTCTTTGGTGTTCAGAAACCCAATTACCATCGTCACACTCCTATTCGATTTCGGCGCCTCCGTAACCGCAAATCTCTCCTCCGGTCATAATTGAAAGCTCTGTAGCCTCGATTTTGCTCTGGAAACGGTGTTTCTACTCCGTCGCCTCCTGAGCTTCTGTAATCTCTCCTCCGGACATTTCTACTCTGTCGCCTCCTGAGCTTCTGTAATTTCTCCTCTTTGCCTCCTGAGCTGGTGGTGTCTCCGTCGTTCTCCTCCAGCTGCATTCACGAAGAAGAATCCCACTACAGGTAAAGAATTTTCAGATTTATGAAGTTAAGAATTCTAAAATCGATTTTTCTTTCTCAGTATGTTATAGATCTGAAGCTAAGAACCCTAAATTACTTTTAGTTTCATCTTACTATAGAAGGAATCGAAGCTCCAGAGATTTCAAAGAGGACTTAACACGAATATAAGGAAGAGAATCAATCTGCTTCACCATTTTCAGGTTATCTCCAACCTTTATTCTCGATTTATGGTAAAGATCTTTTTACGCATTATAAATCTAGACATTCGTGTTATTGCTTTGCAGGTAGAGCTTGTTGCAACACTAGGAATCAGAAAACCAATCCGCAGAACCGTATACAGGTTGGTTGTTGTTGTGATCGTGTGAGATTTTCAAGTTTTATGAGCTAGTTTCTTTGGTAGTTTGATTGGTTTAAATGTTGAATGTGAATGTGTTTGTTTGGTGCTTGTTTGAAGTTACTAGTTACTAGTTTATCTTGTAGGTTACTTCACTGTTGTTGTTGTTTGAAGTTAGGTATGACATTGATATGGCTTGTCTTTGCAGTGTGATTTTTAAGTTGTCTAATTTTTTTGGGTACCACGATTCTTTTGTTGATGATCTTTGTTTTGCAGCTGTAGTATAGTGTTAAGTCTCTCTGATCACGATTCTTTTGTTGATGATCTTTGAGATTGAGATTGGTACCTAGCTAGTCTCACCTCTAAAATAGCTTAATAAGATTTTGCTTTGCATTGTGAAGTTACATATGATTTCTCACCACCTGCATAATAAGCTTTTGCTTTGCATTGCTTGGAGCTGTTGAAAAATGGATAAAGCTTCTGTTTCTGACTACTATGATTGTGAAGTTACATATGATTTCTCACCACCTGCATAATAAGCTTTTGCTTTGCATTGCTTGGAGCTGTTGAAAAATGGATAAAGCTTATGTTTCTGACTGCTATGATTGTGATCGTTTAATGACAAAACCGATGATGATGTTCCCATGAACTGTTTCACTATGATCTTTGTTTGCCTTTTGGACCAGTAACAAAAAGGAGGACATAATGGAAGCAAGGAAAGAGATCATTTGCGGACTACCAGCGTATGGAATCATACCACACTTCCTCCAACAGCCACAACAAGAATCTGAAGTTGATACAGGAAGTGATGTGGAGGAGATCACACACTTAGAGTATAGACGCTCTCTCGCTCACCGGGGATACTTGATACGGGCTGAGGAAGACGATGAAGACATTGAACCTGATTTCCGAAGAATTATTCCACACCTCAGAAAGGAAGAACAAAAGCTCTGAAACCAACTCAACTCCGCTTCAATGAAACGACCAAAACAAGAACTAGGAGAATCCTCAAGAGGCAAGGGTCGAGACAAAGGAGCAGAATCCTCAAGAGGCAAGGGTTGAGACAAAGGAGCAGAATCCTCAAGAGGCAAGGGTCGAGACTAAGGAGCATAATCTATGTATTTTGTAATGTGTAAAAAGACTAGTTGGTTTAATGGGAATCTATATTTTGTTTAAACCATGTTATTTTGTAATGTGTTTGATAATATGAAACCTTTGAGTTAATGTGAATCTTTTTTTTTATAATTCTTCTTTTTAAATTAAATGTATTTAAATTAAATTAATATTTACATAAAAAAAAATAAAAATATGTTAATGACCAACCAAAATATATTAGTGTATAATGCATAAGAGTTAAATTGTATCTTGATCATAAATTCTAAATTTTAAATGGTAAAACTCTTTAAAATAAACATCAAATACTATACTTATATAAAATATTTTTTTTGCAAAAATTTAAAAAAGATTTAAGCGTTGAGTATTTTATTTAGGGTTTAGAGTATTGACATTTAGGGTTTAGGTTATGTTGATTTAGGGTTTATGTTATATTGATTTGTTATGTTATGTTGTCAATTAACAAATAAATTTCTAAGAGTTTAGGGCATAGGGTATGAGGTTTAGGGTATACGGGTTATGATATTTTTTCTTGTTCTATTAACAATAGAAATATAATTTTAAGTATTAATGAGTATTTGATTTAGGGTTTATGGTATTGGCGTTTAGGGTTTAGGTTATGTTGATTTAGGGTTTAGGTTATATTGATTTATGTTTTATGTTATGTTGTCAATTAACAAATGAAAATGATTGCCAATGATTGCAAAAATGATTACAAACATATATACAAACCTTACAAACTAGTGATAAGTTAATAAGAGTTTAGGGCATAAGGTTTGAGGTTTAGGGCATAGGGTTTGAGGTTTAGGGTATAAGGGTTATGATATTTTTTCTTATTCTATTAACAATAGAAATATAATTTTAAGTATTAATTAGTGTTTGATCTAATATATGATTCACACTTGTAAGATATTTTTTTTTATATTTCTCAAATTAAAAAAATATATATATTATAAATAATTGTTTAACTAAATTGTAATATAGAATATAAATAACACCAAAAATTTCAGACCGCGTGAGACTTAGACAAACAAAATTTTCGGCCAAAATTTTCCCTCTTCTCTCTTCCCTCTCTTCCCTCTTCCCTCTTCCCTCTTCCCTTTTTGGCTCCAATTTGCTCGATTCTCACAAACTCCGCCTTTTCCCACTCTCTCCCACAGAAATTTCAGTTTCAATACCTAAGCTCCTTCTAGATTTTGCTCCAATTTCTCACAATCTCGATTTTATCACTGAGCCTCAATCCATCTTACCCTTTTGCCTTTCCGTTAAAGGTACTGCTTCCAGACCACCGCGAAGTTGAACTCGAGTTTTTTTCGGTTCTGATAAACAAATCGTTTTTATCTCTTCACTTGTAGTGATTTAGGGTTATTGCATGTTGAATTGATTCGTCTCGGTCGTGTTTACTCTTTTGCAGGAAGATTTCGATTCATATCTTGTTTAACTGCTTCCGTTAAAGGTACTAGTGTTGTGATTTTCTGGGTTTTTTCTTTCACTTTGGATTTTGCTTAAATGTGTCTGTGAGTTCAATCGATTTATACCATTGATTTGCTTTTACTTTGTAGCTCGATTTAAGCGAAAGGGAAGACACTTTATCAGGTAAAATCATTCAAACTTGATTCTTCTATCAGAACTCGTTGTGTGTTGTTGTTGTGGCTTAAAGTGACTGTCTCTGGTAATTACTTGTATGCACATTTGGTCGGAGCTGTTGTAACATGGATAAAGCTTGGGTCTGGTTACCAAGGTATTAACTTTACTGTCTGTACACATTTTTATTGATTTCATTTCATGAATTGTGATTTTGAATATTTATTTCTCATTTTCTATCATCTTACAGGAATAGCCTTGAGTATGAGCAAGGAGCAACTGAGTTTGTGTCTGATTCAGCAAGACGTTTGGGTAATCCAGCTGAAATGTTCTGTCCTTGCCTTGATTGCCGCAATGTCTGCCATCAACCTACTGAGACAGTTTTCGAGCATCTAGTGATTAGAGGGATGGATCAGAAGTACAAGAGGTGTAAATATTGGAGTAAACATGGGGATACAAGGGATGATAAGAAAACTGATGTTCACACGTCTGAATATGAGGCTTATGAGTTGATTAGGACAGCTTTTATGGCGAGTGAAGGCAATCAACCATCTAAGAAGCAGAATGCAGAAGGGTTTGAGGGCATTGACAATCGAGAAGAAGCTGAGTTTAGGAAGAAGTTAGAGGATGCAGAAACTCCATTGTACTCGACGTGTCAGAAATACACAAAGGTTGCTGCAATCATGGGTCTTTACCGGATAAAGGTCAAGAGTGGGATGTCAGAGAGCTATTTTGATCAGCTACTAACACTAGTTCATGACATGCTACCTGGAGACAATGTTCTACCTAAGTCTACAGATGAGATGAAGAAGTTTTTGAAACAGTTTGGTTTTGGTTATGATGTCATCCACGCCTGCAAAAATGATTGTATCCTTTATCGGAATCAGTATGAGGAGTTAGTGAGCTGCCCAAGATGTAATGAATCAAGATGGGAAAGGGATAGGCACACCGGTGAGGAGAAGAAAGGGATTCCAGCTAAGGTGCTTAGGTATTTTCCGATAAAAGACAGATTTAGGAGGATGTTTAGATCAAAACGGTTGGCTGAGGATTTGCTTTGGCACTTCACTAATGCTACTGTAGATGGTACTATGAGGCATCCAGTGGATTCATTGACTTGGGTTCAGGTAAACGATAAATGGCCGGAGTTTGCTGCTGAAGCAAGAAACCTTAGACTAGGGATTTCTACAGATGGCATGAATCCGTTCTCTATCCAGAACACCAAGTACAGCACATGGCCTGTTCTCTTAGTAAACTACAATATGGCTCCAACTCAGTGTATGAAAGCAGAGAACATCATGTTGACGATGTTGATACCTGGGCCAACCGCACCTAGCAACAACATTGATGTATATCTACAACCATTGATAGAGGACCTAAAGGATTTGTGGACAGAAGGTATGGAAGTTTATGATTCTTTTAAGAAGGAGAGTTTTACTCTAAGAGCTATGTTGTTGTGGAGTATCACAGACTATCCGGGTTTAGGGACATTAGCTGGATGTAAAGTGAAGGGGAAGCAAGCGTGTAATGTCTGCGGGAAGGACACACCTCATAGGTGGTTAAAGTTTAGTCGCAAGCATGTTTATATGGGCAACAGGAAGCGACTCAAGCCTGGCCATCCTTATAGACGTAGAAAATGGTGGTTTGACAACACGGTGGAGGTTGGTACTGCAAAGAGGATTCAGAGTGGAGCAGAAATATTTGAATGTCTTAGAGACTTTAGGAATGATTTTGGAAGACCTTTACATAAGAAAGGTAAGCGAAAAAGGATTGAAGCAGATGATGATGATGTCATTTCAGCTGAAGAATATGAAGAAGACGATGATCTGTGGCGGTGGAAAAAAAGGTCAATCTTCTTTGACTTACCTTATTGGAAGGTTAGTTTTGTTTACAATCAAATTTGACTATGTGATTCAGCTTAAACTTGGTTTCTGATAAGTACTTGTACATTATGTGGCAGGATATGCCTGTGAGGCATAACATAGATGTTATGCACGTGGAAAAAAATGTCTCTGATGCACTATTGTCTATTCTGATGCAAAGTGCGAAATCAAAGGATGGATTGAAAGCAAGAAAAGATTTAGAAGACATGGGAATTAGAAGCAACTTACATGCAGAGATACGTGGGAAGAGAACTTACTTGCCCCCAGCTGCATATTGGCTTTCTAAGGAAGAAAAAAAAATATTCTGCAGAAGGTTATCCAACTTCAGAGGCCCTGATGGGTATTGTGCCAATATATCAAACTGTGTCTCATTGGATCCTCCCATTATTGGCAGCATGAAGTCACATGACCATCATGTTCTAATGCAGAATTTTTTTCCTGTGGCGTTGAGAGGTTTACTACCAAGAGGACCTCGGATTGCAGTGACTCGTATATGCAATTACTTCAACAGACTGTGCCAACGCGTTATTGATCCAGAGAAGCTACTTACCCTAGAATCAGAGGTTGTGGAATCAATGTGCCAGTTGGAGAGATTCTTTCCGCCTTCACTGTTTGACATCATGTTTCACCTTCCACTACATCTTGCAAGAGAAGCACGCTTGGGTGGCCCTGTACACTTCAGATGGATGTATCCTTTTGAGAGGTAAACTTTTTTGTTTATGTCATATACTTCAATAATAAACTGATAGTATATGTATGTGGTATTCATTATAAGTTTACTTATTGACATGTAGGTACATGAAGACACTAAAGGCTTATGTCAAGAATTTTGCAAGACCAGAAGCTTGTATGGCCGAGGGATACTTGTCTGGTGAATGCATTGCATTTTGTTTGGAGTTCCTTCAGAAATCTGTTCCAGTTCAAGAAGCAAGTAATAGAAATGAAGATGTTCAGGCAACTCAAAATGTCCTTGAAGGCCGACCATTGCAGAAAGCTACAGAAGTGACTCTTACAGATAAGGAGAGAGATATAGCTCATCGGTATATTCTCATGAATACAGCAGTCATGGATTCTTATGTTGAGTAAGTGCAAACCAGAAAGAGTATTAGATATATAGACTTAAATATTTTGTTGCATTGGAGACTAACTTAATAGAAAATAGGTTGCATTTGGAAGAACTGCAAGCTTTAGATGTAAGATGCGCAAATAATGAAACCCTATTGTGGAAATATCATACAGAAAGGTTCCCCCAGTGGATCAAGGAAAAGGTTAGAAGGACCTCTTCTCTGATTCATAATAATGACTTGTGTTAAGTTTGAGATAATGACTTCTGTTTAGTTTCATGTTTCAAGTACCATGTTTAATGATAAGGACTTGTTTTCTGTTTCATGTTAGATACCAAATAACTCGAAGGACCATTCGAAAAAGCTGAGATGGCTTGCTTTTGGACGAAGAAACATTGCTCAAACATACAAGGGGTATATAGTTAACGTACATCGATTCCATACAGACAATGTAAAGCGGAAGACTCAAAACAGTGGAGTTACATATGAAGCATTTTCCATGTGTAGAGCTAGTGCTAAAGATTCTAAGCAAATGGCAGACATAGTAGCATACTATGGAGTGATAAAGGAGATCATATTGCTGGACTACCACATGTTCCAGGTTCCACTGTTTAAGTGTAGTTGGGCTAACAAAGGGAAAGGATTGAAAGAGGAAGACGGTTTCACACTTGTGAATCTCCATATGAACCAGTCATCATTTGTAAATGATCCTTACATTCTGCCATCGCAAGCAAAACAAGTTTTCTACTCTAGAGAAGATGACAACTCACCTTGGTATGTTGTCATGAGGGCACCACCAAGAGGATACCACGAGTTAGAGACAGAAGAGGAGATTGTTTCTGCACCATTATCAGTCCAGCAAATTGAAGATTTAGGGGATCAATCATCTGATGACGAGAGTTTCTGTGTTAGGAATGATTGCGAAGGTGTTCTAATAGATGATTAATGCTAAGTTTGGTTGTGTTTCAGGTAATCTGATACGATGAAACCAACATTTGTTAAGGAAAATGTCCGTCGAAGTAAGCGCCAAGCAGGCCTTGATGTGAGTCCTGAAGTGTCTTTGGATCAGAAGAAACACAAGAAGGCTGCTCCAGAGGTGAATGCTAAAATTTTTCCTGAAAAAGATGCTACTGGATACGAAGAAGAGGAACAAGATTTCATAGCAGTCATGGATAACGAGAAAAACAAAGTTGTTGACGAAGAAGTGGAACAAGATTTCATAGCAGTCATGGATAACGAGAAAAACAAAGTTGTTGACGAAGAAGTGGAACAACACGCACCTACTAAAGAAGAAGAAGAAACCATCCCCCCTTCCACAAATGGAGTCTCCAACACCTCTGAAGTACAGACAGAACAATCAGAGAACAAAATTAGGAAGAAAAGAGGTCCAACTAAAATGCGCAAAGTGGCAAAAAATATAGAGGACAAGGTAGAAGTGGAGTTTTCTGAAATAGGTGAGCATGTTGGTAGTGGATCAGTGACACTCTCCTCCTTTCTTGGTCCTCTTGTGAGAGAGCATGTGCCCGTACTTCTAGATGACTGGAGACATCTCGAATAAAAGACAAAAGACGCCTTGTGGGAGGAAATTGAGGTTATTTTCTTGGCTTTTTGATTGAGCATGAGTGTAAGTGAATTGTTTTAGTGTTTAACTTGGCAATGATTGACAGGGAAGATTCAACTTGACAGAAGAATGGCAAAAAGATGTAGTCTTTAAGCAGATGGGTTGTTTGTGGAGGGCCTCTAAATCTAGGCTCTCTTCCAAAGTTCGAGCTATTAAAAACAAGGTTCAACTACAGCAAATTAAGCCTAGCAACATCCAATCTTCATCAGCTTGGAACACTTGGGTGAAAGGTAGAAGGACCACAACTTTTGAGGTTGTATATAATGTGGATTGATTACTTATAAGCTAATTTGTTTAGAGAATAGTTCTATCATCTGACTGTTTGTGTCAATAGGAAAAAAGTGATAAATACAGGAAACTTAGGAAGGGTCAAATTCCTCACACCACCAGCCGCAAAGGAATGAATCGCCTAGCTCATGAGATGGTATGTTTCTCTGTGTAATGAATTGGTTAGTTGTAATAGTAATTCCTTTATTTGTTGACAACTATTTGTTTGAACTTGTAGAAAAGAAACAGTTCTGATCCTAAGAAAGTTACTAGAGCTAAGGTTTGGGTAGCAGGCCATACGCATTCTGATGGGAGACCCGTTAGGGAAGAATTCGCAGAAACTATTGTAAGACTGATTTAAATTCTTATTACTTTTGGTTCTTCTGATTGTTTTAAAAGTAATATGCACATGTTGTGTATTGTTCTTGATTGCAGGAGAAGATCAAGACAATTGACAGTGAAATGGACTCCACATGCTCGGATAATATCAGAGAAGATGCCGTGAGTAAGGTTCTAGGAAAAGACAAACCAGGAAGAATTAGGGGGATGGGCAGAGGGGCTACTGTTACCAAGTTGGCATTCTTACAGGCTAGAGACTCACATGTCCAGAAACTCGAATCTACTCAAGCAGAATTAATTAGCAAGCTTGAACATTTGCAAAATGTGGTTAGTAACTTAGCCGGTAAAAAGGTAACTTCTTTACACTTGTTGTTTCATTATGTGCACTTTTGTGTTCAATAAGATTCTAAACTTGTTAGAAACAGAATGATGATGTTCCTAGGTCTGAGTTAAGCGATGTTAGCAAGGGAGGAATTAGGTGCCAGCTACTGGATTGGTTTTCGACTGATGATGTTGTTGTTGGTGAAGGAGAATTCTGCTCTAGTGAACCAACATATAAGATTGGTCGAATTCCCCTGGGTCCTAATGCGGCTGCTGTAATTGTGAAGTCTGTATCAGTCCCAGAAGCATATGTCTGGAGACCTACTACAACCATTGGCTCACTTGCTCAGGCTGTTGGAGTTAAAATTGCATGGCCATGTGAGAAGATAATATTGGACGATGATATTAACTACTCACAACATGCTAACACTGTCGGCTCTGAGGTAAATTGAAAGTGATTTTTTGTTCCTCTCAAATTCACACTGAGTAGATTACTAATAGATTGTGTATATATTTGGCATGATTCATTAGGCTACAGATGCATCAAGAGGAAGAGTTCAGATATTTGAATACTGGAAAGGAGAAAATGAATTGATTGCTGAGGGTATATTGTTGTCAACTGAACCTTCGGAATTGGTCAACGATATTCCGCTCGGACCGAATGCTGCAGTTGTTAAGAATGAGGTTGTTGTTAAAACTGCTGCTTTTCTATGGAGACCTAGGCCTGGATTGTCAAATATGGGCGATGCACTACATGAGACCATTGCATGGCCTATGGATAGGTTACGACTACCTGATCAACCTTCAGATGATGAAATAACCAAGAAATCCACTCATGTAAGTTTCAAAAACTAGTTTCTTAATAAACTTGGATAATAGTGTAGTCAGATTTTTTAGATGAGACTGAGAATAGACATTTGTTGTCTTGGATATGTTGATATTGCCGTGATGTTATTGTGATGAATGTGTTTATCATTGTTGGTTTTAGAGTGGGAGTCCCAGCACTGGTAGTAGCGGCAAAGGTGCTAAACAGAAGTGCGCTCTCTTGGACTGTGATAACTCTGGACAGACAGTAGCAGTAGGTCGTGTGTTTTCAACTGATCCAGCAGACAAGGTTCATTTCATCCCTTTAGGTAACAATGCTTCTAAGGTCTGGGTAGAGGTTTCCAAGGTTGATGGTGCACGAGTGTGGAGACCAAACTCTGAAGTTGAATTCATAGCTGATGCAATAGGATCCACAGTGGCTTGGCCTAATGAAAAGATTGTTTTCATCTGAGACAATTGTGAAACATTTGGTTTTATGTTGTACTTTGAACTACTTCTCTTTGTGTATGTAATAAGTGGCACCTATGTTTCTTTCTTTGTTACACTTAATTTAGTGGAATCTATGTTTGATATATAATAATGTTTAATAAACCCAGAATCGTATATATATATATATATAATACATATAATATATATAGATATATATATATATATATATTTATAAACAAATTCATATATACAATACTAAGAAACAATTACAATAACATAAATGCTATAGTTATATTAAACATAACAATTCTCAAACGCTGTTAATAATGTAAATAATAGCAAAAATAATACGCTATTAAATACTATTTAATTGCATAATAAAATGCGCTATAGTATATGACAATACGATAGCACTGCAAAAAACCGCTATCTAAAGTGCCTGACCTATTATGACGGGCGATGATACAGCGCTTGTTAAAACGCTATGGTATCGTTAGATAGCGTTTTTCGGCCGCTAAGAAAACCCTTTTTTCTTGTAGTGAGTGGACGGCCTTTGTTGTCTTTCCCAGCAAAAGACTGTGCATAGAATCCAGCTGAGCTTTAACTTCAGCGATCTGCGACCCATCCATGTTGCCAGCTTCTTGCGCTCGAAGTCTGCGCTCTTGGTGCTACTGCTAGATGCAAAGTTTTCAATCAACACATAAGCATCCTCAGGGTACCTGGTGTTGAAATTACCATTGCTCGAAGCGTCCAGAGCCTACTGATACCTCTAATCTACTCCTCTAAAGAAGATAACCAGCAGCTGCACATCAGAGTATCCGTGATGTGGACAATCTCTTTGATACGATTTGAATCTCGTCCAAGCAGCCTTGAACGCCTGAGTAGGTCCTTGAGAAAATTGGGAGATTTTATTCCACAGATCCTCAGATCGTGCATCATCGTAGAAGTTGATCAAGAAGGCTCTCTTAGTGTCCTCCCAAGTAGTTAGCGAACCAGGAGGTAGCTGCCTCAGCCAGTAGGTCGCATCTCCACCTAGAGAGTAGGGGAAGAGCTTGCAGAAGAGATAGTCGTAGCACACTCCATTGCTCTTGATGCTAGTGACCAAGTCCTCGAACTTCTCCACATGGTCCATCGGATGTTCATGAGGAAGACCATGAAAGAGATGCTGTCCCACAAGAGCAAAGTAAGCAGGCTTCAGCTCAAAGTCATTCCTCTCAAACGCAGGAGGACGAATCGCTGACAGATTGGCGAAAAAATGGTCAGACCTGTTGTACTCATCAATCGTCCTTCCACGATTAACCACATCATTCCTCGCGTTCCCAGCGACATTCGCAGCGAAAACATGAGAAGGTGGCATGACGATCCCCTCTCCATCCAGACGTTGTCCTTGCTCATTGCACAACCGACCCTCTTCGTCTTTGTAAGCACCAGCTGCATCACGAACCAACTGATTGTTGTTCATCTTAGCTGATTTCTTTGCTTTCATGTTTGTGCGTTCCACAAGTGCTAGTTGTTCCAGTGATAGATCAACTAGCGGGGTGTTCTTGTTGCTTCTGGTTTCTCGATTAGGCATGCACCTGAAAACAAAAACCAAGAACGTAAGTAACTGAAATATACGTCGGGTATCGACCGATACCAGCATGGTATCGATAGATACTCGGGCGATTTAGACGAATTTCTTAGCTAAAATCTAATGGCGAATTGAGTCCCCGGCAACGGCGCCAAATTTGATATGGTCAAATTAATACCCTATTTAGATACTAAAGCAGTTGTCGTAGTATAGCTTGGGGTCGAATACAAGGACTCACAGAAACACGCAATAGATTATATAGATCCAAAATACGCTAAATCAAAAGATGTAAACGAAAACAAGTACGCAATTAAAAGTGTTGTAAATCAATGGAGGAAAATATAGGCCTAGGGTTTTTCTTAGGAAATCAATGAATGCAGCTAAATTAACTAACAGGATTCAGATTACGCACTGTTCTTGAACTCAAATCACTAAAATATAGCTAACCAAATCTCGTTGCGAAATTATCTAAATCTAAATTATAGGAATTCCAAATCTCTTTGCGAATCCTAAAATCTAAATCAGCTTTAAAGTTCAGGTTTGATATGTTCACAAATCAATTAAACCAAATCTCTTTGCGAATAATCAATTTGCTCACCTAGGTTCTATCAGGTAATTAATCGCACTCTCGTGCCTAATCAATTATCCTAAGATCTAAGTTCCAGATTCGTCAAACTAGAATTAGCTTTGAGAACAACCTATGGTGAAGAACTAATTCAGATGGTGAATCCTAAATAGATAATCAACCTAACATTCAAAGAAATCCTTAAGAGAAAACCCTAAACCTAAAGTGGATCTACTCAGACATGGTGAATGAAACAATCAACATAACTGAATAAATCATTAATAAAATAGAAAGAGTAACAAGAGTTTTGAGATATAATCTCGGACGAAGGGAGATTCAGACTTGTCTCTCTCAAACTAAAGTAAAATAAAGCATACAAAATAAAGCATAGCCAACAAGATGGTTGTAAAATCCCTATAAATAACCTAAATCACGTTCTGGGCTTTCTTATAAATATTAAAGACTTCTGGGCACTTTTGCAATTCTCCAAGTCTTGGAAAACTCGCGGGTCGTGTCTGCTTTGATGGGTATCGATCGATACTAGCCAATATCGATCGATACCAAGGCTTCATATCGGGTTCTCAGCAACACGAACTTCTGCTTTGCTCCAAATTCTCCAGAAAGCGCCAATATCTCCAATATTGCTCCAAACGTGCTAAGACATGTAAAAGACTCTAAAACACTACGAAATAGACTAAAGACTCTATAAAACGGAATTATATCATGGCCTAAAAGGGATAAAAACCATGATATATCAGAGGATCACATCATGCTTCCTCTAATGACTTCCTAGATCCATATTCGATAGTAAGATGCAAATTTATCAACCAATTCACCTGTTTATTAGGGTTTGATAGTTACTAGATCAAGTTCAGATGACGGGTGAAGCAAACAACATACAATAATAATAAACCATAGAAATAGATCTAAGATAACCTTATAACTTATCTAATAATATGGTTATATATAATATATAATATTTTGGCAGATAACATGGAACACTCAGCGAATCAGATAGCTCGCTTCGTGGAAAGCTACGGTTTAAGAAAAGACTTAATCAAAAACTGTGGAAACATGTTCAGAGAGAAAGTAAGGGGCAACGAGTCCTCACCTTAGCACATATGGAAGAGCAAAGGCGGAGAGAATATCTCGGCGGCTAGGGCTTCACGGCTAGGAGAGAGGAAACACGGCGGATGAGAGAGAGGAGAGAGAGAGGCGCGACGAGAGAGAGAAGACAAGTGTTTAGGATTTTCTGGAAAAGAGAGAATGAGATGGGTATTTATAATAAACTCGAGACTTAGAGAAAAAGGAAAATGAGTGATTATCTTTCCCGAAAGAAAAAAATGAATAATAAAAGAAAATGAAGATTTGAGTTTATCTAAAATGGAAATACAATATTTTAGATGAGAATGAATAAAAAACGAAATCTTTAGTTGCGGGAATATTACAGAAGGATCTAGAAATCAATTTAAATCAGAAATATGAAAATGAAAACATACCGATCTTCGGAAACCGATGATCGGGATATCTCAAAGAAATTAACCGCTAGTGTGACACGTGTAGAAATCTATGCGAAAGTATAAGTGAATCGAAGAGAATAGAGAGAATAGGAGTGAACAGAAAGAATATGTATATTCACTTAATTTGTTATGTACAATGAGAAATAAATATGAATAGCCGCCTGATTATCACAATGCATGATGATAGGCTGAGTTGTCTTGACTCTGATATCCAATAGCAATGCCTTAAGCCAAATGAGATCATCCGTAGTGTCAGCCTTAGACTGGTATTCAGCTTCAACACTCGACCTTGACACCACCTTCTGCTTCTTGCTTCTCCAAGTGACCAGGTTCCCACCAATAAACGTGCAATAGCTTCCTCTTAATTTCATGCATGTCTTGTCTCCAGCCCAATCTGCACCACAGTAGCCAACGATCTTAGTATTGCCATTATTCTGCATCCAAATGCCTTTGCCCGGAGTTTCCTTCAAGTACTTGAGGATTCTTTCCACCATATTCTAGTGGTAGATAGTTGGAGATTGCATGTGTTGAATGACCTGGTTCACAACAAAACATATATCATGATGTGTAATTGTAAGATAAATTATCTTGGCCACAATTCTTTGGTATTGTCCAATGTTTTTCGTAGAGTTCCCCCTCAGGTCCCTGATATCATCATATTTTGCATCATTCTAGCATCCGTTTCATATAGGTTTCGAGTCATTTGCATGTAGTTCAGGATATCTTTTTAGCATTTTAGTCATTTTAGGAGTCTAGTGTGTCCACATTTAGTCCTAGAGAATTCTTGCATGTTTTGGATCGTATTTCAGGTGTTAACAAGGAGATTCGAGACCCGAGGAGAGGAGACAGAGACCGTACCGAGGTCACTGCTCGGTACTGGTGCTCGGTATCGAAAGAAGAGGGGTTGCACCGAGGTCACTGCTCGGTGCAACTGATCGGTATTGCACGACGGGGAAAAGCAAGCTCAATACCGACGTATAACACCGAGGAGTGACATCGGTACCAAAGCTTCAGGGGATTACACCGATGTCACTGCTCGGTGTCACAGCTCGGTGCTGCCACAGGAAGAACC